>CAUOFW020009935.1:182689-201251 GCA_963454935.2 Ilex paraguariensis
GCACATTAGGGAATGAAATTGGAGAGGTTTGGAACAAAGCAAGAACGTTTGAACGCCAACTCACGTTCGAACGTCCATTTGAACTATGACAAAACCAGCCTGCTGAGACACAGTGTGTTGCAGCCAAGAACCAGGACCCTGAGTTACTTGAGTACCACGTTCGAATGCCAACTAACGTTTGAACGTCTACTTGAGTTGATTGAAGGCCAGACTGATGAGACATGGCTTGTTGTAGCAAACAAAGAAGGAGGACTCTAAAGCACTTGAATGCCACGTTCGAATGCCATTAAACCTTTGAACGTCCCTTGGAATCGTTGAAGAACAGACTTCTGCATAGAGTGTGGAAATGAACTTCATAGAAGACCACTTGAGTGGAAAAGGTCAAGCCCCATCTGGCGTTCGAACGCCCATAAAGCAAAAACAAAAGACACGTTTGAACGACAGGCACCTTTCGAATGCCCCTAAAGCAAAATAGAAGACAACATTCGAACGTCGATTCACGTGCGAATGTCCTTCATAGACTGCCTACAAAGTAGTTGGTTTTCATGGGTGGCATATACTATTCACTCATCCTCTCTTATCTTCTTGTCATCCCCCCCCCCTTTCCCCTTCCTTGCCTATAAATACTCCCATGTTGGGAGCTGGAAGGGGGAGCCTTCCTCTTGTAGAGAAGGATGTGCAATATTTCTCTTGTGGAGTAGGAATCCTTTTCTCTTGTAAAGTAGAGTAGAGAGCTAGTTCTTGTACATTTCTTGTTTATGTTTTCATTTTGCATTTGTATCAACCATGATGGAGGCTTAGACTCCCCTTCTAGTTGAAGTCTTTTATTTACTTGTGCTAAGTCCTTACATTCATGTTGTGACAACTATGATGGAGGCGTAGACTCCCCTTGTAGTTTTACTTGCTTTTATTTACAAGTATCAAGAGAGATAGCTCATATTTTCGTTGTGGTGGAAACCCTCCAAAGGTAACTAGCTTTCTTCTACTTTCATTTGTTAGCTTCTTTTACTTCCATTGCTTGAGCATCTTCTCTCTTAGAGGAGTGAAACTCTTCCACTTTTCAAGAGCTTTACCAAAGTCATGAAGGGTGGAATGTGATTCACTCATTATTCGTTGAAGACCGGCTTCGTGGATAGTATAGTTTTCCTTTTAACTCCACTACTTCGAGGAATGAGCATCATTCACTTTTCTAGTTTTACCAAAGCCATGAAGAGTGAGTAGTTCCTCATTCACTCTTTAGTAAGAGGTGATGAATATGTATTGATTATCCAAAAGTTATATTTGTGCATTCCCTTTATGTTTTAATGCTTTATCTACTTGTTTATTGAATGATTGAATGCATCTAGTAAAACTAAGGTACTTTGTATAACCATGGGTTCTTTCTATAACACGGATGACTCTTGCATTGAAATACTTGTTGGTTCAAGGCAAGTACGCCAGCTAGATCTTTATAACAACTTTTTAATCTTCACCATTATTGTGCTTTATTAAAGAATGGAACATTAATGCTATGGTTGGATGCCTTGTAAAAACACTTGTTTGTTTGTAGACGGGTTGAGTCTCGGCATAGGCAATTCTTGTAAACTTCTAAAAAGGCATCGGAACCATGTGCTTAATTCACACCGTCCATCTTCATCTTCTGATTAACTTGCTATTGACATGAGAGTTAATTGAGTTATAAATCACAAGTATAATAAATCAGATGATTAACTACATTTTCTGATCCTCGAACTAAAGGGTGGTTGCTAATTTTGATAATTTATCTTATATTTTGTCTAGAAAAACCTCTTGGAAAGAATCTTATATTCTATCTAGGAAATCCCACAACTTCAAAACTCTCAAAAAACTCTAGTTACTTGGTTTCTGTCACTGCTTACTTCAAAACACTAATCATAGCTCCCTGTGGATTCGACTCCGGACTTAATCGGATTATTACTACAACTTGACCGCCTGCAGTAGGGTGTACACATTTCAGATCAAGTCAAGTTTTTGGCACCGTTGTCGGGGAGCCATAAAAGGTGTTTAGGATAAAAGGTAAAAAGAACTCACTTTTTGTGTATAAATTTGCTTTATTGTGTATAAAGTTGTTTTAATTACTTTTATAATTGAAAATGCGCCTTATTATCAAAATTTGTCAGCAGAATCTTCTGGGTCTGTGAGTCAAGTTGAACCACTTTCATCTACATCAGTAGCAGACTCTTGTGAAAGTAAAATGACAAATGATGGGAGACGAGGAGAAATTTCTGTGAGAGAGGCGGAAGTGCCTAACATTCAATCTCTGATGGATTACTTAAATCCCACAAGAAATAGTGTCCCCTTTTGTTTTATCTTTCCTGAAGATGCACCTCTCTTTATTGTAAAGACGGGGACAGTTCAACTACTCCCACAATTTCGTGGACTCGAAACAGAAAACTCATATCTGCACATAAAAGAGTTTAAGGAAGTAGGTGGAACGTTTCAAGACATTTCTGAGCTAGCCAAAATGAAATTTTTTTCATTTTCTCTGAAGGATAGAGCTAAAAAATGGCTAAATTCCTTAAAAGCTCTTTCAATCCCTGACTGGCAGGCACTACAAAATGAATTTTTTAAAAAGTTGTTTCCTCTTCACCGCACTAATGCATTGAAAAGGCAAATCATGAATTTTTCTATCAAAGAAGGAGAAACCTTTTATCAAAGTTAGGAGAGATTCAAGGATCTACTCCAGTCCTGCCCACACCATGCTTTTGAGAATTGGACTTTGGTAGGATTTTTTTACGACTCCATGCCCACTAGACTACGTCAGTTTGTCAAAATGATGGCTCAAGGAGAGTTTATGAGCAAAAGTCTGGAGGAGGCATTCAATTTCTTTGACAACATATCTGACAATTCTCAGATGTGGGACTCAGCCTCCCTTTCCATTGTTGAAACTAAACTATTTATTTCCCAAGGGGGTAAGTAAGTCTTGAGAGATGACGGTGACCTAAGAGCAAAAATGTACACCCTGTCTTGAAAGCTTGAAGCTCTAGAGATGAAAAAGGTTCATTAAGTTGATGTTAGCTCTCCCACAGAACAAGTGTGTGGGATCTGTGCGCTGACAGGACACCCTACTAAGGAGTGTCCTACCATTCCAGCATTCAAAAAGGTTTTGTTGGAACAATCAAATCTTGTCTCCAACTTCAACAAGTCTTACTCTAACCCATACTATGAAACATATAATCCAGTGTGGCGGAACCTCCCAAACTTCAGTTAGAGAAACACACAACCAACCCCCATGAACCAACAACAAGGTTCACACCACCTCAAGGACCTCCCGCATACCAACCATACCAACCACCACAAAAGAGGAACCTTGAGGATACTTTGAATCAGTTTATGCACAGCCAAATAAAATACAACAATAGTTCCACTTAATCATTTACTGATTTCAAAACACAAACCACTCAATCTTTCGAGGATCTTAAAAGTCACATCCAAAAGTTGACCCAATCCATGACCACACATGAGAAGGGTAAGTTTCCTGCCCAACCAAAGCCACCACAAGGCCAATTTTAGGTGAGAAATCTCACAACCATGGAAAAGCCACAAGACCAAGCCCAAGTTGTCACTACATTAAGAAGTGGCAAGGTGATTGACAAGACTATCAAAAACATGCTACTTCCAAAGCCAAAACCTAAGTCAATCCCAATTAATCCACCAATTGAGACTGAAACAATTGATCTTGAATGTGAGAAAGAAGAGGTACCTGAGCCCATGATTGAACAAGAACCAGGGCCATCAAGGAAAGAAGAACCTTCGTGTTCTATTCCTGCTCCTTTTTCTCATAGACTCAAAACTGCACAAAAGTTGAATAATCAGCCAGAAATTTACAAGCTCTTCAAACAAGTAAAAATCAACCTCCTACTTTTGGATGCAATCAAACAGGTTCCATCTTATACCAAGTTTTTGAAAGACTTGTGCATAGTCAAGAAAAACCAGAATGTTAAAAAAAAAAAAAGCCTTCCTGACAGAACATGCAAGTGCCTTGCTTCAACACAAAACTCCTCCAAAATACAAAGATCCAGGGTGTCAGATTGTGTCGTGTGTCATCAAAAATTTTAGAATCAAACAAGCACTGTTAGACCTTGGAGCAAGTGTCAATTTTCTCCCATTCTCTATTTACTAGTAGTTGGGTCTGGGAGAACTCAAACCCACAAGTGTCACACTTCAGTTGGCAAACAGATCTATCAAAATTCCTAGGGGTATTGTTGAAGACGTACTTGTCCAATTGGACAACTTTATATTCCATGTTGACTTCATCGTCCTCGATACTCAGCCAGCAAAATATTCAGAGAATCCAATTCCTGTTATTCTTGGTCAACCCTTCCTAGCAACCTATTAATCTTGGTCGACCCTTCCTAGCAACTTCAAATGCACTAATCAATTGCAGGAATGGGGTCATGAAATTAACCTTTGGGAATATGACTCTTGAGCTGAATATTTTCAATGTTGCCAAACACCCAGGAGAGGACAAAGAAGAAAGAGAAATAAATTCCATTAAGTCTTTGATTCAGGACCATCTGAATAACACATTTTGTGAAAATTTCATTGAACTTTCTTTGTCAATATCCATCACATCTAAAACAACAGATGATGATCCAAAGAATTACCCGACTCATGCTGTTGATACATGGGCTCCCAAATTCGAGGAACTTTTGCCAAGTGGCACAAAGCTACTCTCATCAAGTGTCAAGCCACCAAAGCCTAAATTGAAACCTCTCCCATTTGACCTCAAATATGCATATCTAGGAGAGGATGAGTCGTACCCAGTGGTAATTTCATCTAAGCTCACAGACTTGCAAGAGTCTAAATTGATTGAAGTCCTTAAAACCACAAAATCACCATTGGGTTGACCATCGCTGATTTGAAAGGTATAAGCCTGTTAATATGCAATCATGGTATATACCTGAAAGAGGATTCGAAACCCTCTCATCAAATGCAACGACGACTGAAGAAAGTTGTGAAAATGGAAGTGCTTAAACTCTTAGATGTAGGGATAACCTTTCCTTTCTCCGATAGTAAATGGGTTAGTCCAACCCAAGTTTTTGCCAAAACAATATGGGGTCATAGTGGTAAAAAATGATGCAAATGAACTAGTACCCACTCGAGTGGTCACAGGATGACGGATGTGTATTGACTATCGAAAACTCAATTTGGTGACTAGAAAAGACCACTTCCCTCTTCCTTTTCTGGACCAGGTTCTAAAGAGAATTACAAGCTATGAATAATATTGTTTCCTGGATGGCTATTCCGGGTACAATCAAATTTAGATAGCACTCAATAATCAAGAGAAAACCACATTTACATGCCCCTTTGACACTTTTGCATTCAAAAGGATGTCATTCGGGCTTTGTAATGCTCCTACAACATTCCAAAGATGCATGTTGAGTCTGTTCAGTGACATGATCAAAAATTTTTTGGAAGTATTCATGGATGACTTCTCTGTCTATGGTGACTCATTTGATTTGTGTCTGGTCAACCTAGAAAAAGTTTTGATGAGGTGTAAAAAGACCAATCTGGTGCCTAATTGGGAAAAATTCTATTTCATGGTAACACAAGGGATTGTCTTATGTCACATTGTGTCGTCTGAGGGCATGAAAGTTGACAAGGCCAAAATAGATCTAATTGGGAACTTGCCTACTCCCAAGACTGTGAAGGATGTCCGATCATTTTTGGGACATACAAGATTTTACAGGAGATTCATATAAGATTTCAGTACCATAGCAAAACCCATGTGTCATCTTCTGAGTCAAGATGTAATCTTTGATTGGAGTGAAGCATGCCAAAATGCTTTTAGTAAGGTTAAAGGAATATTAATTTTTGCTCCAATAATGTAACCCCCTGATTGGACTCTACCCTTTGAACTAATGTGCGACTCAAGTGATTATGTTATAGGTGTTGTATTGGGACAATGAAAAGATAAGAAACCACATGTGATTTACTATGCAAGTAAAACTTTTAATGATGCTCAAATGAATTATTCAACAACTAAAAAGGAATTGCTTGTGGTAGTGTTTGCTTTGGAAAATTTTTATCCTTATCTTGTTGGTTCTTCTGTTACTGTGTTCACTGACCATGCAACATTAAAATTCTTGCTCACAAAGAAGGATGCTAAGCCTAGGTTCTTAAGATGGATACTCTTACTTCAAGAATTTGACTTAGTCGTTAAGGACAAAAAAGGTGTTGAGAATATGGTGGCAGACCATCTGTCCAGGTTAACTTATGAATTTCACGTGGATGGCCTGCCAATCCATGAGAAATTTTCTAATGAACAATTGTTCATGATTGATGAAACATCATGGTATGCTGATATTGCTAATTTTCTTGCTACCGGAACACTTCCTTCGTCCTTTACTCCCATGGACAAAAAGAAATTTTTGAGGGAGGTTTGTAACTTCGTTTGGGAAAATCTGTATGTATTTAAGTACTGTAAGGATCAAATCATAAGACGTTGCATCCCCACTCTGGAAAGCAGAAAGGTAATAACATTTTGTCATTCTGAAGCTTGTGGTGGCCACTTCTCCTCATGGAAAATCACTGCAAAAATCTTGCAGTGTGGATTTTATTGGCCCACACTTGTCAAAGATGCCTTTTGTTTAATTTGCGATAGATGCCAAAGATTGGGAGCATTTCAAAAAGAAACATGATGCCCTTAAATCCTATTCTGGTGATTGAAAATTTTGATTGTTGGGGCATTGATTTTATGGGAGCATTCCCCCTACCTTTGGCTATCTATACATTTTAGTAGCCGTAGACTATGTATCCAAATGGGTTGAAGCAATTCCATGCCGAAATAATGATCACCAAACGGTGATCAAATTTCTTAAGGAAAATATTTTACCCCGATTTGGAGTTCCTAAATCAATCATAAGTGATGGGGGTCATTTTTGTAATCGCCCTTTCTGGAATTTGATGAAAAAATATTTAAGTTTTCACAAAATTGCAACCCCTTATCATCCACAAACTAGTGGACAAGCTGAATTAGCTAATCGGGAGATCAAATTAAATTTGGAAAAAATGGTAAATCCAGACCTCAAAGATTGGTCGTTAAGACTAACCGATGCACTATAGGCATATCGCACTACGTTTAAAACAATTTTGGGTATGTCTCTTTATCGATTAGTCTATGGAAAGCCATGTCACCTACCTGCGGAATTGGAGCATAAGGCATACTGGGCTATTAAGGCAATGAACTTTGACATGGACAAAGTTGGACTTTCAAGAAAACTTCAGATTAACGAATTAGAGGAATTGAGAAATGAAGCATATGAAAATACTAAGATTGCTAAAACCAGGATGAAAATTTTTCATGACAAGAAAATTTTGCGGAAGTCTTTTGAACGTGATCAAAAAGTTCTGCTTTTCAATTCAACACTCGGCCTTTTTCCTGGTAAGTTGAAGTCAAGATGGACTGGACCATACATTGTCAAAAAAATGTTTGAACATGGGGCAGTGGAGGTGGAGAACCCCTTAAACGGTAATATCTTTACTGTTAATGGCCATCAGTTGAAACCATTTTTGGAGGACTTTGTTAAAAATGTGGAGACCATTCTCTTAATGGATCCAGAATACTCCTCTGAGATTCACGCCTATGGACACAAAAAGGGGTCGGTCAGGCAGAAACTCAACCTACGGGACCGCCTTTATAAGGTACCTACCCCTATTTCCTTTCTTTCCATGCCCTTCTTTCCCCTTTCCCTTTTTCCTTTTTCCTTCTTCTTCTGCTTCTTCTTCTTCGTTGTTCATAATCTTTTGGAACCATGACCCATCTCCCAATGACACCATGAACATACTACCCAAAGACCCAGTCCTTTGTCTCATGATCTGCATGTGTTTACTCTATTTGTACATGACTCTTCTTCTTATGTCTGCACTCAGAATTAAGGGTTTTCATCCTAGCAAAAACTGAGATCTGCAATGAGATGTTTGATTTGTGTATTTTGCTTGTAGGTTTAGGCTAATGAACAAGATCTCTACCCTTCAACCTCATCTCCAAAGCTCACTATATCGGTAAATTTGAAACATTGGGGACAATGTTCAGTTTAGGTTGGGGTTGAGAACTATAGTTCATATGTGACAGTAGAAAATTTTTAAATTTATGTTGTTGTTATTGCTGTTCTTGATCAGATTGTGTACCATATTTTGATTACCATGTTTTGTATTTTGATGGTTATGTTTGTAGGTCATCTTTGATCGTCTTTGTGACTGGTAGACGTTAAAGAACCAGATAGTGAGTCTTAAAGCATAGAAAGCATGGATGTTAAAATTTTTTGGTTTAGTCTAAGAGTTTGGCGCACTTTTTCTTCTGATGTGCATACTGTAATGATGAGAAAAGCAAGATTGGTGAGAAAGAATGAGATCCAAGAACAACAAGCTAAACCTCTATGTGGTAGAAGCACTTTTGCTAAACGCCATCGTGCCAAAAGACTTAGTGCCTATAAACAGTGTGGTAGATTCTTTCACGAGAAGAAATATAATCAGTGTTCTGAATCAATTTTTGGTCGCGCACTCGATCGATTAGACTGGATAGTGAATGGGCAGAGTAAGGATTAGCCTGACATGCCATCCTATTTTGGTACTCTGCTTAACTGATTTGTGAGAGAGGAAATTGAGAGAGTTACTGGTTGTTCAAATGGCACAGAGATAGATGAAGACTCGGGTTAGAGTAGTTGGGATGAATGCCAAGGGGTCCGAATTTTTGTAAAAATTCTTTTTGTTTTGTACAAACTCTTTTGACTGAAATGAAAATATGGGCCGAGTAAGGAGTGTCCCAGAATACCAACCTGAAGTGTGGGTAGGGACTTATCTTGAGACACCATGAATTTTTAGTTCAAACTTGTGTGTTTTGTCCTCTTTTACTGTATAGTGTAATGCAAAAATTTTTGTTTTGAGTTTGATTCAACGTTCGAACGTCACTTGCTTACAGTACTCAGCCTTTGATGAAGTCTCTGATGGAAATGAAAAGTACTGGGAGCTCAATTCGTTTGAATGCCAATAGCACGTTCGAATGAGATTAACATTCGAACACCAATAGCTTGTTCAAACGACAGAAGCCTACAGTANACAAGATTGGTGAGAAAGAATGAGATCCAAGAACAACAAGCTAAACCTCTATGTGATAGAAGCACTTTGCTAAACATCATCGTGCCAAAAGACTTAGTGCTTGTAAATAGTGTGGTAGATTCTTTCACGAGAAGAAATATAATCAGTGTTCTGAATCAATTTTTGGTCGCGCACTCGATCGATTAGACTGGATAGTGAATGGGCAGAGTAAGGATTAGCCTGACATGCCATCCTATTTTGGTACTCTGCTTAACTGATTTGTGAGAGAGGAAATTGAGAGAGTTACTGGTTGTTCAAATGGCACAGAGATAGATGAAGACTCGGGTTAGAGTAGTTGGGATGAATGCCAAGGGTCCGAATTTTTGTAAAAATTCTTTTTGTTTTGTACATACTCTTTTGACTGAAATGAAAATATGGGCCGAGTAAGGAGTGTCCCAGAATACCAACCTGAAGTGTGGGTAGGTACTTATCTTGAGACACCATGAATTTTTAGTTCAAACTTGTGTGTTTTGTCCTCTTTTACTGTATAGTGTAATGCAAAAATTTTTGTTTTGAGTTTGATTCAACGTTCGAACGTCACTTGCTTACAGTACTCAGCCTCTGATGAAGTCTCTGATGGAAATGAAAAGTACTAGGAGCTCAATTCGTTTGAATCCCAATAGCACGTTTGAATGAGATTAACATTCGAACACCAATAGCTTGTTCAAACGACAGAAGCCTACAGTACTTTGATCTCTGACAAAACTCAAAAGTACTAGGAGCTCACCACATTCGAATGACATCCACATTTGAACATTTTTGTTAAAACTCTTCTACAAACGTTCGAACGACATGCACGTTCGAACGTTCCTCCTCAGACTATATAAGCTTGGATCGTCTTTCCCAGTTCAAAATCCCCAAAAACCTCCAAAATCCTCCAAACCCTAGGACTCCTTTTCACTCCCCAGCCCTCAAAACTCCACCTATTCCCCATTTCCACCACAAATCAACTGCCCCAAGCTATTCCACATCAAAAATCCCCAATTTTCACCAAATAACCAAGATTTTCCACACCCTCTCAAGCTCAAAATCGAGAAAACACCATACCTAGAGTTAAGCTTCCTGCCAGGCATAATCAACCAGGAAACTAACTATGTAGAAGAAGTCATTGAGGAAAGAGAAGGGAGGCAAGTGATTAAGAGGTATGATCGAACAAGGTTTCCCAGTGCACTTAAAGCTGAAAGGTATCAGAATTTCTTTCAAAACCATGCTATAGTGTGTAAGAGAGATGTTATTGTTAGTGACTTTACAGAATTGGGGATTTTAGAGGAAATGGATAGGAGGAATTGGGTGTGGTTTTTGAGGAACGGTGGGGATGCTGTTGTTGACTTGGTGAGGGAGTTTTAATCCAACACCGAGATCATCAACGATGTCATTCGGACATACATAAGAGGTACCCACATTGACGTGGATGAGGCATATATAAAGGAAGTAAGGCAAGAGGTGCCTCTGGTGCAAAACCCAGCTTACTCGCCAAAAAAGAATGTTGCATTGGATGTGGTTGGGAAGGAATTGATAGGGATGGCTGATTTTTCGTGGTTGAGGCGAAATTTTTTAAAACAAGGGGAGCTCACCGATAAGTACAAGATGCTAAATTTAAATGCNCCACATTGACGTGGATGAGGCATATATAAAGCAAGTAAGGCAAGAGGTGCCTCTGGTGCAAAACCCAGCTTACTCGCCAAAAAAGAATGTTGCGTTGGATGTGGTTGGGAAGGAATTGATAGGGATGGCTGATTTTTCGTGGTTGAGGCAAAATTTTTTAAAACAAGGGGAGCTCACCGATAAGTACAAGATGCTAAATTTAAATGCGGTGTTCGACCTAGCCCCTATAGGGCGAAAAAATGAGATTTTGCCTTAAATGGCTCGCTTGCTCTATGCACTGGGAAGAGGGCATAACATCGACCTCCCCTCATTGATTTTGAGTGAAATGAAGAAGGGGTGTGATGCGAGTAGGAGTGCACTCACTTTTGGCACTTTAGTGACTGAAATGTGCACTGATAATGGGGTNACGAAAATATGAGATTTTGCCTTAAATGGCTCGCTTGCCCTATGCACTGGGAAGAGGGCATAACATCGACCTCCCCTCATTGATTTTGAGTGAAATGAAGAAGGGGTGTGATGCGAGTAGGAGTGCACTCACTTTTGGCACTTTAGTGACTGACATGTGCACTGATAATGGGGTTAGGATAAGGCCCGAGATACAGATCCAAAAGCCAATGGAGCCACTGAACAAGGACTCTTTCAAGAGAAGCCAAGGGCATAGTGGAGCCCCAGCGGCTAGACAAGAAATGCCACCGACCTAGGGAGTTAATGAGGTACAAGGTGAGCTTGATGTAGAGTAGGAGAGGGAGTTAGAGAGATAGCATATGCAGACTCACGAGGAGGCAGGCACCAACACCCACAGATTACTACGAGAGATTATGTTTGGTATCGAGGCCAACCAAGACAAGATTCTCCCACAGCAGGAGGAGATTCTTGGCTATTTGAAGGGTGGACCTGGTAGAGCTGGTGGAGATGGAGGANAGAGTAGGAGAGGGAGTTAGAGAGATAGCATATGCAGACTCACGAGGAGGCAGGCACCAACACCCACAGATTACTAAGAGAGATTATGCTTGGTATCGAGGCCAACCAAGACAAGATTCTCCCACAGCAAGAGGAGATTCTTGGCTATTTGAAGGGTGGACCTGGTAGAGCTGGTGGAGATGGAGGAGAGGATTGTGATGATTATTTCTATTTTTGAGGGGGAGTAGTTGATTTCTGTCCTTGTTTGGGGTTGTTTGTTGTTTCTTCTTTGAATAGTTTCTAGGAAATTTTTGTACTGTTGTGGAGGGGTTTCTTCTTGACAATTCTTGTGGATGTTTTTTTATTTTGTGATTTTTGGGGATATTTTGTAGATGATGATGGATATTTGTGATTATTGTGGATATTTGTACTTATGGGGGATGTTTATTTCTTTTTAGAGTTGATTATAGATAGTTGAAGTTATGTTTTGAATGGATGAATTGAATCATTAACATTATTGTAGACACATCATCCTTTATGGAATGAATGATTCACTTTATCACTTTTATTTGTTTAAAATGCATGTATAGGATTACCACTTTAATTCTTGTTAATAAATAACGACACAGATACGAATGTTAAGATTGCTTGTGAAAATAACTAAGCACATGATCGGTTTGACACCTCAACTTAACAACCAAGACGTAAAACCTCATTTTTTTGGAACCTTGATACTATCTCTATGATTTAATTGTCAAATGTACATCAATATTTGCTATTCTTGAGGTATACGGTGATCAGACTCAAAAATGGAATCGCTATATAACCAACATTCCTTGGAACACCCGATATAATCAGTGGAGATAACAAAAAAACCATGGTAAGTCTTGAGCTTTACGGTGCTTTTTAAGAGGTTATCAACAATTACTCAAAGTAAGCTCTTTCACTTCCAATCTCTTTCAATAATCTAATTAACCATGCTTTAATTGATGCAACTAAAGTGATCTATTTTTATAACCCACAAGGAACTTTTGCATACACGCACATATGCACATACTTGAGAAAGGATCTTAGGCCATTTTTGGATCGACTTTGAGCCTTAGCTAATTCTTTCACAAAATTATATCCCTAGTCAGTCATGCTTGAGCCTTCAACAAATGAATTCTTTTTCGGAAAAAAAAAACCCGTGTGATGACTGAGCCACAAAAGCATATATCTACCATACCTTGCTATCTAATTTCTTGCATCCTCTTACAAATCGATATGATATAGAAAGGCAAGAAAAATAGAAAAGACAATGGTGGCTACTGTTCAATAAAAGGAAAATCAGTGGAAACAACCGAAAGAGAAAAGAGACAGTGAGACAGGGAATTGCCAAGAAAGTGAAAAAAAGAAGAAGAAGAGAAAATAAAGAAAGAAATCCAATTCCTAGGCAAAATGTCGAGAAGCTAGAAGGAGGTGTGCAACACTGAATAAAAAGATAGCTTTTGATCACCATTGACGTCATTTCATTAGCTACTGACCTCTGGCTCCATTACAACCTACAAAAAGCCCTAGGTGATCTCAAGTGTGATGCATATGTATGTTGTCTACTACAAGTGGGGTGTGTTAACTTGAATTTCTTTATTTGCCTCAATATTCTTCCATGAGGTTATGCCAAAGTAAAGTCTATTTTTGTCAAAACTTCACTCTTATACTAATTGTGCATGAGATTTTGAGATTGACTATCTCTGATCACATGTCTTTTTAGTCAGCAATCTCACATATACACTTATTCGACTGAAGTTTGTGGGTAACTTCACTGGAAACCTTCACGAGACAACACTCGTCCACTAGGGTAGACCTAGGGGTTCAACAGCTTGCTGCAAATGCTAATGCAATCGGATGACCTACGAAAAAGGCATTAGAAATAAATATGCATTTCATTTGTGTTATATTACTAGAGACTAGCAATATTTTGGTTGTGGGGTGTGATTAGTACTTAAATGTAGCATATTATTATGTCTTTTTAGGACTAATTGTACTTTGATGGAATTCAAGTAAGGATATTTCAGGTTCTAAATTGAATAAGGGCTCGAGGGCAACAAAAGTCACACTTGAATGTCACACCAGCACATTAGGGAATGAAATTGCAGAGGCTTGAAACAAAGCAAGAATGTTTGAACACCAACTCACATTCGAACGTCTATTTAAACTGTGACAAAACCAGCCTACTGAGACACAGTGTGTTGCAGTCAAGAACCAGAACCCAGAGGTACTTGAGTACCACGTTCAAATGCCAACTAATGTTCAAACATCTACTTGAGTTGATTGAAGGCCAGACTGATGAGACATGGCATGTTGCAGCAAACAAAGAAGGAGGACTGTAAAGCACTTGAGTACCACGTTCGAACGCCATTAGACGTTCGAACGTCCTTTGGAATCAGTTGAAGAACAGACTTCTGCATAGAGTGTGGAAATGAACTTCATAGAAGACCACTTGAGTGGAAAAGGTTAGGCCCCATTTGGCGTTCGAACGCCTACAAAGCAAAAACAAAAGACACGTTCAAATGACAGACACCGTTCGAATACCCCTAAAGCAAAACGGAAGACAACGTTCGAACATCGATTCACATTTGAACGTCCTTCATAGACTGCCTGCAGAGTAGTTGGTTTTCATTGGTGGCATACACTATTCACTCATCCTCTCTTATCTTCTTATCTTCTCCCCCTTTCCCCTTCCTTTCCTATAAATACTCCCACGTTGGGAGCTCGAAGTGGGAGCCTTCCTCTTGTAGAGAAGGATGTGCAATATTTCTCTTCTGGAGTAAGAATCCTTTTCTCTTGTAAAGTAGAGTAGAGAGCTAGTTCTTGTACATTTCTTGTTTNATGGAGTAAGAATCCTTTTCTCTTGTAAAGTAGAGTAAAGAGCTAGTTCTTGTACATTTCTTGTTTATATTTTTATTTTGCATTTGTATCAACCATGATGGAGGCTTAGACTCCCCTTGTAGTTGTACTTGCTTTTATTTACAAGTATCAAGCGAGATAGCTCATCTTTTTGTTGTGGTGGACACCCTCCGAAGGTAACTAGCTTTCTGTTACTTTCATTTGTTAGCTTCTTTTACTTCCATTGCTTGAGCATCTTCTCTCTTAGAGGAGTGAAACTCTTCCACTTTTCTAGAGCTTTACCAAAGCCGTGAAGGGTGGAACGTGATTCACTCATTTTTCATTGAAGACCGGCTCCGTGGATAGTATAGTTTCCCTTTTAACTCCTCTACTTGGAGGAATGTGCATCACTCACTTTTCTAATTTTACCAAAGCCACGAAGAGTGAGTAGTTCCTCATTCACTCTTTAGTAAGAGGTAATGAATATGTCTTGATTATCCGGAAGTTATACTTGTGCATTTCCTTTATGCTTTAATGCTTTATCTACTTGTTTATTGAATGATTGAATGCATCTAGTAAAGCTAAGGTACTTTGTACAACCATGGGTTCTTTCTATAACACGGATGACTCTTGCATAGAAATACCCATGGTTCAAGGCAAGTACCCCGACTAGATCTTCATGACAACCTTTCAATCTTCACCATTATTGTGCTTTATTAAAGAATGGAACATTAATGCCATGGTTGGATGTCTTACAGAAACATTTGCTTGTTTGTACACAGGTTGAGTCTTGGCACAGACAATTCTTGTAAATTTCTAGAAAGGCAACGGAACCATGTGCTTAATTCACACCGTCCATCTTTATCTTCTGATTAACTTGTAGTTGACACGGGAGTTAATTGAGTTATAAAGCACAAGTATAATAAACCGGATTATTAACTACTTGTTCTGATCCTCGAACTAATGGGCGGTTGCTAATTTTGATAATTTATCTTATATTTTGTCTAGAAAAACCTCTTGGAAAGAATCTTATATTCTATCCAGGAAATCCCTCAACTTTAAAACTCTTAAGAAACTCTAGTTACTTGGTCTCTGTCACTGCTTACTTCAAAACACTAATCATAGCTCCATGTGGATTCGACTCCGGACTTAACCAGATTATTACTATAACTTTACCGCCTGCACTAGGGTGTACACATTTTGGATCAAGTCAGGTCCTCAATTATTTCAGGATAGCATTCCAACGTGGATTAGCATTCGAACATGGTACTCAAGTAGTTTTTGTCCTTCTCAAGGAATAGCCACAACATGCCATGTGCCATCACCCTAGCAATCTCCTGGGAGTCTTCAAATGATTCAAGGTAGCGTTTGAACGTGGATGCTTTGCTCCCTCTTCCTCCAATTCTCTTCTAGAAAACGTGAGCGTTGCTTGAAAGTTTGATGTTATTGACTTTAGGCCCTTGTACAACTTTTTCCATGAAATGTAATCATTTAAACTCCATCAAAGCATAATTAGTGTTACAAATGCATAGTAAAATGTTAATTTTAACTATTCATCACACCCCTAACCTAAATATTGCTAGTCCCTTAGTAATACAACAACAATTGAATGAGAAATTATTTACAATGCCATTTTTGTAGGTCGTCCGGTTGCATTTAGCATATGCAATAAGCTGTTAAACCCCTAGGTTTCTCCTACTAGACGAGTGTTGTCTCGTGAGGGTTTTTAGTAAAGCTACCCACAATTTTTAGTTGAACCGATATGTCTATGTGAGATTTCTTGTCAGAGTGAGTTAGCACCATGATCGTGAAGACACCCAACCCTCAATTTTGACTTGTCTCCCAAACACTTCTCTTTCATAGGTACATACTCTATGCAAAAATATACACTTGTTACATTGGTATTTGAAATTCCCTATGTAGTAAGAATATTCATTCTAGCGACAAAAATTATTATATAATAAACATTCTTCTTTACAACCTTTCATGGATAGCTTTGATTTCACAAACCTCTCTTAAAATGCTCTTAGCAAACATTCTCTCCAATTATAGTGACTTTTCTCTCAAGGGTCATGTGATCAGAAGAAGGTTAATTGTAAAATCACATGCTCATCAATTACGGGAGTAAAATTCAAAGAAATAGACTAATCATGTTTGGCATAATATCATGGAAGAATATTGATACAAATAAAGCAACACTATTAACATACCCCAAAATTTTTGGTTGACGACCCACACATGCATCAGACTTGAGATCAATTAGGGCTTTTTCCAAGTTGTAATACGGCTAGGGGTAAGTGGTTAATGAAATGACGGATAAGAAGAGTTCAAAATGGGTTATCCAATTTGGTTATATTTCTGCACATTCTCTCATTCTTTTCTTCATCTTGTCTATGGAAAAATCACTCGGGCTTCTCTCTTTGTTCTCTTTTCATTTCATTCCTTTTTTCTTTCAAATCACAATTCTTTGGCTAGATTGACTTATTTTGCATTTTCTTTCTTTGCTCTTCTCATTCAGCCCTTTTATTTGCTCTTATTCTCCTTTCTTCTCTCTTTTCATACCCAGGAAGCTCGCTTTTTAGAAAACGTTCAGTAAAATTAGATAACCCAGGTAGGGATTCAGAATTCTTTTGTCTTGGTCAAAGTCATGGTTGTACCAAAAATAATTATCATTTTGATGTTCAATCATGGCTGACTAGGTATTATGTATCAAAAAGAAATAGATAAAGCTCAAAAAATTCAAAAATGGCCTAAAATCCTTTCTCAAGCATGTGCACATAAATTTCTCGTATGAATAGATTCTTTGTGGGATACATCAATAGATTTCTCTATTTGTGCAATAAAAACAATAATAGTGAGATTATTCAAGGATAGAAGGTAAAAGACCTTACTTGAGTAAATGTTGATTTTCTCTCCAAAGCATCGCAAGGCTAAAAAACTTTCCACGGTATTATTCATTTTCTCCACTAGTTATGTCATCTTCTCAAAGAATGTCGATTGCATACCAATTCCTTTTTCAAGTCTGGTTATTCTGTACTTTAAGAATAACAAATACCAATGTAATTTGACATTTAAGCATAGAGTAAATACCATTTTTCAAGGAGGACAAAAGCCACTTGAGTTTTTGGAGGCTTGGGTAGTGAAAGGGCGTGCTAGGGTTTTGAAGAACTTGAAAAGTTTTAGGCAATGTGATCAGGAGAAGATGAACCAGGTATTTATACCCAAACAAATGTCGTTCGAATGTGAATGACGTTCGAACAGGGATAAAAGGAAATTTAAAAGAAGGTTCAAATGCGAAATTGTCGTTCGAACGACAGTTGCTCCTAGTACTTTTGATGTCGTACAAAGAACAAAGCATTGTAAGCTCTTGTAGTTTGAATATAAAAATGGAATTCAAATGTGGAATCCTAGTTCAAACATTCATCAAGCGTTTGAACTTAAGGTGCTCTTAGTACTGTGGTGTTTCTATAGAGATGACGTACTGTGAGGTTCTACCGTGCAAACGTGAATTGGCGTTCAAACGCCAAATGAAAATCAAAACTTTTTTTTCACATTTATAGACATATTAAAAGAATAATACATGCACAAATTGAACTTGAAAAATCATGGCATCTCAGTATAAGTCCCTACCCATGCTACAGGTTTGTTGGTATTTTAGGACATTCCTTACTCGGCCCTCATCTTTATTTCAATAAAAAGACTTTGTACATCTAACAAAAAGATATTTATACTTTTACAAAGAGTTTGGACATTTGGCTTCTCATCCCAAAAACATGTTTTTCACATTTTTGTCAAGAAATTCTAATCCCAGCCTTGGCTTATGTACATGTCAGTTGGACTATCAGTGACTCTTCCAATTTCTTGTCGCACATAACGTGTAAGTACCAGACTGGTATAGTATGGCATCTCAGGAAAATCCTTACTCTGTCCATACACTATCCAGCCTAATTAATCGAGTGTGTGACCAAAAATTGGTTCAGAACACTCATTGTATTCCTTCATGTGAAAGATCCCGTCACATTGTTTACATGCACCCAGTCGTTTGACATGATGACATTTACCAAAAGTTCTTCTG
>CAUOFW020009935.1:201591-244850 GCA_963454935.2 Ilex paraguariensis
GTACTTTTGATGTCGTACAAAGAACAAAGCATTGTAAGCTCTTGTAGTTTGAATATAAAAATGGAATTCAAATGTGGAATCCTAGTTCAAACATTCATCAAGCGTTTGAACTTAAGGTGCTCTTAGTACTGTGGTGTTTCTATAGAGATGACGTACTGTGATGTTCTACCGTGCAAACGTGAATTGGCGTTCAAACGCCAAATGAAAATCAAAACTTTTTTTTCACATTTATAGACATATTAAAAGAATAATACATGCACAAATTGAACTTGAAAAATCATGGCATCTCAGTATAAGTCCCTACCCATGCTACAGGTTTGTTGGTATTTTAGGACATTCCTTACTTGGCCCTCATCTTTATTTCAATAAAAAGACTTTGTACATCTAACAAAAAGATATTTATACTTTTACAAAGAGTTTGGACATTTGGCTTCTCATCCCAAAAACATGTTTTTCACATTTTTGTCAAGAAATTCTAATCCCAGCCTTGGCTTATGTACATGTCAGTTGGACTATCAGTGACTCTTCCAATTTCTTGTCGCACATAACGTGTAAGTACCAGACTGGTATAGTATGGCATCTCAGGAAAATCCTTACTCTGTCCATACACTATCCAGCCTAATTAATCGAGTGTGTGACCAAAAATTGGTTCAGAACACTCATTGTATTCCTTCATGTGAAAGATCCCGTCACATTGTTTACATGCACCCAGTCGTTTGACATGATGACATTTACCAAAAGTGCTTCTGGCATACAGTGGTTTTTCTTGCTCCTCTCGGAATTCAATTTTTTTCACTAATTTTATTTTTCTCATTATCACAGCATGCACATCAAATGGGAATGTGCATAAATGCCAAAACTGAACCAAAAAGTCTTACTATCCATGCTTGCTAAGCTTAAGATAACCTATCTGGTTCTTTAACGTCTGCTAGTCACAAAGTTGATTGAAGTTGCCTTAAAGACATGATCATCATTTTTTATATATATTATAAAGACTGTGTAAATGCGAAATACAAGACAAAATACACAATACGATCAATTTTTTTTTAAAAGCACAAAATATGAACTGTATTTCTCACCCCCAACCTAAACTCAACATTGCCCTCAATGTTTTGAATTTACCAGTAAACGCAAAGTGTAGTTAGGGTTGAAAGTAGAGATCTGTTCATCTGTCGATGCCTATAAACAAAATACACAATTTAATCATCTTTACAAAAATCAAGGTTTTGGTTAACATGGAAACCCTTTTGCATAAGTGCAAACAGAAGAAGGAAACCCATGAGTAAATATAGAATTAAAATGCAAAACATGAAAAAAAAAAAAAAAAAAGATTGTATTTGTAGAGTGTGTAGCCATGGAGTTGCAGAGAGTGAATCGTTCGAAGAGAAAAAGGAAGAAGAAGAAGAGCGGTGGATGGGAAAAGGATTAGGGTTTGGAGGCATTTTAAAGGTGTCTATTTGTGTCGGGTCGAGTTGGGTTGAATTTCTCCTGACCCGATCCTTTTCCATGTTGGCAGCTATGAATTTATCTCAAATATTCGAGATTTGTTGAAAAAATGGATTCCAAATCTTTAACAAACTCTTTGTAACATGGTTTTAAACGTTGTCCATTAACAGTAATATTACCATATGACGGATTCTCTACTTCTACTATTCCATGTCCAAACACTTGCCTTACAATGTAAGGTCCAGTCCATTTTGATCTCAATTTATCAGGGAATAGGTTGGGCCTTGAATTGAATAGGAGGACTTTCTGTGAAGGGGCAAATGATTTTCTCACTATGTTTTTATCATGAAAAACTTTAATTTTTTTCCTTTGCAATTTTAGCGTTGTCATATTCCTCATTCCTTAACTCTTCTAATTCATTTATTTGAAGTTTTCTTCAAATTCTAGCCTTGTCTAGGTCAAAGTTAATGGTTTTAATGGCCTAGTATGCTCTGTATTCTAATTCCACAGGTAGGTGACAAGGCTTGCTATAAACTACTTGATAAGGAGACATGCCCAAAATTGTTTTAAAGGCAGTGTGATATGCTCAAAGTGCATCAGTTAGTCTTAACGACCAATCTTTGCGGTTCAGGTATACCATTTTTTTCTAAAATCAGTTTGATCTCTCGATTAACTAATTCAACCTGTCCACCAGTCTGTGGATGATAAGGGGTTGGAATTTTTTGAGAAATCAAGTTATTTTTTATCAAATTCCAAAAAGGACAATTGTAAAAATGAGCATTCCCATCACTAATAATGGATTTATGAATTCCAAACCTAAACAAAATATTTTCTTTTATAAATTTGATCACTATTTTGTGATCATGATTTTGGCATGGAATTGCTTCTACCCATTTGGACACATAATCAACAACCACTAGAATATATAGATAGCCAAAGGAAAGGGGAAATGGTCCCATGAAATTGATGCCCTAACAATAAAAAATTTCAATTACCAGAATGGGGTTCAAGGGCATCATGTTTATTTTAGAAATACTTCTCAACCTTTGGCATCTATCACAGGTTAGACATAAGACATGGACATCTTTAAAAAGTGTGGGCCAATAAAGTCCACATTGCAAGAATTTCGTAGCAGTTTTTTTAGATGAAAAATGGTCACCACATGCTTCAGAATGACAAAAAGATATTACATGTCTTTTCTCTTGATTGGGGATATAATGTCTTATGATTTGATCCTTACAGTACTTAAACACGTATGGATCCTGACTTAATCCGAAATATATACACCAAAGTGCAGGCAGTCAAGTTGTAGAAATAATCTGGTTAAGTCCAAAGTCGAATCCACAAGGAACTAATGTTGGTGTTTCGAAGTAAGTAGTAACAGAGACCAAAGTGACCAGAACCCTTGAGATTTAAAGTAATGATCTTTATGGATTTTTCCTGGAGAGAATATAAGATTCTTTCCAAGTGAATTTTCTAGACAAAATATAATATACTCTCAAATGTAAAAGTCACCTTTTAGCATGAGGATCTGGACATGTAGTTTATCATCCGGTTGTTATACTTGTGCTTTGGAACTCAATTAACCCCTTTGTCAACATAAAGTTAATCAGAAGATAAGGATGGATTGTGAGAATGAAGATCATGGTTCCGATGTCTTTGTAGAGATTTACAAGAATTGTCTGTACCAAAACTCAACCCGTCTACAAAAAAGCAAATCTTTCTACAAGGCATCCGACCACTGTGTTGGTATTCCATTCTTAGTTGAAGCATAATAATGGTGAAGATTGAAAGGTAATAATGAATATCTAGCTGGAGTACTTGCAAAGAACCAATGCATCTTCCAATGCCAAGAGTCATCTATGCCATAGAGAGGACTCATGGTTTTGCAAAGTACCTTTGCTTTGCTAGATGCAATCAATCATTCAATAAGCAAGTAAAAGATAAAGCATTAAGCATAACCGAAATGCACAAAGATAACTTTTGAACGATTTATACATGTTTATCACCTCTTACTAAAGAGTGAATGAGGAACTACTCACTCTTCATGGCTTTGGTAAAGCTAGAAAAGTGAGTGATTCTCATCCCTCCAAGTAAAGGAGTTACAAGGTAAAACACACTACACAAGGAGCCAATCTTCGACGAAGAATGAGTGAATCACTTTCCAGCCTTCACAGCTTTGGTAAAGCTCTAGAAAAGTGGAAGAGTTCCACTCCTATAAGGGAAGAAGGAAGCTCAAACAATGGAAGCAAATGAAACTAATAATGAAAGTAAAAGAAAGCTAGTCACTTTTCGAGGGTTTCCTCAACCAAAAGATGATCTATCTCCCTCTATGTATGTCTATCAGTAGCTAAGTGCAAGTGTAATTCTAAGTCTAATACTAAGTCTAAGTTCAAGTCCCCTTAGAAGCTCCCACAATGGGAGTATTTATAAGCAAGGAGGAGGGGGTAAGAAGTGTGAAAGAGTAGTACAAAGTCTTCAAAGTCTAAGTGAATGCTACAAGGTCCGGATAGAAAATCAACCACTCAGCAGCTTGTTTGGAGACTATGTTTGAATGTTAAATGGTGTTCGAACGTTTACTTCTATTTTCTACTATGGGCGTTCGAACGCTGAATGGAGTTTGAATGTCGACTCATCCACAGTAGATAACAAGCCATGTCTCATCACCCTGGCAGTCTGGTCCTTAAATAATTCAAGAGGACGTTCAAACGTTGATTGGTGTTCNGCTTAAAATTAAATCAAAGATGGCCTAAGATCCTTTCTCAAGTATGTGCACATGCATGTGTCGTATGAATAGATTCTTTGTGGGAAACATTAATAGACAACTCTATTTGCATCAATCAATAACAATTTTAATGAGACTATTCAAGGATAGAAAGTGAAAAACCTAACTTGCGTAAATGTTGATTTTCTCTCAAAAGCATCGCAATGCTCAAAAACTTACCATGGTATTCTTTGTTATCTCCACTGGTTATGTTGGGTTTTCAAAGAATGTCGGTTATATATCAATTCCATTTTCGAGTCTGGTCATCTTGTACCTTAAGAATAACAAATACCAATGTACATTTGACATTTCAGTATAGAGAAAATACCATTTTTCAAAGACATGTGGTTTTAAGTCTAGATTTGTTAGGGGAGGTGTCAAACCGATCATGTGCTTAGTCACTTTAGCAAACAATCTCAATATTTATATTTGTTTCATCAATTATTAATAGATAACAATGTAATGCTAAGGCTAACACATGTATTAAAAAAATAAATATAATAAAAACTAATTCATTCATTTCACAAAATATCANCTGTTTCATCAATTATTAATAGATAACAATGTAATGCTAAGGCTAACCATGTATTAAAAAAATAAATATAATAAAAACTAATTCATTCATTTCACAAAATATCATCATTTAGCACAAAAAAGATTTAAATCATCCAAAGAAATAACATACAACCTTCCATTCCAAGTACACAAATCTCTCTCTCACTCTCTTCTCTCTCCAACATCTAATGGTCCTCCAGTTTTACCCCTCNCATCATTTAGCACAAAAAAGATTTAAATCATCCAAAGAAATAACATACAACCTTCCATTCCAAGTACAAAAATCTCTCTCTCTCACTCTCTTCTCTCTCCAACATCTAATGGTCCTCCAGTTTTACCCCTCAAAAGTCTGAGAATCTCCTCCCGCTGTAGGAGAGTCTCGTCCTGCTTGGCCTCAATGCCAAGCATGATGTCCTGTAGTGACCACCGGGTGCTAGTGCTAGTACCTGTCTCATCCTGTGCTTGTATCTATTCTTGTGCCTTGAGNGTCTCGTCCTGCTTGGCCTCAATGCCAAGCATGATGTCCCGTAGTGACCGCCAGGTGCTAGTGCTAGTACCTGTCTCATCCTGTGCTTGTATCTATTCTTGTGCCTTGAGCTCTCTCTTCTTCTCGGCATCCAAAGTATCCTGCACCTCATTGGTGCCTTGGACCGATGGCACATCCTGTCTCATCACTAGGCCGCTGCTGTGACCTTTGGCTTCTTCGGAAGGATGCCTTATTCAACAGTGCCATCGACTTTTGCACTCCCATTTGTGGCCTGATTTGCACTCCCCAGTCCAGGCACATCTCCGTCACAAGTGTACAAAAGGGAAATAAATTCCTCTTCACATCACACCCCTTTATCATCTTCGTCAAGATCAAAGATAGGAGGTCTATGCTTTGGCTACTTCCTATTGAGTATAGCAATCAAGCCATCTCTAGGAGTATCTCATTCTTACGTCCGATGGGGGCAAGGTTGGAGACGACAATCAAGTTTAACATATCACACCAACCTCATCCATCCCCACATTCTTTCTTGGGAGGTAGCTTGGCTTTGATGCCCTTGGTACAAACTTCATCTCCACAATGTAATCAACATCAACATTGATGTGAGCTCCCCTCACATATGTCTTAATCACCCCATTGACAATTTTGGCGTTGGAGTAAAACTCCCACACCAACTCCTTCACCGCCTCCCCTTTATTCCTTATATACATCGTCCATCCTCCTTGCCTCCATATTCACATAAAGCCCCAACTCCACAAAATCAATCAAATCAATTGAATATTCACAAACAATTGCTTGGTTTTGATAAAAATTGTCATACCTATCTGCCTTGAGAGCATTAGAAAATTGGGTTCTATCGTCCCTTCAAACTATGGGTGGTCTTCCCTCTCATTCCTCGATCACTTCCTTCATAAAATTTGGCTCTTGGTTGGCCACCTTACTCCTAGCGGGCATCTTCATTCTTGGAGGCATAATTCTCAAATTTTGAGAGTTTTTGGGCAAGAAAAGTTTGGATTTCCTGTGAGAAAGGAGAGAAATGAGGTGGTAATGTGTTTGAGATGCTTATTTTGGATAGAAATTGGAAATGGATAAGGTTTTAAGACTAGGGAGGTGTATAATCAATGAGGGTTTTGGGTGGTTTTGAAATGCAAAAGACAAACCGGGTATTTATACCCAAGCAGCCAACGTTCGAACGTGTATAGAAGGATTTTTAACAGATGGTTTGAACGTTACACTAGCGTTTGAATCTTTGGAGCTCCTAGTACTTTTAATGTCCTACAGAAGCCAAAGTATTGTAAGCTCATGGCGTTCGAACATGGGTATGGCATTTGAACATTTGGTCCAAGTTCAAAAGTTAATCTGGAGTTCGAACGTTTGATGCTCCTAGTACTTTTGATGTCCTACAGAGGCCAAAGTACTATAAGCAGCCAATGTTTGAACGTGAATTGGCGTTCGAACGCCAAATCAAAAATCACAATTTTTATGCACATTTATATACACATTAAAATAAGGCTATGTACACAAATTGAACTTTGAAAAAAAATCATGGCGTCCCAGGATAAGTCCCTACCCACACTCAAGGTTGGTATTCTTGGACATTCCTTATTCGATCCATATTTTTATTTCGATAAAAAAAGTTGTAAATTTAACAAAAAGATATTTACACTTTTTACAAAAAAGTTCGGACCTTTGGCTTTCATCCCAAGAACATAGTTTTCTACAATTTTGTCAAAAAGTAGTCTAATCCGAGTCTTCCCCTCTCCATGCCATTTGAACAATCAGTGACTCTTATAATTTTTTTTTCACCCAAAATGTGTGAGTACAATACCAAAATAGCATGGCATCTCAAGATAATTCTTACTCTACCCATTCACTATCCAGTCTAATCGATCGAGTACGTGATCGAAAATTGGTTCAAAACACTGATTATATTCTTCCGTGTGAAAGATCATGCCACGTTGCTTACAGACACCAAGTCTTTTGGCACGACGACGTTTAGCAAAACTGCTTCTACCACACATTAGTTTCACTTGCTGTTCTCGAATTTTAATTTTTCTCACCAATCTTGCTTTTCTCATTATTACAGAATGCACATCAGATGAAAAAGTGCGTAAAATGATTAAACTGAACCAAAAAATCTTACTATCCATAAGACACTCTATCTGGTTCTTTAACGTCTGTTAGTCACAAAGACAATTGAAGCTGCTTTAAAGACATGATCATCAATTTTTTATTTTTTGTTTTTATATACTATAAAGATTGTTTAAATACAAAATACAACACAAAATAAGCAATATAATCTAGAAAAATTTTGAACTATAGTTCGCACCCCAACCTAAACTCACCATTGTCCCAAATGTTTCGAATTTACTAGTATACGCAAAGTGGAGTCAGGATTGAAAGTAGAGATCTGTTCATCTGCCCAGTGCCTACAAACAAAATACACAAATTAATCATCTTTAGGACGATCAGGGTTTCGACTAGGATAGAAACCCTTGTGTGTAAGTGTGGATAGAAGAAGGTTAGCTATAAGAAAATACAAAATTAAAATGCAAATTATGAAACAAAGGATCGTGTCTGTGGAGTGTGTGGCCATGGAGTTGTAGACAATGGATCATTTTACAGAAAAAGGAAGAAGACGAAGAAAAAAAGCAGTGGATGGGGGAAAAGGGGGAAAGGGTTAGAGGCCTTATAAAGGCATCCTCTCGGGTTGGGTTGGGTTGGGTTGGATTTTTCCTGGCCTGACCCCTTTTTGTGTCGATAGAAGCGTATCTCGGAGGAATATTCTGGATCCATTAAGAAAATGGTTTTCACATCTTTAACAAAGTCTTCAAAAAATAGTTTCAAATACTAACCATTGACAGTAAAAATATTCCCATTTGATGGATTATTCACTTCCACTGCTCCATGTCCAAACACTTGTTTGACAATGTAAGACCCAGTCCACCTTGATCTCAACTTACCAGGAAATAGGTGAAGCCTTGAATTAAATAATATGACTTTATGTGAAGGGACAAAGGATTTTCTCACTATGTTTTTGTCATGAAAAACTTTCATACTTTCCTTCGCAATGTTGGCATTGTCATATGCCTCATTTCTCAATTCTTCCAACTCATTAATCTGAAGTTTTCTTGAGATTCCAGCCTTGTCTAGGTCAAAGTTCATTGTTTTAATGGTCCAATGTGCTTTATGTTTCAATTCCACAAGTAGGTGACAAGGCTTGCCATAGACTAATCGATAAGGAGACATGCCTAAAATTGTTTTAAAAGCAGTGTGATATGCCCAGAGTGCATCAGTTAGTCTTAACGACCAATCTTTGCGGTCTAGATTTACCATTTTTTCTAAAATCAGTTTGATCTCTGGATTAGCTAACTCAGTCTGTCCACTAGTCTGTGGATGATAAGGGGTTGCAATTTTATGATAAATCAAGTACTTTTTCATCAAATTCCAAAAATAACGATTGCAAAAATGAGCACCCCCATCACTTATAATGGATTTAGGAATTCTAAACCTAGACAAAATATTTTTTTTTTAAAATTTGATCATTGTTCGGTTATCATTATTCCGGCATGGAATTGCTACAACCCATTTGGAGAAATAATTAATAGCCACTAAAATATATAGATAGCCAAAGGAAGGGGAAAATAGTCCTATAAAATCGATGTCCCAACAGTCAAAGATTTCAATCACCAAAATTGGGTTCAAGGGCATCATGTTTCTTTTAGAAATGTTTCTCAACCTTTGGTATCTATCACATGTTAGACAAATGGCATGGACATCTTTAAAAAGTGTGAGCCAATAAAATCCACAATACAAGATTTTTGTAGCGGTTTTGTTAGATGAAAAATGGCTACCACATGATTCAGAATGACAAAAAGATATTACCTGTCTACTCTCATGATTGGGAATGCAACACCTTATTATTTGATCGTTACAGTACTTAAACACGTACTTAAACACATATGGATCGTTACAGTACTTAAACACCTAATGGTGCTTTTATGGCATCTAAGGACTTCAATCAGCTTAGATTCTTGCAAAGCTGCAAGCTTAGATGAAATTACCATTGGATATAACTCATCCTCCCCGAAGAATGCATATTTTAGGTTAGATGGAGAGGTTTTAGTTCAGACTTTGGTGGCTTGACACTTGATGAAAGTGGCTTTGTACCACTTGATGAAAGTTCTTCAAATTTGGGTGCCCATATCTTAACAGCATAAGCGGAGAAAATTTTTGAATTTTGACCATCATCTGTTAACTCAGATGTGATAAGTTCCAACATACAGGATTCAATAGAGGTTTCACAAAATGTATCATTCGAATGTTCGTGGATCAAATACTTAATGGAATTTACTTCTCTCACTTCCTTGTCCTCTTCTGGGTGCTTGGCAATATTGAAAATATTAATCTCAAGAGTCATATTCCCAAAAGTTAATTTCATGACTCCATTCCTGTAATTTCATGCTAGGAAGGGTCGACCAAGAATGATGGGAATTTAGTTCTCTGGATGCATTGCTGGTTGAGTGTCCAAAATAATGAAGTCAACAGGAAAGACAAAGTTGCTTACTTTAACAAGGACATCATAAAAAATGCCTCTCTGGATTTTGACAGACCTATCTGCCAACATGAGTGTAATACAAGTGGGTTAAGTTCACCTAGACCCAATTTTTCATAGACAAAGAAAGGGAGCAAATTGACACTAGATCCAAGATCTAGCAGAGCTTGTTCTATTTTGAAGTTTCCAATGACACAGTTGGACACCCTGGGTCCTTGTATTTTGGAGGGATTTTATGTTGAAGTAGGGCATTGGCTTGTTCTGTCAAGAATGCTCTTTTTTGAACATTTTGACTTCTCTTGCTCGTGCACAAGTCTTTAAGAAACTTAGCATAAGAAGGAACCTACTTGATTGCATTCAGAAGTGGAATATTGATTTTCACTTGCTTAAAGAGCTTGTAAATTTCTAAATGGTTACTTAACTTTTGTCCTAGTTTGAGTCATTGAGGAAAAGGAGTAGGAATAGGACAAGAAGGACCTTTTTCCTTTGATGATACTGGTTCTTTTTCCTTTGATGGTTTAGGCTCAACTGGTTCAATTGGTTAAGGCTCAACTGGTTCAAGGACTAGAATTGACTTAGGTTTTAGCTTTGGAATTAACATCTCTCTAATGGATTTTTCAATCACCTTGCCACTTCTCAGTGTAGTGACAGCTTGATCTTGTTCATGCGGGGTTTCCATAATTGAAGGATTTCCCACATGAAATTGACTTTGTGGTTATTTTGGTTGGGCAGGAAACTTGTCGTTCTCATGTGTGGTCATTGATTGGGTCAATTTTTGTATGTGGCTTTTGAGGTCCACGAAAGACTGAGTTGTCTGAGTTTTGAATTCATTGAAAGCCTGAGTGGAATGAGTGTTATTGTTCATTTGGGTTTGCATGAACTGATTCAGTATGTCCTCAAGACTTCTCTTATGTGGTGTTTGGTATGGTTGATATGCAGAAGGTCCTTGAGGTGGTGGTTGTGAACTTTGTTGTGGATTCATGGGAGTTGGTTGTGTGTTCCTCTAACTGAAGTTTGGGTGATATCACCACCCTGTATTATATGTTTTAGAATATGGGTTGGAACAAGGCTTTTTGAAGTTGAAAATTACATTTGTTTGTTCCAACAAGACTTTTTTGAATGCCAGAATGGTAGGACACTCCCCAATATGGTGTCCTGTTAGCGCACAAATCCCACACACTTTTTCTGTGGGAGGGCCAACATCAACTTGATGTATCTTTTTCATCTCTACAATGATTAGTACTTAAATGTAGCATATTATTTTTCCTTTTTAGGACTAATTGTACTTTGATGGAGTTCAAGTAAGGATATTTCAAGTTCTAAAGTGAACAAGGGCTTGAGGGCAACAAAAGTTACTCTTGAATGTCACACCAGCACAGCAAGAACGTTTGAACGCCAACTCACGTTCGAACATCCATTTGAACTATGACAAAACCAGCATGCTAAGACACAGTTTGTTGCAGCCAAGAACTAGGACCCTGAGGTACTTGAGTACCACGGTCAAACGCTAACTAACGTTCGAACGTCCACTTGAGTTGATTGAAGACCAGACTGATGAGACATGACATGTTGCAGCAAACAAAGAAAGAGGACTCTAAAGCACTTAATTACCACATTCGAACACCATACAACGTTAGAACATCCCTTGGAATCAGTCAAAGAACAAACTTCTGCATAGAGTGTGGAAATGAACTTCATAGAAGACCATGGAAAAGGTCAGGCCCCATCTGGCGTTCGAATGCTTATAAAGCAAGACCAAAAGACACGTTCGAACATCAGACAACGTTTGAATTCCCCAAAAGCAAAAGAGAAGACAACGTTCAAACACCCCTAAAGCAAAACAGAAGACAATGTTCGAACGTCAATTCACGTTCAAATGTCCTCCATAGACTGCCTGCGGAGTAGTTGGTTTTCATGGGCGAAAAACACTAGGATGAAAATTTTTCATGACAAGAATATTATGCGGAAGTCTTTTGAACTTGATCAAAAAAATTTTCTTTTCAATTCAAGACTCTACCTTTTTCCTGGTAAGTTAAAGTCAAGATGGATTGGACCATACATTGTCAAAAAAGTGTTTAACATGTGGCAGTGGAGGTGGAGAACCCCTCAAATGGTAATATCTTTACTGTTAATAGCCAGCGGTTGAAACCATTTTTGGAGGACTTTGTTAAAAATGTGGAGACCATTCTCTTAATGGATCCAGAATACTCCTTCGAGATTCATGCCTGCTGACACAAAAAGGGGTCGGGTTAGGCAGAAACTCGACCCACGGGACCGCCCTTATAAGGCACCCACCCCTATTTCCTCTCTTTCCACGCCCTTCTTTCCCCTTTCCCTCTTTACTTTTTATGTTCTTCTTCTCCATCTTCTTCTTCTCCGCTGTTTGCCATTCTCTACAACCAGACCCACCCCAACAACACCATGACCATACTACTCGAAGACCCAGTCATTTGTCTCATGATCTACATGTGTTTACTCTATTTGTACATGACTCTTCTTCTTCTTCTGTCTGCACTCAGAATCAAGCATTTTCATCCTAGCGGAAACCCAAATCTGTAATTAGCTGTTTGATTTGTGTATTTTTCTTATAGGTTTTGGCTAATGAACAAGATATCTACAGTTCAACTTCATCTCCAAAGCTCACTATATCGGTAAATTCGAAATAGTGGGGAAAATGTTCAATTTAGGTTGGGGGTAGTTCATATATGTCCATAGAAAATTTTTAAATTTGTGTTGTTGCTGTTCTTGATCAGATTGTGTATCGTGAAAATTTTTGTTGTTGTTGCTGTTCTTGATTAGATTGTGTGCCGTGTTTTGTATAAATTGATGATTGTGTTTGTGAGTCATCTCTGATTGTCTTTGTGATTGGTAGACATTAAAGAACAAGATAATGAGTCTTAAAAGCATAGAAAGTAAGGATATTAAACTTTTTTGGTTTAGTCTAGGAGTTTTGCACACTTTTCCTTCTGATATGCATGTTGTGATCATGAGAAAATCAAGATTGGTGAGAAAGAATGAGATCCGAGAATAACAAGAAAAACCCTTGTGCGGCAAAAGCACTTTTGTTAAATGCCGTCGTGCCAAAAGACTTGGTGTTTGTAAACAGTGTGGTCGAGTCTTTCACGAGAAAAAATATAACCAGTGTTCTCAACCAATTTTTAGTCGCGCATTCGATTGATTAGACTGGATAGTGAATGGGCAGAGTAAGGATTATCCTAACACGCCATCCTATTCTGGTACTCTACTTAACCGGTTTGTGAAAGAAGAAATTGGGAGAGTTACTGGTTATTCAAATGGTACGGAGACAAATGAAGACTCGGATTAGACTTCTTTTTAAACTGTAAAAAAAAAAAAAAATTGCTCTGGGGATGAAAGCCAAGGGTCAGAATTTGTGTAAAAATCTTTGTATTTTGTACAAACTCTTTTGACTGAAATGAAAACATGGGCCGAGTAAGGAATGTCCCAAAATACCAACCTATAGCGTGGGTAGGGATTTGTCCTGAGGCGCCATGAAATTTGGTTCAAATTTTTATAAATAAACTTCTATGATTGTGTCTAGAGTAGTGTATAAATTTTTTAATTTTGGTTCAACATTTAAACGCCAATTGACGTTCAAACATCGCTTGCTTACAGTACTCAACCTCTGATGGAAACGAAAAGTACTAAGAGTTCAGTCCGTTTGAACGCCAATAGCACGTTAGAATGACAAAAACTTACAGTACTTTGGTCTTTGACAGAACTCAAAAGTACTAGGAGCTCAAAACGTTCGAACGACATTTAACGTTCGAACATTTTTGTTAAAATTCTTCTACAAACGTTCGAATGACATGAACGTTCAAACGTTCCTCCTCAGACTATAAAAGCCTGGATCATCTTCCCCAGTTCAAAATCCCCTAAAACCTCCAAAATCCTCCAAACCCTAGAACCCCTTTGCACTCCCCAGCCCTCAAAACCCCATCCATTCCCCATTTCCACCATAAATCAACTGCCCCAAAGCTATTCCACATCAAAAATCCCCAATTTTCACCAAATAACCAAGACTTTCCACACCATCTCAAGCTCAAAATTGAGAAAACACCATGCCTAGAGTTAAGCTTCTTGCCAGGCGCAATCCACCAATAAGTCAGGAACCTAACTATGTTGAAGAAGTCATTGAGGAAAGAGAGGGGAATCAAAGGAAGAAGAGGTATGATCGAACAATATTTCCCAGTGCACTTAAAGCTGAAAGGTATGAAAACGTAGTTTGTGAAAGAGATGTGGTTATTACTAATTTTGCGGAATTAGGATTGTTGAAAGAAATGGAGAAGAGGGATTGGGTGTGGTTTTTGAGGAATGGGAGGGATGCCATTGTTGACTTGGTGAGGGAGTTTTACTCCAACACCGAGATCATCAACGGTGCCATCCGGACATACATAAGAGGAATCCACATTGATGTGGATGAAACATACATCAAGGAAGTGAGGCAAGAGGTGCCTTGGGTGCAAAACCCAACTTACCCGTCAAAAAAGAATATGGTGTTGAATGTGGTGCGGAAAGAGTTGATGGGGTTGTCTGATTTTCATGGGGAGGAAGGAAGTTTTTGAAACAAGGGGAGCTCACCGATAAGTATAAGATGCTAAATTTAATTGCAGTGTCTGACCTCACCCCATAGGACAGAAAAATGAGGTTTTGCTTGAAATGGCTCGCTTGCTCTATGCACTAGGAAAAGGGCATAGCATCGACCTCCCCTTATTGATTTTGAGTGAAATGAAGAAGGGGTGTGATACGAAGAGGAGTGCACTCCCTTTTGGCACTTTAGTGACTAAAATATGCACTGACAATGGAGTTAGGATAAGGCCAGAAATGGAGATCCAAAAGCCAATGGGGCCACTAAACAAAGGCTCTTTCAAGAGAAGCCAAGGGCATAGTGGCGTCCCATCAGCTAGACAAGAAGTGCCACCAACCCAGGGATCTGATGAGGTACAAGATGAGCTTGATGCAGAGGAGGAGAGGGAGTTAGAGAGAGATCATATGCAGACTAAGGAGGAGGCAGGCACCAGCACCCACAGAACACTATGAGAGATTATGCTTCGCATCGAGGTCAACCAAGACAAGATTCTCTGATAGCAGGAGGAGATTCTTGGCTATTTGAGGGGTGGGACTAGTGGTGCAAGTGGAGCAAGAGGAGAGGGAGGAGACTGATTTCAGTTCTTGTGTGGAGGAAGTTGATTTCTGTCTTTGTTTAGGGGTTGTTATTTGTTTCTTCTTTGATAAAAATTTCTTCTTTGAGGGTCCTTGTGGATGTTTGTTGCTTCTTATGATTCTTCTTTGAAGTTTTTGGGGATATTTTGTAGATAATGGTGGATATTTGTCTTTGGTGGATGTTTATCTTTGTTGTTTCTTATGGATAAATGAAGTTTAAGTGCTTGTGGATGATTGAATCATTGGTACCATTGTAAAAACATCATCTTTTATGGAATGAATGATTCAATTTATCTCTCTAATTTGTTTAAAATGCATGTATAGGATTAGTACTTTAATTCTTGTTAATAAATAACAAAATAGATATGGATGTTAAGATTGCTTATGAAAATGACTAAGCACATGATCGGTTTGACACCTCAACTTAACAACTAAGACGCAAAACCTAATTTTTTTTTGGAACCTTGATACTTTCTCTATGATTTAATTGTCAAATGTACATCAGTATTTGCTATTCTTGAGGTATACGATGATCAGACTCGAAAATGGAATCGCTATATAACCAACATTCCTCAGAACACCCGACATAATCAATGGAGATGACAAAGAAAACCATGGTAAGTCATGAGCTTTACAATGCTTTTTGAGAGGATATCAACAATTACTCAAAGCAAGCTCTTTCACTTCGGATCCCTTTCAATAATCTCATTAACCTTGCTTTGATTGATGCAACTAAAGTGATCTATTTTCATAACCCACAGGGAACTTTTGCATACACGTACATAGGCATATACTTGAGAAAGGATCTTAGGCCATCTTTGGATCGACTTTGAGCCTTAGCTAATTCTTTTACAAAAGCATATCCCTAGTCAACCATGCTTGATCCTTCAAATGAATGAGTTCTTTTTCGAAAAACCCATAAGATAACCAAGCCACAAAAGCATAGATTTACCATACCTTGCTATATAATTTCTTGCACCCTCTTGCAAATCAATATGTTATAGAAAGGCAAGAAAAATAACAAAGAAAATGGTGGCTACTGTTCAATAAAAGGAAAATTGATGGAAACAGCCAAAAGAGAAAAGATATTGTGAGACAGGGAATTGCTAAGAAAGTAAAAAAAGGGAAAAATGAAAGAAAGAAATCCCATTCCCACGCAAAATGTTGAGAAGCTAGAAGGAGGTGTGCAAACACTGCATAAAAAGATAGCTTTTGATCACCATTGATGTCATTTTACTAGCCACTAACCTCTGGCCCCATTACAACCTACAAAAAGCCCTAGGTGATCACAAGTGTGATGCATATGTATGTTGTCTACTACAAGTGGGGTGTGTTAACTAGAATTTCTTTATTTGCATCAATATTCTTCCATGAGATTATGCCAAAGTAAAGTCTATTTTCCTCAANTCAAAAAAGAATATGGTGTTGAATGTGGTGCGGAAAGAGTTGATGGGGTTGTCTGATTTTCATGGGGAGGAAGGAAGTTTTTGAAACAAGGGGAGCTCACCGATAAGTATAAGATGCTAAATTTAATTGCAGTGTCTGACCTCACCCCATAGGACAGAAAAATGAGGTTTTGCTTGAAATGGCTCGCTTGCTCTATGCACTAGGAAAAGGGCATAGCATCGACCTCCCCTTATTGATTTTGAGTGAAATGAAGAAGGGGTGTGATACGAAGAGGAGTGCACTCCCTTTTGGCACTTTAGTGACTAAAATATGCACTGACAATGGAGTTAGGATAAGGCCAGAAATGGAGATCCAAAAGCCAATGGGGCCACTAAACAAAGGCTCTTTCAAGAGAAGCCAAGGGCATAGTGGCGTCCCATCAGCTAGACAAGAAGTGCCACCAACCCAGGGATCTGATGAGGTACAAGATGAGCTTGATGCAGAGGAGGAGAGGGAGTTAGAGAGAGATCATATGCAGACTAAGGAGGAGGCAGGCACCAGCACCCACAGAACACTATGAGAGATTATGCTTCGCATCGAGGTCAACCAAGACAAGATTCTCTGATAGCAGGAGGAGATTCTTGGCTATTTGAGGGGTGGGACTAGTGGTGCAAGTGGAGCAAGAGGAGAGGGAGGAGACTGATTTCAGTTCTTGTGTGGAGGAAGTTGATTTCTGTCTTTGTTTAGGGGTTGTTATTTGTTTCTTCTTTGATAAAAATTTCTTCTTTGAGGGTCCTTGTGGATGTTTGTTGCTTCTTATGATTCTTCTTTGAAGTTTTTGGGGATATTTTGTAGATAATGGTGGATATTTGTCTTTGGTGGATGTTTATCTTTGTTGTTTCTTATGGATAAATGAAGTTTAAGTGCTTGTGGATGATTGAATCATTGGTACCATTGTAAAAACATCATCTTTTATGGAATGAATGATTCAATTTATCTCTCTAATTTGTTTAAAATGCATGTATAGGATTAGTACTTTAATTCTTGTTAATAAATAACAAAATAGATATGGATGTTAAGATTGCTTATGAAAATGACTAAGCACATGATCGGTTTGACACCTCAACTTAACAACTAAGACGCAAAACCTAATTTTTTTTTGGAACCTTGATACTTTCTCTATGATTTAATTGTCAAATGTACATCAGTATTTGCTATTCTTGAGGTATACGATGATCAGACTCGAAAATGGAATCGCTATATAACCAACATTCCTCAGAACACCCGACATAATCAATGGAGATGACAAAGAAAACCATGGTAAGTCATGAGCTTTACAATGCTTTTTGAGAGGATATCAACAATTACTCAAAGCAAGCTCTTTCACTTCGGATCCCTTTCAATAATCTCATTAACCTTGCTTTGATTGATGCAACTAAAGTGATCTATTTTCATAACCCACAGGGAACTTTTGCATACACGTACATAGGCATATACTTGAGAAAGGATCTTAGGCCATCTTTGGATCGACTTTGAGCCTTAGCTAATTCTTTTACAAAAGCATATCCCTAGTCAACCATGCTTGATCCTTCAAATGAATGAGTTCTTTTTCGAAAAACCCATAAGATAACCAAGCCACAAAAGCATAGATTTACCATACCTTGCTATATAATTTCTTGCACCCTCTTGCAAATCAATATGTTATAGAAAGGCAAGAAAAATAACAAAGAAAATGGTGGCTACTGTTCAATAAAAGGAAAATTGATGGAAACAGCCAAAAGAGAAAAGATATTGTGAGACAGGGAATTGCTAAGAAAGTAAAAAAAGGGAAAAATGAAAGAAAGAAATCCCATTCCCACGCAAAATGTTGAGAAGCTAGAAGGAGGTGTGCAAACACTGCATAAAAAGATAGCTTTTGATCACCATTGATGTCATTTTACTAGCCACTAACCTCTGGCCCCATTACAACCTACAAAAAGCCCTAGGTGATCACAAGTGTGATGCATATGTATGTTGTCTACTACAAGTGGGGTGTGTTAACTAGAATTTCTTTATTTGCATCAATATTCTTCCATGAGATTATGCCAAAGTAAAGTCTATTTTCCTCAAAACTTCACTCTTATACTAATTGTGCATGAGATTTTTCGATTGGCCATCTTCTGATCACATGCCCTTTGAGAGATAAGTCACTATAATCGGAGCGAATTGTTTTCCTGAGAGCATTCTGAGAAAGGTTTTTGAAATCAAATCTATCCATGGAAGGTGGAAAAAGGGGAATGGTTGTTATATACCAATTCTTATTTCTAGAATGACTATCCTACTACTTAGGGAATTCCAAATGCTAATGTGACAGGTGCTAATTTTTGCATAGAGTTAGTACCAATGGAAAAGAAATATAGGGGATAAATCACAATTGAGGGTTGAGTGTCCCAATGACCATGATGCTAATTCATTTTTTAGTTAGCAATCTCACATACACACTTGTTTGACTGAAGTTTGCGGGTTACTTCAGTAGAAACCCTCATGAGACAACACTCGTCCACTAGGGTAAACCTAGGGGTTTAATGGCTTGTTGCATATGCTAAATGCGATCGGATGACCTATGAAAAAGGCATTAGAAATATATTTGCATTTCATTTGGGTTATATTACCAAAGACTAGCAATATTTAGGTTGGGGGGGTGTGATTAGTGACTTGATCCGAAATGTGTACACCCAAGTGCAGGCGGTCAAGTTGTACTAATAATCCAGTTAAGTCCGGAGTCGAATTCAGAGGGAACTATGATTGGTGTTTTGAAGTAAGCAATAATAGAGACCAAGTAACTAAAAATTTTGAGAGTTTAGAGTGGTGGGGTTCTTAAATAGAATAGAATAGAAGATTCTTTTCAAGAGTTTTCTAGACAACATATAAGATTTTCAAAATGTAGCAGCCATCCTTTACCTCAAGAATCAAGGCATGTAATAGACTATCTGATTTATTATGTTTGTGCTTTATAACTCAATTAACTCTCATATCAACAGCATGTTAATCGGAAGATAAAGATGGATTGTGAGAATTAAGAACATTATTCCGATACCTTTCTACAAGTTTACAAGAATTGTCTGTGCCGAGACTTAACCCATCTAGAAACAAGCAAATGTTTCTTTAAGGTATCCAACCATGGCATTAAGGGTCCATTCTTTGAATAAAGCGCAATAATGGTGGAGATTGAAAAGTTGTTATGAAGAGCTAGCCGGGGTGCTTACCTTGAACCAACAGGTCTTTCTATGCAGGAGTCATCTNATGAGCTTTACAATGCTTTTTGAGAGGATATCAACAATTACTCAAAGCAAGCTCTTTCACTTCGGATCCCTTTCAATAATCTCATTAACCTTGCTTTGATTGATGCAACTAAAGTGATCTATTTTCNGGGTGCTTACCTTGAACCAACAGGTCTTTCTATGCAGGAGTCATCTGTATCATAAAGAAAGCCCTTGGTTATACAAAGTACCTCAACTTTGCTAGGTGTATTCAACTATCCATTGAACAGGTGGAATATAAAGCATTAAAGCATGAAGGAGTTACACAAACATAGCTTTCGGATAATCTTTACATACTCATCACCTTTTACTAAAGAGTGAATGAGGAACTACTCACTTTTCATGGCCTTGGCAAAGCTAGAAAAGTGAATGCTACTCATCCTTCTAAGTAGAGGAGCTACTAAGTGAAGCAACTAAACAAAGAGCTTATCTTCAATGAAGAATAAGTGAATCACTTTCTACGCTTCACAGCTTTGGTAAAGCTCTAGAAAAGTGGAAGGGTTTCACTCTTCAAAGAAGGAAGGATGCTCAAGCAATGGAAGTGAAATACATGAACAATAAAAGTAGAAGAAAACTAGTTACTTTTGGAGGGTTTCCACCACAACCAAAAGATGAAGTATCTCTCTTGATACTTTGTAAATAAAAGTAAGTACAACTACAAGGGGAGTCTAAGCCTTCATTATGGTTGTCACAACATGAATGTAAAGACTTAGCATAAGTAAATAAAATAATTCAACTACAAGGGGAGTCTATGCCTCCATCATGGTTGATATAAATGCAAAATGAGAACATAAACATGAAATGTTCAAGAACTAGAGTTACTAACAACTCTCTAATTTACAAAAGAAAAGATTGCTCCCCTTTTTACTCTACAAGAGGAAGAATGCCCTTTAAGCTCCCAACGTGGAAGTATTTATAGGCAAGGAAGGGGAGAAGGGCGTGAAGGAATAATATTTGCCGCCCAAGTCCAAGTATAAAGCCAACAACTCTGCAACCAGTCAGTGGGGGGCATTCGAACGTGATCTGGCGTTCGAACGTTAAGTCTGTCTTTTCTTTAAGGACGTTCGAATGTGAGATGCCGTTCGAACGTTGTCTGTGTGTTTGCTTTGAGGGCATTCGAACGCCAGATGGGGTCTGATTCCTTCCACTCAAGTGGCCTGTGGTCTCTGTGATAGTCACTTCCATACGTCTTTGAAGAACTTTGACCTTACACTCAGCAACTTGGTACTCAGTCACTCAAGACAACGTTCGAACGTGGAGTGGCATTTGAAAGTTGTACTCAAGTACTTCTGTTTTGTGGTTCTTCTTTCTTTACTGCAATGTGCCAAGTTCTTGTGGTGTAGTCTTCTCCGTATTCTAGAGGACGTTCGAACGTGAGTTGGTGTTCGAACGTGGTACTCAAGTACGTCATAATTTTTCCGTTATTAACTGCAACACACCATGTCTTAGTAGCTGGTCTTGGCAGTAATTTAGAGGACATTCAAATGTGGGTTGACGTTCGAATGTTCTTGCTTTGTTCCAACCTTCTACAATTTTGTTTCCTATTGTGCTGGTGTTACATTCAAGTGTGATTTTAGTTGTTCTTGAGCCTTTGTTCTCTTTAGGACCTGAAATGTCATTACTTAAAGTCCATCAAAGTACAATTAGTCCAAAAAGGCATAGTAAAAAATGTTAACTTTATACACAAATCACACCCCCCCAACATAAATATTGATAGTCTCTAGTAATACAATAACAATGAAACATAAATCTATTCCTAATGCCTTTTTCGTAGGTCATTTAGTTGCATTTAGCTTATGCAACAAGTCGTTGAACCGCTAGGTTTACCCTATTGGACGAGTGTTGTCTCGTGAGGGTTTTCAGTGAAGCTACCCACAAACTTTAGTCAAACAAATGTGTTTGTAAGATTATCGACTAAAAATGAATTAGCATCATGGTCGTTGGGACACTCAACCCTCAATTATGACTTCTCCCCTACATTTCTTTTCCATTGGTACTCATTCTATGCAAAAATTAGCACCTGTCGCATCAACAATTGGAATTCCTTGAGTAGGATGGTCATACTGGAAACAAGAATTGGTATATAACAATCATTCCCCTTTTTTCACCTTCCATTGATAGCTTTGATTACACAAACCTCTCTAGGAATGCTCTCAGCAAAACAAATCGCTCCAATTATAGTGACATATCTGTCAAAGTTCATGTGATCAGAAGATGGTCAATCAAAAAAATCACATGCACAATTAGTATAAGAGTGAAGTTTTGAGGAAAATAGACTTTAGTTTGGCATAATCTCATGGAAGAATATTGATTCAAATAAAGAAATACTAGTCAACATACCCCACTCATAGTTGACGACATACATATGCAACACACTTGAGATCACCTCGGGCTTTTTGTAGGTTGTATTGGGGCCAAAGGTCAGTGGCTAATGAAATGACGTCAATAGGGATCAAAAGCTATCTTTTTATGCAGTGTTGCACACCTTTTTCTAGCTTTCTCAATATTTTGCCTGGGAATGAGATTTTTTTCTTTCATTTTTCCCATTTTTCACTCTCTTGGCAATTCCCTATCTCACCGTATCTTTTTTTTCTTTCAGCTAGCTCCACCGATTTCCCTTTTATTGAACGGTAGTCACCTTTTTATTTTCTATTTTTCTTGTCTTTCTATATCATACTGATTTGCAAGAGGGTGTAAGAAATCAGATAGCAAGGTATGGTAAATATATGTTTTTGTGGCTTGGTCATCACATGGGTTTTTTCGACAAAAAAAGGAATTCATTCATTTAAGGCAAGCATGGCTAACTAGGGATATACTTTTGTAAAAGAATTAGCTAAGGCTCAAAGTCAATCCAAAGATGGCCTAAGATCCTTTCTCAAGTACGTGCATATGTATATGTATACAAAAGTTCCTTGTGGGTTATGAAAATAGATCACTTTAGTTGCATCAATCAAAGCAAGTTTAATGAGATTATTGAAAGAGATCAGAAGTGAAAGAGCTTACTTTGAATAATTGTTGATATCCTCTCAAAAAGTACTGTAAGGCTCAAGACTTACCATGGTTTGCTTTGTCATCTCCACTGATTATGTCGAGTGTTTTGAGGAGTGTTAGTTATATAGCGATTCCATTTTCGAGTCTGATCACTGTATACCCCAAGAATAACATATACTAATGTACATTTGTCAATTAAATCATAGAGATAGTATCGATGTTCCAAAAAATAAGGTTTTACGTCTTGGTTGTTAAGTTGAGGTGTCAAACTGATCATGTGCTTAGTCATTCTCAGAAGCAATCTTAACATCCACATCTGTTTCGTTATTAACAAGAATTAGAGTGCTACTCCTATATATGCATTTTAAACAAATAAAAGTGATAAACTGAATCATTAATTCCATAAAGGATAATGTGTCTACAATAATGTAAATGATGCAATTCATCCATTCAAAACATAACTTCAGCTATCCACAATCAACTCTAAAAAGAAATATACATCCCCCATAAGTACAAGTATCCGCAATAATCATAAATGAGATAAACATCCACAAGAATTATCAAAAGAAACTCCTCCACAATAGTATAAAAATTTCCCAGAAACTATTCAAAGAAGAAACAACAAACAACAAACAATCAAGAATAGAAATCAACTACTCCCCCACAAGAATTGATCTCCTCCATCTCCATCAGCACCACCAGCTCCACCCCTCAAAAGCCTTAGGATCTCTTCCTGCTTAGCTTCAATGCTAAGCATGATGTCCCATAGAGAACGTCGGGTGGTTATGCTAGGGCTTGCTTGATCTAGGTACTCTCTCTCTCTTCTTCATCATCCAACTCCTCCTGCACCTCATTGATTCTTGAGGAAGGGGCATCTCTTGCCTAGCCACCGGGGCACCACTATGCCTTAGGATTCTCTTGAATGACCCTTTGTTCAGTGGCCCCATTGGCTTTTGGATTTCCATTTCTGGCCTTACCCTTACCCTATTATCAGTGCATATTTTAGTCACAAGTGTGCCAAATGGGAGTGCACTCCTCTTTGCATCACACCCTTTCTTCATTTCATTTAAAATCAATGAGGGAAGGTCGATGTTATGCCCTTGCCCTAGTGCATAGAGCAAGTGTGCCATTTCTGGCAATATCTCATTTTTTTGACCAATGGGGGCTATGTTCGCCAGTGCAATCAAATTAAGCATTTTGTACTTGTTGATGAGCTCTCCTTGTTTCAAAAATTTCCTCCCTCCCCATGAAAAATCAGTCAGCCTCGCCAATTCCTTTCCCACCACATTCAAAGTCACATTCTTCCTTGGTGGGTATGTTAGGTTTTGTACCCGAGGCACCTCTTTCCTTACCTCCAAAATACACGCCTCATCTACATCAATGTGGGAGTCTCATACATATGTTCGGATTACGCCGTTAATGATCTCGGCATTGGAGTAGAACTCCCATACCAAGTCAACAACGGCATCCCCACCATTCGTCAAGTACCACACCCATTCCCTCTTCTCCATTTCCTCCAACAAACTCAACTCAGCAAAATCAATGATTATAACATCTCATTCACAAACTACAACATGGTTTTGAAAGAAATTTTCAAACCTCTCAGCTTTAAGAAATTTTCAAACCTCTTCTTTCTTTGCTTCCCTTCTCTTTCTTTAATGACCTCTTCTATAAAGTTGGGTTCTTGGTTTACTGGTGGAGTGCGCCTGGTAGGAAGCTTAACCCTAGGCATGGTGTGTTTCTCAGTTTTGAGCTTGAGAGGGTGTGAAAAGTCTTGGTTATTTGGTGAAAATTAGGGATTTTTGATGTGGAAAAGCTTTTGGGTGGTTGATTTATGGTGGAAATGAGGAATACGAGGAGTATTGAGGGCTAGGGAGTGAAAAGGGGTCCTAGGGTTTAGAGGATTTTGGAGTTCTTTGGGAATTTTGAACTGAGGAAGACGATCCAGGTATTTATAGTCTGAGAAGGAACGTTCGAATGTGGTTGACGGTCGAACGTAGTATGAAGGATTTTAAAATATCGTTCGAACGTGGTGAGCTCCCAGTACTTTTGAGTTTTGTCAGAAACCAAAGTACTGTAAGCTCCTGTCATTCGAACATGCTATTGGCGTTCGAACGTTAATCACGTTCGAATGTGCTATTGGCATTTGAACGGACTGAGCTCCTAGCACTTTTTATTTCCATCAGAGACTTCATCTGAGGCTGAGTACTATAAGCATGCGACGTTTGAACGTCACTCGGCATTCGAAGGTGGAATCAAAACTCAAAACTTTTCAAAATTTTTCTGCACTACATTATACATAATAAAAGAGGGCAAAACATTCAAGTTTGAACAAAAAATTCATGGCATCTCAAGACAAATCCCTACCCATGCTCAAGGTTGGTATTTTGGGACATTCCTTACTCGGCCTATGTTTTCATTTCAGTCAAAAGAGTTTGTACAAAACACAAAGAATTTTTACACTTTTTTACAAAAATTCGAACCCTTGGCTTTCATCCCAACTATTCTAATCCGATTCTTCATTTGTCTCTGTGCCATTTGAATAACCAGTAACTCTCCCAACTTCATGTCTCACAAATCGGTTAAGCAAAGTACCAAAATAGGATGGTGTGTCAGGATAATCCTTACTCTGCCCATTCACTATCCAGTTTAATCGATCAAGTGCGTGACCGAAAATTGGTTCAGAACACTGGTTATATCTCTTCTCATGAAAGTATCTACCACACTGTTTACAGGCACCAAGTCTTTTGGCACGATGGCGTTTAGCATAGGTGCTTCGGCCACACAAGGGTTTCGCTTGTTGTTCTCGGATCTCATTCTTTCTTACCAATCTTGCTTTTCTCATGATCACAGTGTGCACATCCAAAGGAAAAGTGTGTAGAATTCCCAGACTAAACCAAAAAAATTTAACATCCATGCTTTTTATATTATTAAGACTCACTATCTGGTTCTTTAACATCTGCTAGTCATAAAGNGTGTAGAATTCCCAGACTAAACCAAAAAAATTTAACATCCATGCTTTTTATATTATTAAGACTCACTATCTGGTTCTTTAACATCTGCTAGTCATAAAGACGATTAGAGATGACCCACAAACATAACCATCAAAATGCAAAATATGGTAGTCAAAATACGGTACACAATCTAATCAAGAATAGCAACAATAACAACACAAATTTAAAAATTTTCTACAGACACATATGAACTGTAGTTCTCTCCCCCCAACTTAAACTGAACATTGTCCCCAATGTTTTGAATTTATCAATCTAGTGAGCTTTGGAGATGAGGTTGAACAGTAGAGATCTTGTTCATTAGCTGAAACCTACAAGAAAAATACACAAATCAAACATCTCATTGCAGATCTGGGTTAGGATGAAAACCCTTGATTCTGAGTGCAGATAGAAGAAGCATAACCTTGTACAAATAGAGTAAACACACGCAGATCATGAGACAAAGGATGGGGTCTTCAGGTTGTATGGTCATGGTGTTGTTGGGAGATGGGTCGTGATTCTAAAGGATCGTAACAGTGGAGAAGAAGAAGAAAAGTAGAAGAAGAAGAAGAAGAAGAAGAAGAAGAAAGAAAAGAAAAGGGAAAGGGACAAAAATGCGTGGAAAGAGAGGAAAAGGGGGTGGGGGTCTTATAAAGGCGGTGGTGTGGTTTAGGTTGGACCGGGTTCTCCTTGACCCGGCCCCTTTTTGTGTCAACTGGAGCTTTTCTCGAAGCGATGTTCTGGATCCATTAAAAGAATGGTCTCCACATTTTTGACAAAGTCCTCTACAAAGGGTTTTAATCGCTGACCATTGACGGTAAATATATTACTNCCATTAAAAGAATGGTCTCCACATTTTTGACAAAGTCCTCTACAAAGGGTTTTAATCGCTGACCATTGACGGTAAAGATATTACTATTTGATGGGTTCTCTACTTCCACCGCCCTATGTTCAAACATTTGTCTGACAATGTATGGTCCAATCCATCTTGATTTCAACTGACCAGGAAAAAGGTGGAGTCTTGAATTAAAAAGTAGAACTTTTTGATCAGTTTCAAAAGACTTTCGCACTATGTTCTTGTCATGAAAAATTTTCATCCTAGATTTTACAATCTTAGCATTTTCATATGCTTCATTTCTCAATTACTCCAATTCGTTAATCTGAAGTTTCTTACTAGTCCGGCTTTGTCCATGCCAAAGTTTATTGTCTTAATAGCCCAGTCTGCTCTATGTTCCAATTCCACAGGTAGGTGACAAGATTTTTCATAGACTAATCAGTAAGGAGACATGCCCAAAATTATTTTAAAAGCAGTACGATATGCTTAGAGTGCATCAATTAGTCTTGACCACCAATCTTTGCGATCTAGATTTACTATTTTTTCAAAAATTAATTTGATCTCCCGATTAGCCAATTCAGCCTGTCCGCTAGTTTGTGGATGGTATGGATTTGCAATTATGTGAAAAATCAAGTATTTTTTTCATCAGATTCTAGAAAGGTCGATTACAAAAATGAGCACCTCCATCACTTGTGATGGATTTTGGGATTCCAAATCGGCATAAAATATTTTTTTTAAAAAAAACTTGATCACTGTTTGATGATCATTATTCAGACATGGAATTGCCTCAACCCATTTGGATACATAGTCTACGACTACCAAAATGTATAGATAGCCAAAGGAGGGGGAAATGGTCCCATAAAATCGATGCCCCAACAGTCAAAACTTTCGATTATCAGAATGGGGTTTAGAGGAATCATGTTTCTTCTTGAAATATTTTCCAACCTTTGACATCTATCGCAAGTTAAACAAAAAGCATGGACATCATTGATAAGTGTGGGCCAGTAAAATCCGCACTGCAGGATTTTTACAGCAGTTTTTCTGGATGAAAAATGACCACCACATGCTTCAGAATGACAAAATGCTATTACCTATTTGCTTTCTTGAGCGGGGATGCAACGTCTTATGATTTGATCCTTAAAGTACTTAAATACGTACAGATCTTCCCAAAAGAAGTTGCGAATCTCTCTCAAAAAAAATTTTTGTCCATGGGGGAGAAGGACAGAGGGAGTGCTCTAGTAGCAAGGAAATTAGCAATATCAGCGTACCATAGGGTCTCATCAATTATGAACAGTTGTTCATTGGGGAATTTTTCATTCATTGGCAGTCCATCCTCATGAAATTCATAAATTAACCTGGACAAATGGTCTGCCACCACATTCTCAACACCCTTTTTGTCCTTAATTATCATATCAAACTCTTGAAGTAAGAGTATCCATCGCAAGAGCCTTGGTTTAGCATCTTTTTTTGTGAGCAAAAATTTCAGTATTGCATGGTCAGTGAATACAATAACAGAAGAACCAACAAGAAAAGAACGAAAATTTCCAAAGCAAATACTACGGCAAGTAATTCTTTTTCAGTTGTTGAATAATTCATTTGAGCGTCATTCAAAGTTTTACTTGCATAATAAATCACATGTGGTTTCTTATCTTTTCGTTGACCCAACACAACACCTACAACATAGTCACTTGCATCACACATTAGCTCAAAGGGTAAAGTCCAATCAAGGGGTTGCATTATTGGGGCAGAAATTAACATGCTTTTAAGCTGATCAAAATCTTTTTGGCATGTTTCATTCCAGTCAAAGATTACATCCTGACTTAAGAGATGATACATGAGTTTAGCTATGGTACTGAAATCTTTTATGAATTTCCTGTAAAACCCTACATGTCCCATAAATGATCGGACATCCTTTATGGTCATGGGAGCAGGCAAATTTCCAATCAAATCTATTTTGACCTTGTCAACTTTCATGCTCTCAGACGACACAAAATGACCTAAGACAATGCCTTGTGTTACCATAAAATGATATTTTGCCCAATTAAGCACCAGATTGGCTTCTTGACATCTTATCAACACTTTTTCTGGGTTGGCCAGACACAAATCAAATGAGTCACCATACACAGAGAAGTCATCCATGAAAACTTCCAAAAATTTCTCGACCATGTCACTGAATAGACTCAACATGCATCTTTGAAATGTTATAGGAGTGTTACAAAATTTGAATGGCATTCTTTTGAATTCAAAGGTGCCAAAGGGGCATATGAATGTGGTTTTCTCCTGATCATTGAGTGCTATCTCATATTATTATACCCTAAATAACCATCCAGGAAACAGTAAAATTCATGGCCTATAATTCTCTCTAGAACCTAGTCAAGAAAGGGAAGAGGGAAGTGGTCTTTTCTAGTCACCAAATTAAGTTTTCGGTAGTTAATACACATTCGCCATCCTGTGACGACTCTAGTTGGTACCAGTTCATTTGCATCATTTTTTACCACTATGACTCCAGAATTTTTAGGCACAACTTGGGTTGGACTAACCCATTTGCTATCGAAGATGGGGAAGATTATCCCGGTATCTAAGAGCTTTAGCACCAATACCTTTACGACTTCCTTCATGTGAGGGTTCAGTCGTCACTGCATTTGATGAGAGAGTTTTGAGTCCTCTTCAAGGTATATGGCATGATTACAGATTAACGGGCTTATACCTTTCAAGTCAGCGATGGTCCACCCAATGGTGCTTTTGTGGCTTTTAAAAACTTCAATCAGTTTAGACTCTTACAAGTCTGTGAGCTTAGACAAAATTACCCCTAGGAATGACTCTTCCTCTCCTAGAAATGCATATTTGAGGTCAGATGGGAAAGGTTTCAATTCAGGCTTTGGTGGCTTGTCACTTGATAAGAGTAGCTTTGTGCCACTTGGTGAAAGTTCCTCGAATTTGGGGACCCATGTATTAACAGCATGAGTTGGGCAATTCTTTAGATCATCATCTATTGTTTCAGATGTGATGGATTCTGACGAAGAAAGTTCAATGGAATTTTCACAAAATGTGTTGTTTAGATGGTCCTGGACCAAAGACTCAATGAAATTTATTTCTCTTTCTTCTTTGTCCTCTCCTGGGTGTTTGGCAACATTGAACATATTTAGCTCAAGATTCATATTTTCAAAGGTTAATTTCATAACCCTATTCCTGCAATTGATTAGTGCATTTGAAGTTGCTAGGAATGGGGAATTGGATTCTCTGAATGTTTGTCTAGCTTAGTATTTAGGATGATGAAGTCAATAGGGAATACAAAGTTGTCCACTTGGACAAGTACATCTTCAACAATACCCCTAGGAATTTTGACAGATCTGTCTGCCAACTGAAGTGTGACACTTGTGGGTTTGAGTTCTCCCAGACTCGATTGCTGGTAAATAGAGAATGGGAGCAAATTGACACTTGCTTCAAGGTCAAGTAGTGCTTGTTCGATTCTAAAATTTCCAATTACACACGACACAGTTGGACACCCTGGATCTTTGTATTTTGGACGAATTTTGTGTTGAAGCAAGGCACTGGCATGTTCTATCAAGAAGGCTCTTTTATGAACATTTTGGCTTCTCTTGACTGTGCACAAGTCTTTCAAAAACTTGGCATAAGATGAAACTTGTTTGATTGCATCTAGAAGTGGGATGTTGATTTTTACTTGCTTGAAGAGCTCGTAAATTTTTGGCTGATTATTCAACTTTTGTACAATTTTGAGTCTATGAGGAAAGGAGTAGGAATAGAACACAAGGGTTCTTCTTCCCTTGATGGCTCTGGTTCTTGTTCAATCATAGGCTCAAGTTCTCCTTCTCTCACAAGTTTAGGCTCAGTTGATTTAGGCTCGATTGGTGAGGTGACTGGGATGGATTTTGGCTTTGGAATTAGCATGTCTCTGATAGTCTTGTCAATCACCTTTCCACTTCTTAGTGTAGTGACAAATTGGGCTTGACCTTGTGGATTTTCCATGGTTGAAGGATTTCCCACATGAAATTGGTCTTGTGGTGGTTTTGGTTGGGCAGAAAACTTGCCCTTCTCATGTGTGGTCATGGATTGGGTGAGCTTTTGGATGTGGCTTTGAAGATCCTCGAAAGATTGAGTGGTTTGGGTTTTGAAACCAGTGAAAGCCAGAGTGGAACTATAGTTGTATTTCATTTGGCTTTGCATGAACTGATTCAGTATGTCCTCAGGGCTCCTCTTTTGTGGTGGTTGGTATACAGGAGGTCCTTGAGGTGGTGGATGTGAACCTTGTTGATGGTTCATGGGAATTGGTTGTGTGTTTCTCCAACTAAAGTTTGGGTGGTTTCGCCACCCTGGATTGTATGTTTTAGAGTATGGGTTGGAGTAAGGCTTGTTAAAATTAGAGACAACATTTGTTTACTCTAACAAAACCTCTTTGAATGCTGGAATTGTAGGACACTCTCTAGTAGGGTGTCCTGTTAGTGCACAAATCCCACACACTTGCTTTGTGGAAGAGCTAACATCAACTTGATGAACCTTTTTCACTTCTAAAGCTTCAAGTTTTAGAGACAGGGTGCATATTTTTGCTCTTAGGTCATAATCCTCTTTCAAGACATACTTTCCCCATTGGGAAATAGATGATTTGGTTTCAACAATGGTAGAGGCTGAGTCCCACATCTGAGAACTGTCAAATATGGTATCAAAAAAATTGAATGCCACATCCGGACTCTTGCTCATAAACTCTCCTTGAGCCATCATTTCAACAAACTAACGTAGTCTAGTGGGCAAGGAGTCATAGAAAAATCCTACCAAAATCCAATTCTCAAAAGCATGATGTGGGCAAGACAGGAGTAGATCCTTGAATCTCTCCCAACTTTGGTAAAAGGTTTCTCCTTCTTTGACCAAAAAATTCATGATTTGCCTTTTCAATGCATTAGTGCGGTGTAGAGGAAAAAACTTTCTAAAAAATTCATTTTGTAATGTCTACCAGTCAGGTATTGAAAGAGTTTTTAAAGAATTTAGCCATCGTTTAGCTTTGTCCCTTAAGGAAAAAGGGAAAAGTTTCATCTTGGCCAGTTCAGAATTGTCTTGAAAGGTTCCACATACTTCCTCAAAATCTTTTATATGCATATATGGATTTTCTGTTTCGAGTCCATGAATTGAGGGAGTAGTTGAACTGTCCCCGTCTTTACAGTAAAGTGGGTGCATCTTCAGGAAAAATAAAACAAGAGGAGACACTATTCCTTGTGGGATTTAAGTAATCCCTCAGAGTTTGAATGTTAGGTATTTCCCCTTCTCTTACAAGAATTTCCTCTCGTCTCTCACCATTTTCCATTTTACTTTCACAAGAGTCTGCTACTAATCTAGATGAAAGTGTTTCAGATTGATTCACAGACCCAGAAGATTCAGCTAGCAAATTTTGATAACGAGGAGCATTTTCAGACATAAAAGTAATTAAAAAAACTTTATATACAGTAAAGCAAATTTATACAAAAAGTGAGGTCTTTTTACCTTTTACTGTCAAACACCTTTTATGGTTCCCCGGCAACTGCGCCAAAATATTGACTTGATCCGAAATGTGTACACCCAAGTGTAGGCGGTCAAGTTGTAGTAATAATCCGGTTGAGTCCGGAGTCGAATCCACAGGGAACTACGATTGGTGTTTTGAAGTAAGCAATAATAGAGACCAAGTAATTGAAAATTTTGAGAGTTTGGAGTGGTGGGGTTCTTGAATAGAATAGAAGATTCTTTTCAAGAGTTTTCTAGACAAAATATAAGATTCTCAAAATGTAACAGCCACCCTTTAGCTCGAGTATCAGGGCATGTAATAGACTATCCGGTTTATTATGTTTGTGCTTTATAACTCAATTAACTCCCGTATCAATAGCAAGTTAATCGAAAGATAAAGATGGATTGTGAGAATTTAACACATGATTCCGATACCTTTCTAGGAGTTTACAAGAATTGTCTGTGCCAAGACTTAACCTGTCTACAAACAAGCAAGTGTTTCTACAAGGTATCCAACCATGGCATTAAGGGTCCATTCTTTGAAAAAAGCACAATAATGGTGGAGATTGAAAGATTGTTATGATGAGCTAGCCGGGGTGCTTGCCTTGAACCAATGGATCTTTCTATGCAGGAGTCATCTGTATCATAGAGAAAGCTCTTGGTTATACAAAGTACCTCAACTTTGCTAGCTGCATTCAATCATCCATTAAACAGGTGGAATATAAATCATTAAAGCATGAAGGAGTTGCACAAACATAGCTTCCGGATAATCTTTACATACTCATCACCTCTTACTAAAGAGTGAATGAGGAACTACTCACTTTTCATGGCCTTGGCAAAGCTAAAAAAGTGAATGCTACTCATCCCTCTAAGTAGAGAGCTACTAAGTAAAGCAAACTAAACAAAGAGCTTATCTTCAATGAAGAATAAATGAATCATTTTCCACCCTTCACGACTTTGGTAAAGCTCTAGAAAAGTGGAAGAGTTTCACTCTTCTAAGAAGGAAGGATGCTCAAGCAATGGAAGTGAAATACATGAACAATAAAAGTAGAAGAAAGCTAGTTACTTTTGGAGGGTTTCTACCACAACCAAAAGATGAACTATCTCTCTTGATACTTTGTAAATAAAAGTAAGTACAACTACAAGGGGAGTCTAAGCCTCCATCATGGTTGATACAACATGAATGTAAAGACTTAGCATAAGTAAATAAAAGAATTCAACTACAAGGGGAGTTTATGCCTCCAACAGGGTTGATATAAATGCAAAATGAAAACATTAACATGAAATATTCAAGAACTAGATTTACTAAAAACTCTCTACTTTACAAAAGAAAAGATTGCTCCCCCTTTTACTCTACAAGAGGAAGAATACCCTTTAAGCTCCCAACGTGGGAGTATTTATAGGCAAGGAAGGGGAGANTACAAAAGAAAAGATTGCTCCCCCTTTTACTCTACAAGAGGAAGAATACCCTTTAAGCTCCCAACGTGGGAGTATTTATAGGCAAGGAAGGGGAGAGGGGGGTGAAGGAATTGTGTTGCCACCCAAGTTCAAGTGAAAAGCCAACAACTCTGCAACCAGTCAGTGGGGGACGTTCGAACGTGATCTGGCATTCGAACGTTAAGTCTGTCTTTTCTTTAAGGACATTCAAACGTGAGATGCAGTTCGAACGTTGTCTGTGTGTTTTCTTTGAGGGCGTTCGAATGCCAGATGGGATCTGATTCCTTCCACTCAAGTGACCTGTGGTCTCTGTAATAGTCACTTCCATACGTCTTTGAAGAACTTTGACCTTACACTCAGCAACTTGGTACTTAGTCACTCAAGACAACGTTCGAATGTGGAGTGGCGTTTGAAAGTTGTACTCAAGTACTTCTGTTCTGTGGTTCTTCTTTCTTTACTGCAATGTGCCAGGTTCTTGTGGTGTAGTCTTCTCCGTATTCTAGAGGACGTTCGAATGTGAGTTGGCAATGTCCCTTTGTTGACTGCAACACGCTATGTCTTAGAAGCTGGTCTTGGCAGGATTTTAGAGGACGTTCAAACGTGACGTTCGAACATTCTTGCTTTGTTCCAACTTTCTGCAATTTTGTTCCATATTGTGTTGGTGTTACATTCAAGTGTGATTTTTGATGTTCTTGAGCCTTTGTTCTCTTTAGGACCTAAAATGTCATTCCTTAAAGTTCATCAAAGTACAATTAGTCCAAAAAGTCATAGTAAAAAATATTAACTTTATGCACGAATCAATTAGTACTTAAATGTAGCATATTATTATGCCTTTTTAGGACTATTGTACTTTGGTGGAGTTCAAGTAAGGATATTTTAGATTCTAAAGTGATTAAGGGCTCGAGGGTAACAAAAGTCACGCTTGAATGTCGCACCAGCACATTAGGGAATGGAATTGGAGAGGCTTGGAACAAAGCAAGAACGTTCGAACGCCAACTCACATTCGAACATCCATTTGAACTATGACAAAACCAGCCTGTTGAGACACAGTGTGTTGCAGCCAAGAACCAGAACCCTGAGGTACTTGAGTACCACGTTCGAATGTCAACTAACGTTCGAACATCCACTTGAGTTGATTGAAGACCAGATTGATCAGACATGGTGTGTTGTAGTAAACAAAGAAGGTGGACTCTAAAGCACTTGAGTACCACATTCAAATGCCATGCAACGTTCAAACGTCCCTTGGATTCAGTCAAAGAATAGACTTCTGCATAGAGTGTGGAAATGAACTTCACCGAAGACCACTTGAGTGAAAAAGGTCAGGCCCCATCTAGTGTTCAAACGCTTATAAAGCAAGACTAGAAGACACGTTCGAACGTCAGACAATGTTCGAACGCCCCTAAAGCAAAATAGAAGAAACAGTTCGAATGTCCTCCACAAACTGCCTACAGAGTAGTTGGTTTTTATGGGTGGCAAACACTATTCACTCATCCTCTCTTATCTTCTTGTCTCCCCCCTTTCCCCTTTCTTGCCTATAAATACTCCCATGTTGGGAGCTTGAAGGTCATTCTTCCTCTTGTAGAGAAAAGGAGTGCAAAATCTTTCTCTTGTAGAGTAGAGTAGAAATCTAGTTTTTGTACATCTCTTGTTTATGTTTTCATTTTGCATTTGTATCAACCATGATGGAGGCTTAGACTCCCCTCTGGTCAAGAATATTATAAAGCAACATAAAGGGCTTGTAGGTCTCCAAATGGTCCAAGGGATCCTTTGTCCCATCAAAGTTTTTTATCACATACAATTTAAACTTTGGGGTAAAGGATAATGTGCAATGTCATATGCAAAAATGGGGATTCCAATCGATGGACTAGAGTTTCCACAGTTTTGGGCCTCCAGCTTTAATAGTGTTGATCACATCTCTAATATCATCATTGACCTCCTTGAACTTTCGATCAAGTGAGTCATTTTCTTCCTTTCGATGAGGAGTGTCGTTATCACTGTGCTCATCTCCTATATTTCCTGCTTGGTGACGTTGAATTTCTACAAAATGGGAGAACTACTAAGGGGATTAGATAGTAAGCATTTGCAGTATTTGTTGGGTTCATTGGGTCAATTCCTTAATGGTCTGATTCATCCTGTCATTGTTTTTTTCTAAATTGAGCACCCTCTGGTTTCTTGTCACTTGTCGGCTCCAAGAGGATCTCGATTATGGTTATCTCCTTCAAGTATCTCCTACTGGTTTTCATGAGGGGTCTTCTTTAGTTACATCCATCGACTGAGCAATCACCATTCAAGGTTATTTTGCCTTTAAGGATTGCAGAATTTGAAAGGAAATTCTTTTCTTTTCCCCCAAATGGCGCCAAACTTTTGGTGCGAAATTAGCCCCAACCTCCACGTAGGCTAGGCTAGACTCTGTTCACCTTTGTGTTAGCTTTTTGGTTGTTTTAATCAGCTCTTCGAGGCTCCAAGTGAGGTTTCTGAGGTTCCGATAGACCTGAGAAGAAGTCAGAAACCAAAATGGAGAGCTCTGGGGATCAACCCTTTAATGCTTAAGTCAAACACTGGTAAAAGCTGAAGGGCAGTGTTTAGGAACAAAACTGCGTACATTCATCATTTCCTCTAGACTCTAGGCTCTAGGCTTCATCAATTTTTGTAAGGAAGTGGACTCTAGGCTTCCGGATCCACTGTGAGGAGGTTAGCCTCCTTTTGGTTGGGGAGTCTAGACTCCCAAATTGTTACATTAGTCAGGCAAGACTTTGTGTGCTTGAAGAGTCCTTTAAACTCCACTTGCGCTTATAAGGGAGTTTGAGATCCACTTGCGCTGATAAGGGAGTTGAGACTCCTTTGGGACAATGGGTCTCAACTCCTTTCCCTGCAAAACATGGCTGCTGATTCAGTTTGGAAGACTCTTTGATTTTCAAACAGCGGATAACTCTATCTTCTAATCTAAGTTCATGAGGTAGCCAGGTGGGGTGGAGTTGATTACTAGGACAAACTCAGATTTCAATTTTCTCCATCCATTCTAGAGGTTGGCAGCCTTCATAGGTAGTTTTTTTAATTAGGTATCCTTTGGCATAACTTTCCCAATGGTACAATTAATTTTTCCCTCATCACTATCATTCACATAAAATGGAGTTGCTTGAAAGTATGGAATTGGTCAGATCGGATTGGACAATCTAGTCCAATGACTTTAGCCCAATCTGGCACCCTCAAATCATCCCAATAACATACCACCTCCCCCATGGGGTCTATCAATCCCACCTACGTGACCTTATGATTATCGTTCATGTCGGGCTCGGATAAACATCTGAGGATTACTCCTTCCCCCAACACCAAATGACCAACCAAACCTAAGATTTGTGAGCCCCTGAATTGTTTTTACCTTATCTCACCAGTTAATCTCTCTTTATCTAGTGAACCAGTGAGAATCGCACCAATGTCAAAAACTCTTTATCAATATCTATTTTGATATAGCTATAATGTCTGAATAAGGTTAACAGTAGGGACCAAAGGGAGAAATGTACAATTTCGGGTCAAAGCTTTGACATATTTAATTAACAACTCTTAAGCAACCATCTATTCTAAAAACTTATTCTAAAAACTTAAACTAGAAAGGTGTAACTTTAATATTTATATTTCAACATACCCCCTCATGTGCAAGCTGCTCTGATACCCTGTTGAACAACCATCAACTACAAAAACTTAAGTTGTTGGAGAATGTTTAACTTAAATATTTTTACTTCAATACGCCCCCTTACGTGCGGGCTAGATTTCGGCCCTAGCACGTAAAAATATTTTTAATAATTAGGGTGGCGGTAAAATTCAAACACAGAACCTCCTTCTCTGATATTATGTTAAACAATCATCTACTCCAAAAGCTTTAACTGTTAGATAAGAGTGCAATTTTAGTATTTATACTTCAACAACAACAAAACCTTTTATGTGAAGGAGTGACTCTTCAATGATGACCAAGTATCCACAACTTTTTTCCTACATAATGTAAAGCATAACAGAGCCTTTGAAAATATGCGAAAAATTACAAAAGACCAAAATGAGTCTGTGTTAATCAGTATTCTATTCAGTACGCATCGACATACTGTATTTGTATTTGAGGTAAGCTTTAATGAATGGATCCAATTCACCATCCATTACGGAAGAGATGTCTGCTGTCTCGTATCCTGTCCGCACATCTTTCACAAGCTTGTATGGATGGAATATGTAGTTCCGAATTTGCTGGCCCCACTCAGCCTTAACTGCATCTCCCCTGATTAGCTTGATTTCAGATGCCCGTTGCTCCTCGGCTATGACCAACAGTTTGGCTTTCAACCGGCTTAGAGCCTTGATCTTGTTTGCTAGTTGGCTTCTCTCTTCTGCAGTAATGAGACAAATGAAATTGCCATCAATATGTCGTGAATATGGAAAAGACACTAGTCACTAGAAAGGGTTGATCAGCTTAGAGCTTAGAGAATCATATCAACGCTGACAGAGTAAGCTGAAGGAACTAAATTAGTTTGATACTAAAATATTCAACAAAGCGCACATACTCTAACAGATGATTAACTGTTAACAAAACTTGTACCAAGAAGTGTAGTTTATAGGAGAAGGTAATAGAATAAATAAATAAATAATATAGGAGCAGGTGCTTAAAAAAAAAAATTGAAGCAGCTAAGAACTCCCAGTACTAAAAGTGAGATACTTAGTTTATCATCAGCACTCCAAAAAGACTTGAGCTTTTAGTAATATAATGAAGTGTATGTATCATAAAGTAGATTCCGTATGCCAATGATGATGATGTTGATGATATGATAACAATATCAACCAATAATTTACTGCTTGAACAAGTTTTATTGAATTCAATATGACACTAAAGGCATAATATAGAGTATCTACCTCTTATAATTTTTATAGAAGAAACCTACACATGACCCTTACAATTTTGAACCAAATTGAAACAGTTAAAACTCTGTGAAACTTCACAATCAAAGGTCAACAGCGATTATAGTATATAAAACATGTAAACATAACTTTTATGACCTTGTGCATATTTTATTTTCTCCACTCTAAAATATGTCAATCTCTTTCTCTCTCTCATCTTTTCATGCATGAAGTACATTTTTCAATTTGTATAAAATATTTGGGAAAGAAAGAACTTAAAAAAATGACAAGCATTATTCTCTTTTGTTAGGATCATGTTTGTAATTGACTAATTTTGTGAAGTATTTTTGTAACTCTCAATCTATTCTATGGTCATGATGCTACAACGTTGAAGGTCCGAAAGCGTTAATAGAAGGGAGGAGATTGTGCTTCAAGCTACATTGAGAGACTCTCCGTATAGACCTTCTTGTTTAGGACAAAAGTAATAACCTAGAGACCTTAGGTTTACTTTATTAGACTTAGGTTGATTAGGTAAAATGGAATCGGTTATTGATCCATTAATGACTCTTAACGTGTTTTTCAAAGTAAAGTTTTTTTAAACCTTAATTGTGTTTTGAAAACATAGACTTGAGCCATTAATTGGATCCCACTTGAATAACACCCTTTAGTGCTCAAATGGACAAATTTTACTTAGTTTTTAGCTTAAAAACTAGTAGGGGCCACCCTATTTTCGTTAGCATTCGCTAGAATGGTCTCTAAACACTCGGTGATAAAATCGGGAAAGGCTGACCTAGTTGGTAGTGAAGACCGCCCTCTAGGGTGCTCTCAGACCGCTCGAGTGGTCCTTGCTTTACTGACTTAGTTTGAATTATTTTTCATTTCAATAGCCGCTACCCTCCCACCGCTCTCCCACTACTCGAGTGATTGTTCGTGAATTTATGTTTTCTTATTCCCAAGATAAACCCTATTTCGAGCATATAAATAGAGAAAGTCTTCCCAAGTTAGTGTATCTTTCTTGTGAGCTGATTTTCTTGACTGTAAACTTCGAGAGATCATTGAGCAACCCTAGATCCCTAAATCAAAAGGTCAAAACCCATCTTGTGATTCCTCTCCAACATCACACATTGGAGAAGAACTTGCTTGGTTAAACCAAACCCACTTGAAGAGTGTGTATATCGAGATTCTTGTATACATTCTAGAAGTGTTCAAAGCCAAAATGAACCATGCGGTGGGAAGTTCAAATGAAACTATCTACAACATCGGTGGGTGTATCCGGTGAAGAAATCTGTTGAAGGAAATGAGTGTCCAATCATGGTATTGGTTGAGGTATAAGACTCGAATACTTGTAGATTGATTGTGAAATTAGCCTTTGGTGAACCCTAAGTGGTTCCCTATGATTTTTCCCGATGAGGGTTTTTGCGTTAACAAATCTCTGTGTTCTTTATTACTTTATTTGATACACTACGCACTATATGTTTGTTGATGTGATTGATTGAGCATCTTATCATACATAGTGGTTTAGTAGTGGGTTGATTGCCTTGGTTGAGATTGCCGCAAGTGATCGAGTGTTAATCAATAAAATCGAAAAATTCATTACACTAATCATCATGGTTTTTATGGGTTGTTCTTGTTGAAGGGGTTCTTAATTATTAATTACTAAATTAATTTTTGAGAAAGACGTAATTGTGATAAATTAGGTTATAACTTGGTGTTTGTTCAATCGAAATTGCATTTAAAATATTCACCTCCCTTCTAGGTAGTGTCTTAATCCCATGTGTGTAATCATAAGAGACGATCCATTCCGCACAAGGATATCATTTATCCTTACATCTTTTATATAAAATTGTTAAACTTATTAGTAGTTGAACTTTAGTTCTAAACTTTGAGGGGGTGAACTTTAGGTTTCTAAGTAGAGAGAGGTGAAGTGTCATTAACTCAAACCACAAGATGTAAACTATAACTACCTTTTTAGTTTCTACAAAACATGTAAGAGAGGAAACAGGGACGAAAGGGAAATAAATTAGATTACAAATTATCACAAGAAATAGATCAAGAAAAATTATCTCCAGAGAATACTCGAATAAAAATTCAATTCTAACTAAAATAATAAGGATTATATCCTTATTCATAGCTTAAGTTTTCTACCACTGAAAAATTACTCTACCACAAAAACTCAATTCAAATCTCCAAACAGATAAATACGACCTAACCAAATCATCTAATAAATAATAAAAATCCTAATAGAAAACAATACGTAACTAGACAAAATTCTAATCTCTAATTTATGCCTATCAAATCCCTTTACAACCCCTATCAATTCTCCCAACAAAAAGAAGTTCTTTAAAGAGTTGTGATAGCAAAAATACACCGATAGATCTGGAGAGGTACAATGGCAAAAAGACTCGAAGAGATAAGAACAAGCTTGCGCCTCCGGTAAATAGCACTAAAAATCACCAAAGCATGGAACTTTCTCTTGGTGCTTCACATTCTTCACAACTTGGTCCACATATACTGATGTTGGCGAAGGAAGCATACAAACTAGTGGAGACAAAATATCCACTTCATCTATAAATAAACCCTTTGAAATTTGATTATCAATGACAATTGATATAGGATGAGGTGGAGAAATTTTAAACTCATCAGCATTAAGCAATTTTGGTTCATCATTTCATTTGATGGATACCTATGGTGCTAGAGAGTTAAGTTGTGAAGCTTTTAGAGTTTTAAGGGAGAGAGAAGATTGTCAGAATAGGGTAATGTGTTATGTTATACAACTACGCCCTAATTATATATGCATAGATGCCAAATACTAAAATACCCTTATTCTAGAAATAATAAGTAATGTATCATTCGCCCTCAAGTCAGTGCATAGATATCTCTCATACCCAATGGGGTGAAAAACCTTGCTACTAATTGTAAAAACATCGGCTAACTAATTTTCTAGCTTCAAAAAAAACATGCAAATTAAGCCCTTGATTAACTTCTCTCCTTAATGAAGTGTCAGTCAATTTTAACATGCTTAGTTCAGTTATATTGAGTTGGATTATGAACAATGTTAATAGAAACATTGTAGTCACAATATAGTCTTATAGGTCCATTATCACAAAATCCTAGTTCTCCCAGTAATGTTTGGAGTCACATAAACTCGAAGGCTCCATGAGTCGTTGCTCTTTATTCAACCTCTGCACTAGACCTAGACACTACTCCCTTCTTGTTTCGCAATGTAACAAGATTTCCTCCAATCAAGGTATAATAGCCTAAAGTAGATCGTCAATCATTCTTTGAACCTATCCAGCCTGCATCACTAAATGCTTTCAGGTTCAAGTGACCATTATTGGAGAACAAGATCCCTTTTCCTGGAGCTGACTTGAGATATCTCAATATGCAATAAATTGCTTTAAGATGAGTAGTTAGAAGATCATGCATGAATTGACTAATAGCACCCATAAGCAATATCTAACCGAATATATAAGAGATATATTAATCTCTCCACCAGCCTCTGGTATCTTTTCTTTTCTACTACCTCACCAACACCACCACTTAGTCGATAGTTGACTTCAATAGAAGAATCTATATGTCCGCATCCCAACATCCCTATCTTTTCAAGAAGGTCAAGAACATACTTTCTCTGTGAGATCAAAATGTATTTGTCATAACAACCTCAATCCCAAGGAAGTACCTTAATAGACCCAAGTTTTTTATTTCAAACTCCTTAACCAACTAAGATTTCAATTTTGTGACTTCATACTCATCATTTTAAGTTATCACTATGACATCCATAAATACAATGAGGACCATAATCTTGCCATCAACTTGTCTGATGAATATAGCTGGATCAGCATGACTCTATTTATATCTAAATTTCAGAATAGTTTTAAGGAACCTATCAAACCAAGCTCTGGGAGATTGTTTCAACTCATAAAGAGGCTTCTTCAGCTTATACAATTTCCCCTCAGTCATTTGATATGAGAACTCTGGAAGAATCTCCATTTACACCTCCACTTCTCATGTGTCATTCTTTTTCAAAATTTTCATTTTCTCTACCATAGCTTCTCTCCAATTAGAATCAATGAGAGCCTATTTCCAACCCTAAGGAATAGACACAAAAGACGAGAGGAAAACAAAAATATGATAGGATGAAGACAAGAAATCATAAGAGACAAAATTAAAGATGGAATGTTGAGTATAAACTTGAGCACCCTTTCTGGGGTATAATAGAAAGCTCAGAGTCATCAACAATTGCCTTACTCATAGCGAGAGTAACACCTAAACGTTCATTACTTGATAAACTGGTGCTGGATGGAACCAAAATTGAGGAATTCAACTGATTCGGTTGCACATGGATAATCTGTATCTTTTAACAAAAATAATAAGTCATCCTTGTATAGGTGAATGCCATGTGAACCACTAATATCCCCTTTTTCCTCCATAAGGTGTTGTTCCCCCTCACTTACGTTCCACTAAACAAAAATTGAAGAAAATGCTCATGACAAAACATCTCTTAGATTGATGTTCTCCCCGTGAAGAGATGGTTGGAAAGTAAAGAAGAATGATCAAACTTACGAAAGGTAACATCCATGCTAACATACATTTTTCGAGACAATGGATGATAACATTATATCCCTTTTGTTTGACAAAATAACCAACAAAGACAAATCTCATGGATCAAGTTTTCCCCTAGACCGTCTGGAGTCATCGACAACACAAATACACCCAAAAACTTTAAGAGGAAGGGAAGAAATATAAAAAATGGACGAAGATTCAAAAAAACCTCAATAGATGACCAAAACTGAAGGACACTCGACAATATAAGATTAATAAGATAAGCTACACTAAGAACTATCTCCCCCCAAAAAGACAACAGAACATTCATAGTAAACAACAATTAACATGCACCAGCCTCAAGAAGATGGCGATTTTTTTACTCAATAACACCATTTTATTCAGGGGAACTCACATAAGTGATTTGATACA
>CAUOFW020009935.1:255403-283330 GCA_963454935.2 Ilex paraguariensis
GTTCTCAAAAAAGAAAAAAAAAACAAAGTCCAATCTAATCACCAATAAAAAAAATAAGTGACTAATAAAAAATAACAAGAATTACCAATTGCATAAAAAAATTTCAAAATCAATCTAATTGTCATTACCACTTTCACACAAACAAAAAATACAAATATTCAATACATAAATAAAACCTTCGAACTATTATTCATACATAATCACCACTTTGCTTAGAATTACATGAAGACTTATAATTCTCAAAATTTTAATTTTTATTGAAAGTGAACAAAACATATTGTTGATTGTCATAAATGATTAGTTAAAAGAATATTTATTACAAATTTTGTTAATGGCAAAGCATCTCATTATTTCATGTTGATTATTTTTATTGTTCAATTTTTATAACTGGGTAGTTATCAAATATTTTATGTTTAATTTTTATAACTGTGCTATTAGAAAATGTTTAACATTTATGCGTGTTTATGACTATTGATGATTTTTTCATGTTGATTTAGTAGTGTATACTTTGGCAATAGTTTATTGTTTTTAATTTGTAATGTTTGTGTGATTTAGTTGTGGATATATTGTTATTAACTTATTGTTGTTAAATGTTATATGTTAAAAGTATATTGTTTNATATGGATGATTTTTTCGTGTTGATTTAGTAGTGTATACTTTGGCAATAGTTTATTGTTTTTAATTTGTAATGTTTGTGTGATTTAGTTGTAGATATATTGTTATTAACTTATTGTTGTTAAATGTTATATGTTAAAAGTATATTGTTTATATCTTGATTTAGGTTAGTTTTGTTTAATTTCTAATTTTACGATAAAAATTTGCATAAAATTAAAAATATTTCTATTAAACACACATAAAATACATATCATCTCTAAGTTTAGTGCTTCTTTTTTCAAGGTTTGTCAATTTAGGTTTGACCCCAATAACCTCATACACACCATCACTACAACACAAAAATCAGTACCCAAATGAACAATGTCACCATTTTTTGACATGTAAGTTATTTGGTTTATCGATTTTTTTAAAACCTTTGGTATAATATTTCATTAAAAACTTTTATATACTTACTATATAATTTTTCATCCTTCTTATTACAAATTGATTCACACCTAGNAACAATGTCACCATTTTTTGACATGTAAGTTATTTGGTTTATCGATTTTTTTAAAATCTTTGGTATAATATTTCATTAAAAACTATTATATACTTACTATATAATTTTTCATCCTTCTTATTACAAATTGATTCACACCTAGAATACACCGTAGGTAGATCTTCTTATCACACATCTTAGTAACGCTGGTTGAAGTTTACTTCTTACTTCTTATCAATCAATGAAATTTAAATTGTCTTTATAATCCATAAATAAAATTATCAATTTATTATTCATACCAAAAATAAATCATTACTGTATGAAAACCTATAGTTCTTAAAAAATAAAAAAAAAATCCAAAGCCTAAGCTAATCAACAATTAAAAAAAAATAGATGACCAATACAAAAAAAATAAGATACCAATTGCACCAACAAANGTGTATGAAAACCTATAGTTCTTAAAAAATAAAAAATAAAAATCCAAAGCCCAAGCTAATCAACAATTAAAAAAAAATAGATGACCAATACAAAAAAAATAAGATACCAATTGCACCAACAAAAAATGTTCAAAACCAATCTAATCGCTTTGTATTGAAAATATTCTAATATCCTATCGTTGTGTATTAAAATTTTATAAGTAACATAGTGCCTTCAGGCACGGGCAATGACTAGTATATATATATATATAACAACATTAATAATAACAAACAACAAAAATATAGTAAACATTACTTAAATTAAAATAGATAAAAGATTCAAAAAGATACATCCATAGTCCATAACCACAAGTTTGCTAANGTAACATAGTGCCTTCAGGCACGGGCAATGACTAGTATCTATATATATATAACAACATTAATAATAACAAACAACAAAAATATAGTAAACATTACTTAAATTGAAATAGATAAAAGATTCAAAAAGATACATCCATAGTCCATAACCACAAGTTTGCTAACAAAAGAACACAAAAACAAAAAGAATCCTACATCCTCTCTCAATTCACTTCAAAACTAACAGCATAGAAGGCAGCAACACAGCAGACCAAAAATAAAACCCGAAGGCAACAACACAGCACCAGACCAAAAAAAAAACCCCAAAAGACAGCAACACTGCAAGAAGACAGAGATAAACAACAACACAACAACAAAAACCCCTAAAATTTGAAAACCCTAACCCAATCAAATTAACCTAATCAATTTTTTTGANAAACCAACAACATAGAAGGCAGCAACACAGCAGACCAAAAATAAAACCCGAAGGCAACAACACAGCACCAGACCAAAAAAAAAACCCCAAAAGACAGCAACACTGCAAGAAGACAGAGATAAACAACAAAAACCCCTAAAATTTGAAAACCCTAACCCAATCAAATTAACCTAATCAATTTTTTTGAAAGTCCACCACAGACCAACAGATCTAAAAAAAAGAAAAAAAAAAAAAAAGAAGAGCAGCAAATCTGAAAAAAAAATTGAAATAGCAAGAGGAACCTACAGGAGAACTGAGCAGTAGATCGCCGGTCCAGGTCGCAGGTTAGTCTCCTCTTTCCTCTCCTTCTCCTCCTCTGGTCCTCTCTTTGACCTCATTTGCCTCTTCTCTCTCTCTCGATCGAACACATTGGAAAGTCGCAGGTTAGTTTGCCTTTTATTTTTGTTTTTTTAACGCAAAACAACGTAGCTTTGCCTCTTTTTTCCCATTTCAGCCCCCTAAGTTTTTAAAATAACAAAAATAACCATGTCGTATCCCTCCCGTGNAGAGAACTGAGCAGTAGATCGCAGGTCCAGGTCGCAGGTTAGTCTTCCTCTTTCCTCTCCTTCTCCTCCTCTGGTCCTCTCTTTGACCTCATTTGCCTCTTCTCTCTCTCTCTCGATCGAACACACTGGAAAGTCGCAAGTTAGTTTGCCTTTTATTTTTGTTTTTTAACGCAAAACAACGTAGCTTTGCCTCTTTTTTTCCCGTTTCAGCCCCCTAAGTTTTTAAAATAACAAAAATAACCATGTCGTATCCCTCCCGTGTCCCCCACATATCCGAGTCGTACAGAACACTTCTACAAGTATCGAACATCTGTCCAACCGTATCCCACACGTACCCGTGTCAGACACGTGTTCGATACTGCCATGGCGATCATTGGGCGAGTATTCGTGCTTCCTAGCCCTACACTCTTGTATTTATAGCTATGCAATAATAGAGTAATTACAATATTACCCTACACAAACTAACATATGTCTAATATATAAAATAAGAATTCTAACATTTCCCCTTAAGCTAGAANTCCGTGTCAGACACGTGTTCGATACTGCCATGGCAATCATTGGGCGAGTACTCGTGCTTCCTAGCCCTACACTCTCATATTTATAGCTATGAAATAATAGAGTAATTACAATATTACCCTACACAAACTAACATATGTCTAATATATAAAATAAGAATTCTAACATTTCCCCTTAAGCTAGAACATAGAGAACAAAAATATCCAACTTGGAATATAAACCACTAAAGGTGGATCAAGCCAATGGCTTAGTAAAAATATTACACACCTGATCACCAAACTTGATATATGGAGTGATGATCTTCTTTCGCATCAAGAGATCTTGAATGAAATAACAATTCACCTCAATGTGTTTAGTACGCTCATGAAATACCGAATTACTTGCGATGAAAATAACCATTTGATTGTCACAGTACATCTTAATAGGGGAAGCCACATCAAGTCTCATATCACAGAATAAAGAACAGACACATAACATCTTACAAACAATATGTGCTATAGCACGATACTTATCCCATGCACTAGAACGTCCAACCACATTCTGTTCCTTACTATTGTCAAATAACAAAATTACCACCAACAAATGTGTAATACCCAAACGTAGATCATCTATCACTACCACTGTCATGCCCAATCAGCATCAGAAAAACCAATAACAGTTATGGATGATGATGAATGATATAATAAACCCTTCCCCGGAACCCTTTTCAAATACCGACGTATATATGAGAGACAGACAGCCTCTCAATGAGGCTTACAAGAGGCATGCATGTGTTAACTAACCACACTAACGATATATGTGATATCATGACGTGTAACCGTAAGATAAATCAGTTTACCAACTCATTGTCGATATCGCCCTATATCATCAAAGACTTCTCTCATGATCTAGTTTAACCGTAGGGTCCATAGGCATATCAATCAAACGTGTACCAAGAGTACCTTTTTTAGATAGTAAGTCTACTCTACATACTTTCGTTAGCATAAATTGATACCCCTTCCTTTAAGCGGGCAACCTCAATTCCTAAGAAGTACCGAAGAAGACCTAAGTCTTTGGTATGAAACTACTTTCCCAAATAGGCCTTGAAGTGAGCAACACCATCTGAGTCATTCCCACTGATGATGATGTCGTCGACATACAAAATAACAATAATAATATCTGTAGAAGACAGACGAGTGAAAACTAAATTATCTGAGATAGAGCGCTAAAAACCAAACTGATGTATTGTGGTGACTGTTTCGAACCATACAGTGCCTTCTTCAAATGACAGAATTATTGTTCTTGGCTTAAAATCACATAACCTGGAGGTTGAGTTATATATACCTCCTCCTAGATCTCCGTGTAAGAATGCATTATTTATATTCAATTAATACAAAGGCTAATCAAAATTATCTGCAATAGAAATAAGAACTCTAACAGATGTAAGACGAGCAACAGGGGAGAAGGTCTCACAATAATCCACATCTATACCATTTAGCAACCAACCGTGCTTTCAACCACTTAACAGAACCATCAGGAGGATATTCCACAATATACACCCAAAGATAACAAACAAGTTGCTTCCCAGATGGAACAGAAATAAGTTCCCATGTATAATTTTCATGAAGTGCCTTATCTCTTGATCCATAGTCAATTTTTATCCAAGAGATGTCAATGCATGTTTCAAAGAGCTAGGAACAAGGATCGACAACAAGGTGGATACAAAACAGTGAAATGAAGAGGAAAGTCGATGCAAAGAGACAAAATTAGAAATGGGATGTTGAGTACAAATACGAGTACCTTCCACAATTCAATAGGCAAATCAAGCAGTGGAATTAGATATTGGTTGGGGAGCTAGAGCATTTGAAACAACTAGTCTATTAGTGGAACAATGACAAACATACAATGAAGGGTCAGTAGTTGAAGATGGAGAAAATACACCAAATACAAGAGGTAATATCAGTTGCCCCTGACTAATAAAGATCAAATCGGGTGAAAGAATAGCTCTTGTATTAGAAAAAAAAGTAACATTGACAAAGACATAATAACTACAAAAAAATAGGGTCACAACCAATATTATCAGAACCAAACTGGTAATCGAACCGACAAGGAGACCGGGTCAATGGTTCACTGGTTCAACCGTTGGGTCAACTGGTCGAACCGGTCGTATAATAAAAAAATAAAAATATATATATAATAATTATAAAACATAATAATTTAGCTAGAAAATATAAAACATGTCAAAAATACATATAATTTGTCATAAAATTAATGAAGGTAAGTAAAAAAAAACATGTACCAAATATCAAAATTCAACTTTAAGGTCCAAACTACTAACCAGTCAAGGGCATTAATATAATATTTGTTAAAAGCCTACCTGTTACTTGATATTTTCTATGGCCCTGGGACCCAACACGAAATCCTTAGTCCTGTAGGCAATTCCATTCCCACCACCAAAGGTCATGCCTTCAGCAACTACAAAACCAAGCCCTCCACTTGCAGATCCCCTTTGTACAGGCGCTGGTGGAGGAGCAAAAGCAGCTGGCTGTGGAGGCTTACGTGGTGGAGAGCGGTTAGCAGGACGAGGAGCTTACATCATTGATTTTCTGCTGGAGCTTCGGCAACAACCCAGCAAAAATCGAGTTGAAGATGAATAGGCAACGATTTGAAGAAGAAAGGCTGAGATTTAGGCAGCGATTTGAAGAAGAGAGCTTGGGATCGAGTTGAAGAAGAGAGGCTGGGATTTAGGGCAAAAATGCCCAAAACAAATTTTTTTTTTTTTTAAAACAATTGCAATCCAACCGTCCGGTTTGAACAAACCGTCTGGTTCACTGGTTTTAGCAAAAATCGGCCGGTTTAACAGTTAACAGCCGGTTCACTTGCCTAAGCGGTCCAACTCAAAAACCGGACCGGTCTATACCCCGATTCACGGTCTAACCAACCAGTCTAGTCTGGTTCTGATAACACTGGTCATAACAACTGTTAAGAGTATTAGGTTAGTATGTGTAGTTTGTTAATAGTGATAGGGTATTATATATAAATACAAGAGGGTGTATGTGAAATTCTTATTATTGTGAGTTAACTATAAATACAAGTAATGTATGAGAGCTAGGTTAAATTTTTAACCTCTTTTTCTCTAATATTGTGTTATGTTAATTCTCTCAAACTTATCATGGTATCAGAGCACNATGGTTTAAAAATACTTATAAAAGGAGAAAATCTATTGTTAAATATTTCTTGAACCATACATGTTTTGACTATGTTTAGAGCTCAATCTAAATTGGAGCTATTAAAAGTGGCTAAAACCAGGTTTGCATCGCATTATATTTTGTTGAAGCGAATTGCTGACTGTAAAGAGTCCCTTGCAACTACCATTATTCTCAAGTCATGGAAAGAATTGGTGAAATCTGGGTATGAACAAACAAGGAAGTTAGGTGCTTTGGTCACAAAAACTGTTATTAGTGAAGAATTTTGGAAGGATGTGGAGAATATCATAAGTATTACAAAGCCTATATTTTTTTCTTATTAAATTTTGAGATGGAGAAGGTCAGAAAATGGGTGAGATTTATGAGAAGATGGACAACATGCTAGGTGAAATAAAAGATATAATGAGGGGTAAAAAATACGTTGATAAATTTCCCCCAGATTGAAAAAATTGTACTTAACAGATGGGAGGAGAAGAATATTCATTTGCATTGTCTTGGGTTTGCACTAACACCACGGTTTTATGATACCCAATATCTTACTAAGCTAGCACCGGGAGGTACAGTTAGAAAAACTTCAAATCAAGATAGAGAAGTCATCATAGATGTTATGGAAGCTTTTGAAAAGATAGCAGAAGATGTAAAAGAAGCAAAATAACTGAGAAAACAGTATGCACATTTTCACTCGCTAAAGGGTCTTTATGCTATAGTGACGGCTCAAACAGATGTTGTGACCATGAATGCTATTGATTGATGGTCGACATATAGTTCAGAAACTCCAGAATTAGCAGAAATGGCAAAAAAAGTACCAATTTAAATTACAAGTTATTTATTTTTATTGTTAATTATCATTATTAATGTGTCTTATTATTTTTTTTCATAAAATGTGTTATCACAACCAATTATAAGTTCTTCAACTGAAAGTAATTAGAGCACGTATTCATTTATTCACAATGTCAAGAGAAACAGATTAAATTCTATCAAAGCTGACAAATTGGTTTTCATCCATTCAAATATTCGTCTCCAATCANGAATTCTATCAGAGCTGACAAATTGGTTTTCATCCATTCAAATATTCGTCTCCAATCAAGTTTCAGTAAAAGTTACAAAGATGGTCCTTTTAAGAAATGGGATATAAATCCAGAGCACACATATATAGATGATTCTAGTGTGAGATTGGAGGATTTGCGATGAAAATCCTTGGAGGATGACAATACAAATAGTTCTACCATTGCTGGAGACGAAGATCGGGAAGCTTCATCCTTACATGCTTCTATGCCTGTCTCTATTGACAAGTCACCTACTAGTTTTAGCAGGCCACCACTCCGTCATTCCAGACTGCATCAAACTCAAATTAGTAACTTTGTAAGAGAAAGGAACACTGCGAAAGATAACGGGAAAAGAGTTAAGAATTAACTCATGTGCTCCAATTTTTTTCTTATTAAGTAATTTTTATTTAAAAATTGTTAGATGTTTAAAAGTGTTATTTTGATTTGTGCTTCAAGTAGGAAGTTATTTAATCGCTCTCTAATACGTTATTTTTAAAATTTTAAGTCTTTAAATTTATATGCCGTCTTTATTGATAATAAAATATGCAATCATTACTTTTTTATACATGATTATTAGTTGATGTATTGTTGTTGGTCTTAATTTGCATTTTATAATGTATATATTTATATAATTCTTTATAATAATGAAAATGACCCGAATAATAGTTCAAAATGAACCGCTACTCAAAATAGCGTACTAGCTATGCCTACCCTCACTGCACCACGTACCGCAAANAAAAATGAACCGCGACTCAAAATAGCGTACCAGCTATGCCTACCCTCACTGCACCACGTACCACAAAAGAGTAACGTACCCCACACCTGTACCCGTACTACGTACCCAATCGATTCCCAATCCAGCTAACCCTGATCATGCGACTAGTCTTTCAGGAAGGATAGCTACAAGTAAAAATAAGTCTGATCTGTCTTTTGATGGTTTGGACTTAACTCATGAACTAGCCTTAGGTCTGGTCTAAATCTGGGCTTGTCACAAGTAATCTACTGCTTCAATGAGTTCTAATACTATAGCCTAAAAACAAATTTTTAGGAATGATCTTTGTCAACCTTCAAGGACCTTTCAACCTTACCTTTTATTTGGATATATTACAATTGTAAGAAAATTTTAAATTCTAAAGAAACCTAATATTTTGGTGTTAGAAAATTATTTACTGTAGTTGACTAATTCTGTGAGGCCACAATATAAAGCTCAACCAAATCCATCGTTGTGGTGGATCTCTAATTTCCAAAAAATTTAGGTTGGATCAAAAGAGATTGTTTCTTTTTATTTCTCGATTAGATAGGATTGTTTAGACATTGATTGGGTCTCAATATTAGTTTTTGGATTTGGTTGGCAATAGGTTTCTGATGAAGTGGGCCAAAAGCCCTTTAAAAAGTAATAGGACCAACTATCAAACAAGTGGGTCAAATTCTCTAACTTAAACCAAATGGACAGGGCAACAACTTGGTAAAAATTTAACCCAACAACCAGGTCATCGTTTACATTAGAGACCACTGCTCTGTATCTTAAAAAACCCTAGCTTTGGTTTCAACCGCAACAAAATGAACAAAAAAAGTTGTCAATGCAACAGGTCGCAATGACGTCTTGCACTAGCAAATGATGAGGATTATGGCGACCTTCAAATTCAACGCAACTTTCACAATGTCGGAAACGACTGATTTGATACGGCAAAGAGCATGAAAGCAGCGTTTTCCATCAAGTTGACATGCGTTGTTGCCGGCAAAACTGTGGAATGATGGAGATTTGAGCAATGAAGAAACAGTGACGAAAGAAAGCAAAGACAATGAAGAGTGACAAACGCATGTTCAGTTAAGCGTGATGAGAAATAGCAGCAATTGAGGATCAAAGTTGGTCTCTGATACCAATTGATGCTGGGGAAGGATGAGAAAGAGGTTAACCAAATCCCGCCAAGAACTATGTCAAGAATCACAAATTCTCCCCAAAGAATACTCAAATGGATATTCAACTCGGATTTAATTAAATCTTCTACCAATACTAAAATTACTCTACTACTAAACTCTATTCAAATCTCCAAACAGATGGATACTACCAAACCAAATAATCTAATAAATAATAAAAATCCAAATAGGAAATAATGCTTAAATAATTAAAATCTTAATCTCTCATTTTATATCTATCCAATCCCTTCACTAGGTCTTGCTTCCCTCCCTTTGTTTTAGCATAAGTCAGTTGTTTAAGTTGTCTACCTCTAGAAACAGGGAAACATCTACTTGATAGCACTGGAATTTTAATCCAACTGAAATAATTGCCAAATCATGCTTCTTTGTGTTAAGAGAAAATGTACCAATATAAACCACCCTATAAACAAAACCAAATGTACCAATATAAACAATTCTATGGACCCAATTCTCACCAATATACATACAAACATACATACCCAGTCAAGAAACAACAGAAGCAGAAGAACAAAACCTCAAGAAAGAAAAACAGTTCGAGAAAGAACCTGTGCAACGAACAGTAACACCGGTGGGAATGTGAGTAATACGAACCGCAGTTTCAACCTTGTTCACATTCTGGCCTCCTTTCCCACCTGCTCTGGAGAAACTAATTTCCAGGTCTTCTTCAGGTATTTCAACATCCATGGACTCATCGGGAAGAAGAGGCATGACTTCAACACCAGAAAAGCTTGTCTGTGCAGTGTATAATTTTAAAATTGATCAGAATTATATGATGATCGTGCAGGATAGAGAACAAGAGATAATCATTTCCACAGAAGTCTAGCATATCCTATTTGCCAATATTAACTCCTAAATTCCGGGGTCTACATGCAACTCCCATCACTGACATGACCCATAAACTTCCTTTATATTTGAGGAAAAATTTCCACTTCCAGCAATATCTAAAGTCAATACTAATCAAGGATCAAAATATCGTTTTGAAATAGTCGAAACATCCAAAACGTTTCCGTTTCCAAGGAGACCGAAACGAATCAGTGATGGAATCAAAATTCTAATATTTTGAGGTGTTCCATAATGTTTCAAAATTTTTTGTTATATTTCAATACATTTGCATAATTATTTCGGAATGTTTCAAGATATTTGAAGATATTTTGGTATATTTCGACTAATGTTTTGAAAAAATAATTCTTAAATATTTATTTTTTTTTNGAATACTCAAATGAATATTCAACTCGGATTTAATTAAATCTTCTACCAATACTAAAATTACTCTACTACTAAACTCTATTCAAATCTCCAAACAGATGGATACTACCAAACCAAATAATCTAATAAATAATAAAAATCCAAATAGGAAATAATACTTAAATAATTAAAATCTTAATCTCTCATTTTATATCTATCCAATCCCTTCACTAGGTCTTGCTTCGCTCCCTTTGTTTTAGCATAAGTCAGTTGTTTAAGTTGTCTACCTCTAGAAACAGGGAAACATCTACTTGATAGCACTGGAATTTTAATCCAACTGAAATAATTGCCAAATCATGCTTCTTTGTGTTAAGAGAAAATGTACCAATATAAACCACCCTATAAACAAAACCAAATGTACCAATATAAACAATTCTATGGACCCAATTCTCACCAATATACATACAAACATACATACCCAGTCAAGAAACAACAGAAGCAGAAGAACAAAACCTCAAGAAAGAAAAACAGTTCGAGAAAGAACCTGTGCAACGAACAGTAACACCGGTGGGAATGTGAGTAATACGAACCGCAGTTTCAACCTTGTTCACATTCTGGCCTCCTTTCCCACCTGCTCTGGAGAAACTAATTTCCAGGTCTTCTTCAGGTATTTCAACATCCATGGACTCATCGGGAAGAAGAGGCATGACTTCAACACCAGAAAAGCTTGTCTGTGCAGTGTATAATTTTAAAATTGATCAGAATTATATGATGATCGTGCAGGATAGAGAACAAGAGATAATCATTTCCACAGAAGTCTAGCATATCCTATTTGCCAATATTAACTCCTAAATTCCGGGGTCTACATGCAACTCCCATCACTGACATGACCCATAAACTTCCTTTATATTTGAGGAAAAATTTCCACTTCCAGCAATATCTAAAGTTAATACTAATCAAGGATCAAAATATCGTTTTGAAATAGTCGAAACATCCAAAACGTTTCCGTTTCCAAGGAGACCGAAACGAATCAGTGATGGAATCAAAATTCTAATATTTTGAGGTGTTCCATAATGTTTCAAAATTTTTTGTTATATTTCAATACATTTGCATAATTATTTCGGAATGTTTCAAGATATTTGAAGATATTTTGGTATATTTCGACTAATGTTTTGAAAAAATAATTCTTAAATATTTATTTTTTTTTTGTTCTATTTTCGAAACGCGCCGAAACATTTCTGAAACATGTTGAAACGTTTCCGGTTTCTAGGTGACCGAAACAATGCACAAAAACAAAATATTGATCCTTGATACTAATAATTAGATTCAAAAGTATGGATCATATTGACTGTTGATAATAAAAAAGCAAGAAATGTATATGCAAGATATATAAAGGTGGTATTTTAGATCTTTCAACATTTCTGACATTAGTATCTGCTGCCGCAGGCTCGTAGCAACATATTACACTGATTATGACTCAAACAGCAATAGAACAATGAAAATGAACTAGGTGGCTTATACATGTGGTAAATGACTTTCAGAAAAAAAATTGGTGCTTGGTGCAGTATGTTTGTCTAGGATACAACGAATCCAGGCCTATCATCCGAGTAACCTTCATGAAACAATCTAGTTCAGAACTCCATATTATGCAATAAATAAACAAACTGATTCTGAGAATGGAAATTACATCCATTACTTTGAACAGCAGGGCAGACCATTTGGGGGAAAACATCAACATGTCTAAGTGTCAGAAATTATTTATGGGGTAAAAAAACATTATTTTGCTCATTATTTAGTATTCATTTTTCTTTTCTTCCTGGAATAACTTAATTTTGGCCAAGCAGCAGCATTGAACCAACTATCTTCTGTTAGATAGTGGAGACCAGATATCATCCAAACATAAAACTCAGTCAAGGCAAGAGATGACATGACCCCATTTCTCCTCACTCAAGCAACTAAGTTCAACAGTCGGAGAAGGTGAGGACACCATATCAGAGAATCAACTAGGTCTGCTTACTGGACAAGAATCGATTGTTTGAGATTCCACCAATTTTGGCCTTTTGGCATTGGTCCTGTACCTCCACACCAAGTCTAAATTTTTGAAAAGAAAACAATGGCAGCTCATCCAAAATTGTATGCAATAAAGGTTGCCTCAATGTATGGACGGACCATTTGTGAAACACTGGAACAATAGAAACCTCAAACAGGTATCCCATTCATACAATATGGTCCTCTCATTGTATTAATGCTATATTGTTTGAAACACAGTGGGGTTTCATATCAGAAATACACGACCATGATAAACAATCTTCGAGCCAGAAGCCTGGTGCATAGGCAGTAACTACCGTTACCAGTCATACAGCCCAGTCAACCCATTAAAAAATGCATTCCAAACAGACCAATGTTAAACTTGGGAACATGAACAGATGTGTGTCTAGAAAGTTGTTCGCAAATAATCCCCCACATGGTTGAGCTCTCAATTGTATGCTTTTTGCTGTCCTTTTATCTTATGGAAAAACTTGACGGTTTAGCATGTCTGCTATTGGCAGTTTTTCCTTTCTTCCCCTTCTTTCTGCTATTTTTGGTATGAATGAGGAACATAAACATCAAAAAATAATTGGTTTGACTGAAAAAAAAAATAAAGAACACTTTTCCTCTTGCCAGATGTGCCTGTGGTACCCATTCAACAAAAAATGAATTGTATGCATGTCCTAAACCATAGTCATGCCATGGGGAATACAAGGGTACTTCATTCACTTTTAGTGTCATGAAACAATAAAAAACAGACTACCTAACAAAGAACATTGCACAACCAAGTTTCAACCAGATGATGATTGAAGTGGTGGCCACATGGTTCCATCTATAACTACATTATAACGCTATACATGTTGAGTCTTCTCTTCTCGATGTCAATACACAAGAATATGACTTCAACTATTGGTTCCATGGGAGGTATTGATTTGGCTATAACAGATTCTCAATTTATGAAAACTGGAAGAGATAAAAAAAAATAATACGTTATAATCATGGCAGGTTACCTGACGAAGGCCTTTTGCATTGAACGGAGATTGTCGCACAATACGGTGTGTTCCTTTCTCTCCAGACAAATACCCATATGCATACTGGCCTTCTAGTTCAATTGTAGCTGACTTAATCCCAGCTTCTTCTCCCATAGATTTCTCTACTACTTTGGTTTTGTATCGCTGCTTCTCTCCCCATCTCACATACATCCTGAGAAGCATGTCAGCCCAATCCTGCACTGAAAATTATCAAAGAATTTTACCAAAAAAAAACTCACAGACACTACTAATACAGAACTCTGTGACCCCATTTTCCACTATAGTGACTGAAAAGGCATTGATCTGCATTTTACCAACAAGAATACATGTTACAAGNTCCAAATAGGAAATAATACTTAAATAATTAAAATCTTAATCTCTCATTTTATATCTATCCAATCCCTTCACTAGGTCTTGCTTCGCTCCCTTTGTTTTAGCATAAGTCAGTTGTTTAAGTTGTCTACCTCTAGAAACAGGGAAACATCTACTTGATAGCACTGGAATTTTAATCCAACTGAAATAATTGCCAAATCATGCTTCTTTGTGTTAAGAGAAAANTATCTTTCCCAATGATGCTAATGGATTACTGAAAGAAATGGTTTGTGTCACTGCAGGCATCAAGAAAACATTAGAATTTTGGCCATCCAATTCACATGTAATGGTCAGCTGTGTTTATCAATGCCGACCATTCANTATGCAAGCGAAGTAGCTCAGATAGAGACATCCGCTAAGGAAAAACAAAATTAGTGATCTTTCCCAATGATGCTAATGGATTACTGAAAGAAATGGTTTGTGTCACTGCAGGCATCAAGAAAACATTAGAATATNCTAAGGAAAAACAAAATTAGTTATCTTTCCCAATGATGCTAATGGATTACTGAAAGAAATGGTTTGTGTCACTGCAGGCATCAAGAAAACATTAGAATTTTGGCCATCCAATTCACATGTAATGGTCAGCTGTGTTTATCAATGCCGACCATTCAGTGATGGTATATTGCCAATATGACATTATATTTAACAGTCCAGATATTGCCATAATTCTAAACAGAAAGCATATGAACTGAGAAACGTATAATTGGTATCAGCGTTATTAAAACCAGATCAGCCCTGCAAGTTGAGCCGAAAAACCAGTGAACCGGTGCCTAAACCGATCTGGTTCACCAATTAGATTGTTCAAGTAATCCACCCACTAAAGAACCGTTAAACCGGCCGGTTTATGTGTGTTAAGTTGAGAGAATTAACACAATATTAGAAAGAAACAGAGAGTGGTCAAAACTTAACATTCATCTCACAAACCACTTTTATTTATAGTTAACTTATAATAATACAANTTAGATTGTTCAAGTAATCCACCCACTAAAGAACCGTTAAACCGGCCGGTTTATGTGTGTTAAGTTGAAAGAATTAACACAATATTAGAAAGAAACAAAGAGTGGTCAAAACTTAACATTCATCTCACAAACCACTTTTATTTATAGTTAACTTATAATAATACAAAAAACGTATATACCGTATACTATTTACACATAATACCCTAATACTCTTAACACTCTCCCAAGCTTGGAACAAATTGCTATAAGACGTGCACGACTCAATATCTTGGTAAACATATCTACAAGCTGATCTTTAGATTTTACAAATGGAGTCGTAATCTCTCCAGTTACTATCTTGTTTTCTCGTAAAACACTAAATTGGCAGCGNCTCTTAACACTCTCCCAAGCTTGGAACAAATTGCTATAAGACGTGCACGACTCAATATCTTGGTAAACATATCTACAAGCTGATCTTCAGATTTTACAAATGGAGTCGTAATCTCTCCAGTTACTATCTTGTTTTCTCGTAAAACACTAAATTGGCAGCGAACATAGTTGTTAAATCGTGTATCGGAAGGCATATCGTTTTTTAAAAATAATGTATTGTATCGTATTGTGTATCGTAAGATACGCGCAATGTTAATTTTTAAATAATTATTAATAAAATATATGTATATACCTTTATAAAAAAGTCATAGACTCATAATAACATAGTATTTCATTAATATTGCACCAACTATTCCAAGTTTCCGATATAGTTCAATAATATCAAAGTGCGAAGGCCCCTAATTCAAACTTCTAACATCAACTACATGAACAATTTTAATATTAATTAGAAATTTTGAATTCAATTGAACAACATTAACATTAGACTTTATTTATTTTTTTTAAACTATAACCACTGAAACGACGTTTCACTAGATAGTGATTTAAAAATAAGTTTTAGAGTAAAACGATTTCATTTTAATCCTAAAAAATAAAAAAACATAATCATCACGTATCGTACGTATTGTATCGTATAGTACGTATCGTACGTATTGTATCGTACGATACGGTACAAAAACGATACAGAGACACGATACGTATCGTTTTTCAAATGTATCGTAACGTATCGTACGATACGTATCGCGAATCGTACGATATTAACAACTATGGCAGCGATATGGATAGTTGTCTGGTTATAACAGAACAACCGTAAAGGAAGATGAATTGAAAATCTAATTTCTTGGAGAAAGTGTAATAGTCACATCATCTCACTCGTTGTATGCGTCATTACCCTATACTCAGCCTCAGCACTAGATCTCGTTACCACAGGTTGTTTTTTACTTTTCCAATAGACAACGTTACCTCCTAAGTAAGTACAATAATTAATAGTTGATCTCCGATCAAAAGGAGAGTCAGTTCAATCACCATTTGAGAAATCTTCCACTCTAAGATGTCCATTAGCTCGATATAATAACCCAAGGCTAGGAACACGTTTGAGATATCGCAGAATACAAGTAATTAACTCCCAATGTGGTACTCTAGGTAAGGACTGAAAATATCGTGTCGAACATCCAAAACATTTCAGATTTTCAACACGCCGACACGAAACAAGGGTGAAAGACTAAAATTCCTGCGTTTTGAGCGAAATGTTACGGTTTCGAACTGTTTCGATCGAAACAGGGACTTAATTCGACTTGCAGTGTCCAGACTCCGGACTCCTTCAACCAAAAAATGTAGAACTTTTTCCTTTGTGACAGCTTCTCCAGCAAAACAGAAGAGAGAGAGATAGACGGAAGAGAAAAGCTCAAAAATCAAAAGGAGATTAATTAGTGGCTTACCATGGGTCGTCCTCGTGTCCAGATCCAACCTCCTCCAGGTACAATTTTTTTTTTCCTCTTCTTCTTCTCAACCGGGGGCTAGTGTTAGGTCTTTATCGATCTGTCTTCTCTCTCTTCATCGATCGAAGTCTTAATCGATCGGAGTCTCAATCTTCTGTCTCTCGCAGTCGATCGTAGTCTCTGATCTTCTCTCTCTCTGTGGTCTGTGCGATTGGAATGAAGGGATCACCGACTCACTGTTTGCCCTTTTTATTTTGTTTTAATTAACATAAATGTCATTTCAGCCCCCCCATTTTTTCCTTTATAGTTGTTAATAGCCCTTATAATTAATAAACAACCTATTATTGTTAATTAACTTATCAAAATAACTGCAATTAATTTTATGGTATATTTAATATCTAAAATTAAGTATTTATGTTTATAAAAATTATTCATGAAATATTTTTAATATTAATGAAATAATTACTTAGTAATTTGATGACCCAATTTAAATTAGTAATTTAGTATTATAATAACATGCAAATAATAAATTTGTACTCATTTTAATTTAAAAGTGTTATACATGTCATATTTAATTTAAAAATGTCATATATACATGTAAAAATGTGTTTGTTTTATAAAAATTAATTGTTTAAAACTAATTGAAGTAATGTTCGCCTCATGTCAAACCCTTTTTTTTACCTCAAACTTGATGTTATCTTATATAAATGGACATTAACCCAATAAACAAGCTTAATTAATTAATTAATTATTAAGCTTATCTTTACAAATAAATAGATTGTATTTGTGTTTTCACATGTTTCCATATTCTTTTTACGTTTCCATTGCGTTTTTGAAACGTTTTTGTTTTCAGGCTGACCGAAACGGTACTTTGAAACGAAATTTCGATCCTCGACTCTAGGACATCCTATAAACTGACTTACTGTACTAACTACATAGAAAATATCTGGTCAAGTAAAAGTGAGATAATTGAGCTTCCCAATCAACCTGTGATACCGAACCAGATTCTCAAACAATGCACCATCATCTATCAACAATTTTTGATTCGAATCCATAAGAACATCAATTAGTCTGTCACCTAGCAAACCTGCTTCCTCTAACATGTCAAGTACATATTTCCTCTAAAATAAACAAATACCCTATTTAAATTAAGTCACCTCAATACTCAAGAAATACATGAATTTTTTCAAATTCTTAGTATAAAATTGGTCTTATCGGAAGGTTTTTAACTTGTCAATTCCCTCAAAATTATTTTCAATAATCACAATATCATCTGCATAAACTACCGATAAAATATATCTGACATCCGTCTACCTATAAAACACAGAATGGTCTATCTGACAACGAAAAAAACCAAACTTTAAAACTGCATCTCAAAACTTATTAAACCATGCCCTCAGCGACTGCTTCAAACCATACAAAAATTTCTTTAACGAACATACACTCTTACTGTACTCCCCCCGAGCAATAAACTCAGATGGCTACTCATGTATATCTCTTCAACCAAGTCACCATTCTTGACATCTAACTAAAACAAGAGTCAATCAAGATTAGCAGCCAAAGAAATCAAGGTACGAATATAAGAGATTTTTGCAACAGGAGAGAAAATTTTCTCATAATCAACACCATAGGTCTGAGTAAAGCCTTTTGCAACAAAACGGGGTTTGAGACGCTCAACAGAACCATTCGGATTAAATTTAACAGTATACATGCAATGAAAACCAACAGTTCGTTTACCAGGAACTAAAGGAACAAGATCCCAAGTCCCATTATAATGTAATGCATCCATCTCCTCCATAGCTTTCCCCCAACCTAGATCAGACAACGCATCCTATAAGTGTTTAGGGATAGAGATAGTAGATAATTGAAAAATAAAATAAGAGAAGACAGGAGATAATACATTATATAAAACAAAATGAGCAATGGAATAGTTAGTAATACACGAACGAGTACCTTTTCGAAGAGCAATAGGTAAAAAATCTAAATTACCTGATGGACCAGAATCAGGAGACGGCAAGGGAGACGATACAGGCACCGAAGTCGATGATCGACGATGACGAGAGTATACACGAAATGGTGAAGTAGATGGTAGCACAGTAGGTAGCAGAATATCTGATGACAAGGTAAGAAGTGGTGGTATAAGAGACGACCCAAAGTCCAGATCCAAAAGTTGAATAGATGCCAAAAAATATGTAACAAATTCCTTAAACGTGACATCAGCACTAGTAAAATATCGACGAAGTGAAGGACTATAGCAACGATACCCCTTCTATGTGCGGGAATATCCAAGAAATACACATTTGGTAGCCCGAGGGTTAAGTTTATCAAACCCAAGGCCCAAGTTATGAGCATAACAGACACACTCAAAACCTTAGGAGTTAATAAAAAGGACTTACCCCAAAAAATGACAGAATATGAACTTTACCCATTTAATACAGAGGATGGCATATATGATTAATAAGATAACAAGCAATCAGAACATCACTCCAAAACTATCGGAAAACATTCATCTAGAATAATAGTGCACAGGTGACTTCCAACAAATAACAGTTCTTGCGCTCAGCAACACCATTCTGCAGAGAAGTGTAAGCATAAAAAATCTGATGAATAATGTCAATTTTACTAAAAATAGCTGAAAAAGGATTAAATTCATATTCCTGAGCATTATCAGAATATAAAATAGGTATACGACAACCATACTGAATTTTTATTTCTTTACAAAATGTCTCAAATATAGAGAATAATTCAAAACGAGCATTCATAAGAAACAACCAGATCACACGAGAATAATCATTCACAAATGACACAAAATACGAATATTTATTAAATAAAATATTCTTTATTGAACCCTATAAATCATAATGTACCAACTCAAATGGACTAGACATACGATTATTGACTCTAAACTAAAATGACACATAGTAATGCATACTAAGTTGACAAGCTTCATAAGACACAGACGACACATAACTAAGATCGAAAACTTGGCACTTCAGATTTTAGAGAGAGGAATGTCCAAAACGACAATGATATTGAAAAGAAAACAACGAGGTCTATAGAGCCGGAGTAAGGGAATCAAGGTTAAAGTAATATAGGCCACCAGCTTTATGCCCGTACCAAACTTCCTCTTTGTTTTAAGATCCTGAAATACACAATAAGAGGGATAAAAAATTACGGAACAATTAAAAAAACTTGTAATCTTGCTAATGAAAAGTAAACTAAAAGGAAATTGAGGAACAAATAAAATGAAGGATACGGACATATCAAGACTCAAGTAAAAAGTCCCCAAACCTGAAACTTTAAAGCAAATACCGTTAGCAAGAGTAACACTGTATGTGGAAATAGCAGACTGATAAGTAGAAAAGACACCATACGCACCAGTCATGTGATTAGACGCACCAGTCATGTGGTTAGAAGCACCAGAGTCTATGATCTAGGAACTACGAGTGAAGTACAACAAACAAGTGGGGAGTGGTACTTGAGTGGACAAAAATAGTAATGGAGGAAGATGGAACAGCATGTTGTTGGGACAGGAACTAAGCATACTCCTCTCGTGTAATAATAGCTGATCCAGAATCAGGTGTTGCTGACCGAGGTATAGAAGCAACACCCGAGGTGTCATCCTAATAGGAGACCTGATTAGCAGCATTGGAAGACTTTTCATGTAAATCCTAACAAAAATCAACAATGTACCCTCCACGACCACAATGAATACAGGAATGAGATCCACTACAGCCCCCATGATTTCAGTACGGTCTCTAATACAACCTCCCTGACCACCACAATTATCAAGTCCACCTCGACGACCATCACTATAGCTACTAGGAACCACAAAAGCTGAACAGTCAGTGGAAGTACCGTGATCAATGCCTAAAGGACTAATAGACAAAGTAGCATGTTATAAATGGGAGAAAATCTCAAGTAGAGAGAGAAGACTAGAGTTACCCAAAATCTGAGAGCAAACAGACTTATATTCAAGTTTCAAACCTACCAGAAATCGAACAACATTCAAATCCTCATGTTACTTCTGTCACACCGCTGTATCAGTAGTGAACGGATGGTAGAGCTTCAATTCCTCACAAACTCCCTGAGTGTGAGAGTAATAATCCTCAAGACTCAGAGTACTTGACTCCAAGCAAAAATACTATTTGCACACATCATAAGCACGATTAAAATTACTTGTACCCAAATACATAGTGGTCAAGTGATCCCATATGTCTTTGGTCGTATCAAGATAGAGTAGAGTAGAGTTAATACTAGGTTCAATACTATTCACCAGTAAAGAGATAATTTGAGCATCATCTTATTCACACTGATCATACCCCAAAGTATCCTTCTTGGATTTAAGATTCACCAAATATTTCTTAAATCACTTTTCTCTAAGAAAGACTTGAATGGATCGTGACCATAAAATATAATTGGTCTCATTGAGCTTAACGAAAGTCATGAGACCATTAAGGAGAACCGCGGGAGCATAGATGGGTGGCAATGATGAAGTAAGAGAGGTAACATCTTGCTTTAGTTCCATAATAATATGGCAAATAGTAAAAAGGACTTACTAGACAACTGAACCAAGCAAGGAATTGACGCTAGACTGGTGAACCGGACAAGGAGATCTCGCTGAACCGCTGAACCAGACAAGAAGGGCTCGCTGGTCCGCTGAACCGCTGAATCGGACAAGAAAATAGATGGAACCAGTCCGAACCGGTGCAAAACCAATTGAACCAAAACTAAATCGTTGCAAACTCACTGAACTGGGTCTGAACCGATGTAAAACTGACTGAACCGGCGCAAACTCACTGGACTAAGTCTGAACCAAGTTGGAGTGGATCAAACCGGGACTGAACCAGACTTGGACAGTCTGGTCTGGTCTGGTCTGAAGGCTATTGGATCTGGGCTAAATCTCTTGGATCTATATCTGGGTCTAGATCTGGGCTGGGCTTAAGAATAGTTTAAGCCCGTGGACTTGGATCCGTTATCCAAACCCGCAATCAACCCATTCAAACTAGGTCGTCTTCTTTACTAATTAGGGTTTCAACCAAACCCTATTTCTTCCTTCAATGTCGACGATGCCAAGAGAACAACCACCACAGACGGCGCCAAGAAACCACCAGCAGCCACACCACCACAAAAGCCATCAATGTCACCAATGTTGATGACCAGCAGCCACACCACCACGAAGTAGAACCAAAAGCCACCAACGTCAGCCACACCACCACAAAGCAGAACCAGGAGCCACCAACGTCGAAAATGTCTCACACCCATCCAGCAGCTACCACCACCATGATGAGGGCCTTCGACAGCAACACCACACCATCACAATGATAGGTCACCCCACAACTATGACAACACCCCACCGCCGAGGACTTCGACAATAGCCACATCAGGAATTTCGACAATCTGGGTTAATATTTGTATTTAGAATAATTTTGCTCTGATACCATGTTAAATTGTGAGAATTAATACAATATTCGAGAGAAACAAAGAGTGATCAAAATTTAAGCTATCTCTCACAAACCACTTGTATTTATAGTTAATTTGTAATAATATAAAATAAGTATATATCCAAAGATCAAAATTTTATTTCGGTGCATTATTTCGGTCACCTAAGAAATAAAAACGTTTCAAAAATAAAATGAAAAAAATAAAATATTTAAAAATTATTTTTTCAAAATATTGATCGAAATATATCAAAATATCTTGAAATATTTGAAATATTTGAAATAATTGTACAAATGGACTGAAATATAACAAAACATTTCAAAATATTATAGAACACCTCGACATATTAGAATTTCAATTCCATCACTGATTCATTTCGCTCTCCTTAAAAACAGAAACGTTTCGAATGTTTCAACTGTTTCAAAACAATATTTTAATTCCTATATATACCATCTACTATTTACACATAATACACTAATACTCTTAATAATGTGAAACCTTTACAAACCAGTTGGGTTGCATCAATCCACCGAGTCCCTTCCTTCTAAAAAACACCTTTTCTTGGGGCAATTTTGTCACAAACGCCAAAACCCCAATCTCAATCTCAAACGACCCTCACAGCTGCATCGTCTATCTCTGTGTGCTACTGCGACTGTGATCTCATATTGTTGGTTAAGGCTCCATTCTCGCCTTCAAGACCAAACCTCCATTGAAGACACCAGAAATCATCAATCTATGCTTTAGGATCTCAATATCATCTCTAGTTCACTCATTGTCCACAACAAGTACGCACCATCTGGTAATTTCTTTCATCTTTCTCATGGTATCACCTCATTTCCCTCATATTTCTGTCGGTCTTTGTAGAAACTAAGCACTTGGATGTATAAATATTCTTCCAATTTGATGGTGTTAATATCTATTTTTTTGTGCAATTGAACTCAAATGTTGGTTGCAGGTATAGTCCTCATTTTAGAAAAAACAAGTAATATGAAGCTTAGGCCATGGCCTACATATAAAAGAGAAGATAAACCAGAAAATGGCAAGTCGATTATAAAAGGAAAACGACGATGGAGGTACATAGGACCCTCATTTAGGCACCTTACCAGTCAAATTTTGGGTTGCTTTAGGGTTTCATATTTGAGATTTACAAATAGTTTCACTCTCAGTAATTAACAACTATTTTCATGCTCTAGAATTTTTTACCATAATTGGCATATGATGTGGGTTTTAAATTCATTTTGAATTGTTTTACAAGGTTTAATTTGTGTGTTTTTATGCTCCATTATCATAATTCTTAGCATTGTTATTATTTTCTATAATCATTTTTATTTTTTATTATATGACTGATCTAACTAGTTGATCCAACTGTTGAACCACTGACATAGTCCCTTTGTTGGGTTGACGTTTAGTTTGGGTTCAATAATTTGTAAAGCATTTCCCTTTTAATCACAAAACACTCGTACAAGTGAACAAGAACCATTGCTCCGAAAAAATACAAGTCAACATAAAAGAATAATTTATATAATACATTATAATTCCTTCCTAGAAAACAACTAATGGCCTATTGAGCTACAGGGCTTGGTTTCATAGTTAAAGTAGCTTGTTTGATTTGGGTTCAATCCGATTGTAGGGTTATAATAAAGGTTAATTAGGTTGTCAAGTATTAGATTTAGAAAACGGAGAGAATTAACCCAATATGAGAGAGGCAAAGAATAATGACCTTGCCCTACCTCTCACACTCAACTTATATTTATAGTTACCTAACATCAATACAAAAGACTAGTATACCATTAAAAAGGTACACTTAATACATCATAGTAACTATTACACTAACAATCTCAACACTTCCTTTCAAGTTGGAGTAGATATATCATATAATCTAAGTTTGGAACAGATGATGGTAAGGCGAGTATGACTCAATACTTTGGTGAACATATCTACAAGTTGATTCTCAGATTTCACAAATATAGTTACAATATATCCATCTAGTATCTTATCTCGGATAAAGTGACAGTCAACTTTAATATGTTTGGTCCGCTCATGGAACACTGGATTGGCAGTAATATGAAGAGTTACATGATTATCACAGAACAACTATAAAAAAAGTTGAATTGGGAAACTAATTTTCTGAAGAAAGTGTAGCAACTATGTCAACTCATGGTTGTGTGTGTCATTACTCTATACTCAACATCGTCACTGGATCATGTTGTGTTTCTTACTTTTCTATGTAACAATATTACCTCCCAAGAAGGTACAATAGCCAGTAGTTGATCTCCGATCTGAGGGAGAGCCAACCCAATTAACATCTGAAAAACTTTCCACTCTGAGATGTCCATTAACTCGATATAACAACCTCAGTTCAGAACCACAATTGAGGTATCGGAGAATGCAAATGACTGCAGCCCAACGTGATACTGTAGGATATCCCATAAAGTGACTCACAACACTAGTTGTATATGCAATATCTGCTTGGGTAATGGTGAGATAATTTAGCTTCCCAACTAACCTGCAGTACCGATCTGAATTTTCAAACAATTCACCATCCTCTATCAATAACTTCTGATTTGGATCCATCAGAGCATCAATTGGTCTACCACCCAATAAACCTGTTTTCTCCAGCATGTCAAGTATATATTTTCTCTAAGACAAACAGATGTCCTTCTTAGATTTATAAACTTTGATACCTAAGAAGTACTTGAATTTTCTCAAATTTTTAGTGTGAAATCGGCCCAGTAAGAAGGCTTTTAACTTGGCAATACCCTCAGAATCATTACCAGTAATTATAACATCATCTACATAAACAACCAGTAGAATATACCCTACATCAATTTGTCTATGAAAAATAGTGGTTTGTCGGACACCAAAGAAGACCAAACTCTAAAACTTACCAACTCATGCCCGCAGTGACTGTTTTAAATCATACAGAGATTTTTTTAGTCAACACACAATTTGACGATATTCCCCCCAAACAGCAAACCCAGGTGGCTGGTCCATGTAGACTTCCTCAGTCAAGTCACCGTGTAAGAAAATATTTTTGACATCTAACTAAAACAAAAGTCAATTAAAATTAGCAGTCAAAGAGATCAGTACAAAGATAAAGGCAATTTAAGCAACTGGAAAAAAAATCTCATCATAATCAACACTATAGGTCTAAGGAAACTCTTAGTAGCCAAGCGGTCTTTGAGACATTTAATAGAACCATCGAGATTAAATTTGACTTTATGCACCCATCTACAACTAAGAGTCCGCTTTCCGAGTGGTAATGGAACAATATCTCAAGTCCCGTTCTGGTATAAGGCATTCATCTCCACTTTCATAACTTTCCTCTGACCCAGATCAGATAACGTATTCGGTAAGGTCTTAAGGATAGAAATAGTAGACAATTGAGAGATAAAGCAAGAGAAAATAGGAGACAAGGCATCATGAGAAATAAAGTAAGCAATAGGATGGTTAGTAACGCACGATCTAATACCTTTACGAAGAGCAATAAGTAAAGAGTCAGAAGTACCTGAAAGACTAGGATCAAAAGACGGCAAAGAAGATGGCATGGGCACCTCAGTCGGGCAACGTGGATGTCGAGTATGCACGGAGCAAAGCAGATGAGGTAATAGATGGTAGTACAATAGGCAGCGGAGTAATAGACGGTAATGGAAGAGGTGGGGGAAAGATGACGACCCAAGTCAAAATCTAGATGCTGGGCAGGTGCGGGGAAATCGGGGACTAATTCATTAAATGTGACATCAGCACTAGTAAAATATCGACGAAGTATAAGACTATAGCAACGATACTTTTTTTGTGTGCGAGAGTAAACAAGAAAGACACACTTGGTAGTACGAGGATCGAGTTTATCAAACCCGGGTCTCAAGTTGTGAACATAAGAGACACACCCAAAATCTTAGGAGGTAAAGAAAATAAAGAAGACTTGAAAAAAATGACAGAATATGAACTCTGCCCTTTTAACACGGATGAAGGCATTCGGTTAATAAGAAGACAAGCAGTAAGAACATCACACCAAAAATACGATGAACATTCATTTGGAATAAAAGTGAGCGGATAACTTCCAACAAATGGCGATTCTTACGCTCAGCAACCCATTTTGTTGGGGTGTGTAGACACAAGAAGTTTGGTCATTTTTATGAAGATAAATAGAAAAATAATAAGATTCATATTACAAGAATTATCAGAACATAAAATACGAATACGGTAGTCATACTAGGTTTTAATTTTCTTACAAAAGGTCTTAAATATAGAAATCTAGTTCAAAACGAGCTTTCATAAGAAATAACCAAATCACAGGAGAACAATCATTCATAAATGACACAAAATAAGAAAATTTATTAAATAAAATATTCTTTATTGGACTACATGAATAGACTAACGCAAAAGGACCAACCGCACAATTATTGACTCCAGACTAAAAAAACACAGGGTGATGCTTACTAAGTTGACAAACTTCACAAGATATAGACGACACATTACTAAGGCTAGGAACTTGACGCTTTTATGATTTGGAGGGATGGATGTCCAAGACGACAATATCACTAGAAAGGGGATGACGAGGTCTGGAGTGCCCAAGAAGGTGGAGCCAGGTCAAAGTAATAGAGACCACCATCTTCATGTCATGTATCAATCTTCCTCTTTGTTTGGAGATCCTGAAACATACACCAAGAAGGATAAAATGTTACTGAACAATTAAATGATCAGGTAATCTTGCTAATATAAAGTAAAATAAAAGAAAATTGAAGAACAAATAAAACAGATGATAAGGACATATTAGAACTTAATTGAGTAGTCCCCAAACCTGAGCCCTTAGAAGAAGTACCATTAGCAAGAGTAACAATATGAGGGGAGATAACATAATGATAAGTAGAAAAAATACCAGACGAACCAATCATGTGATCAGAAGCGTCAAAACCTATGATTTAGGGATAGTGAGTGGAAGATAGTAAACATGTGAAAGCAGTATCTGATTGGACAAAAGTAGCAGTGGAAGAAGATGGGACTGCCCATTGTTGCGACATGAACTGAGCATACCCCTCCCATATAATAGTAACTAAATTAGAGTTTGGAAGAGCCAGATGGGATGATGCTACTGGTAAAAAGGAAGGATCATCCCGAAAAGAAACCTGATAAACAGCACCAGAGGGCTTGCCATGTATATCCCAATAATAATTAACAGTGTGGTTGGTACGATTACAATGAGTACATAAACAAGTACCCACGGCCTCTATTATGGCCCCCGCGACCACCATAACCACCGCGATTGCCACGGCCACCACAAGTATTAGTACTATTGCCATTAGAGACAACAAGAGATGAATGGTCAGCACAAGAACCATGATCAATTTCAAAGAGTAAAAAAGCGTCGGTCAATGTAGCACACTGTAAATGAGAGAAATCCTCGAGAAAAGATGGCAGACTTGGACCACCTAAGATCTGGGCATGAATAGGCTCATACTTGGACTTCAAACCAACAAGAAAACGAACAATATCCATATCGTCACACTATTGATGCAAAAGTGTAAACTCAGTGGTGAACGGGTGGTGTATCCTCATCTCCTGACAAACTCCCC
>CAUOFW020009946.1:0-253742 GCA_963454935.2 Ilex paraguariensis
ACAATAATATTTAAAATCAAAGACAATAATTTGAAATACTTGGAATATGTGAAAGGGATACTCAAACTCAAAGTAGAGTCCCGTATATATAGCCAAAAATAATACAGAGTGACTTAAACATCCTTGTAGTTTAGGCAAAATATAAAAATCATAGTAAGGGTAAAAAAGGGAAAAAGAAATCCTAATAAACCTAGACTACTATCTATACTCCAACACTCCCCCTCAAGCTAGGCGCAAAAATGTCAACTAAGCCAAGCTTGACAACGGAGTCCCGAAAGAATAGACAGAGTGACAGGTTTGGTAAAAAACATCCGCAACTTGATCACTGGTCCCCACAAACGATGGAGTAACAAGACCACTGCTGACTTCTCCCGAAGAAAGTGAACATCGATCTCTATATGCTTCGTTCTCTCATGTAGTACAGAGTCAGAAGCGAGCTGAATAGCAGATTGATTATCACAATATAATGTGGATGGAGAGGTCACTGAAAAACCCAACTCGTCAAGAATCGATCGTAGCCAGATAATCTCACATGTGCCAAGTGCCAATGCCCGATACTCTGCCTCTGCGGACGAGCGGGAGACAACTGCCTGCTTCTTGCTCTTCCAAGAGATAAGATGAGTCCCTCGAAAAGCACAGAACCCGTAGTAGATCGACCATCACATGCTCCCCCATAATCTGAATCTGAATAACAGGCTAGAGAACCGGTCTGAGATCCTGATGCATAAAACAACCCAAGTCCAGGACAAGACTTGAGGTACCGAAGAATATGATAAACTGCATCAAGATGAGGCTGACATGGCCTATGCATGAACTGACTAACTCGGCTGACTGCGAATGAAATGTCCGGCCTAGTATTGGCTAAGTAGATAAGTCTACCTACCAATCTTTGATAAACTGTCGGATCTTTCAACTCCTCACCTTCAGCAGTAAGCTTCAGGTTTGGAATCATAGGTGATGATGCCGGTTTGCACCCCAACATCCCAGTGTCTGAAAGAAGATCCAAAACATACTTTCTCTGAGAAAGAACAATACCTCTGCTTCTACGGGCAACCTCAATCCCAAGAAAGTATCGCAGAAATCCAAGATCCTTCACATCGAAGGCCTTCCCAAGGTCTATCTTGACCTGCGCAGTCCCAGAAACATCATCACCAGTAATAATAATATCATCAACATATACAGAAGGATGACACACTGTCCAGAAGTATTCCGTCGAATAAAGCAGGTATGATCAGAATGACACCTGGTGAACCCAATCGTATCGTATGACTACATCACTGAAGCGAGAGAACCAGGCTCGTGGCGACTGTTTCAGTCCATAAAGAGACTTACGCAGTCGACATACCTTTCCAGCATACTCCCCTCACCACGAAAGCCCGGTGGTGCATCCATATAAATAATCTCGTCCAGATCACCGTGAAGAAACGCATTCTTCACATCTAATTGATGAAGAGGCCAAGAGTACTCCGCAGCCAGAGAAATAATTAACCCGAACAGTAGTCAATTTTGCCACGGGGGCAAATGTAGCACCAAAGTCACGACCTGGTACCTGAGTAAAGCCCTTCGCCACAAGTCTAGCCTTGTAACGATCAATAGTACCATCTGCAAGAAACTTCAGGGTGTAAACCCAGCGACAGCCAACAGGCTTCCCCCTGAAGGTAAGGAGACAAGATCCCATGTATGATTACGCTGAAGAGCGTCCATCTCTGTCTGCATGGCAAGAACCCACTGGGGCTCCCGCATAGCTTCCGAAATAGAGCGAGGAACCAGCGTATCTGATAAGGCCATAGTATAAGCTCGAAATGTGGGAGACAGATTACCATAAGAAACATAAGCAGAGATCGGATATAAAATCTTGGCGGTCCAACCATATCGATCAACTGGACGGCGATCACGCCTTGGATAACGACGCCCTAAATCACCATCCTCTACTGATAATATCTTATCAGGTAAAGTAACTGGCTCAGCACCTGTAATCTCATCAGTACTAACAACAGGTGCATCAATATGCTCAACAAACTGAGAAGTATTACCTGCATCGCCTGAGGTAGAGGGGATATCAGCAGGGTGATGAGAGCGAGGACAACGAGCATACACCTGCAAGGAAGAGAGACTGGTAACTCTGTACTGACAGGGATGAGTGACTCCTTGGGAGGAAAAACGGATGACCCTGTAGGGATAGTGATCAATGACTCTGACTCTTGTGGTAATGGAAAGTCAAAGGGAGTATCATCAACTGGAGGGGCAGACAAAGGACTGAAAGGAAAAAAAGGAATATGCTCAAGAAAGGTAACATCTAGACTGTGATACATACGACGCCTAATAGGATCATAACATCGATACCCCTTAGATTGATGACAATAGCCCACAAAGATACAACGAATCGCTTTATCATCAAGTTTATGACGAGTAGGAGACCGATCCTGAACAAAACATGTGCATCCAAAAACACGAGGGGGGACCGGAAAAAGTGTCCGCTCAGGAAATAAGACCTGTAAGGGAGCCTTATGCTGAAGAACACGACTCGGCGTACGATTGCACAGAAAGGTAGAAGTCAAAACAGCAAAATGCCAATAAGATTTTGGTACCCTCATGCCTCTAAGCAGACAACGTACCATCCCTATCAAACTCCTATTTTTCCTCTCAGCAACACCATTTTGCTCAGGAGTATATGGACAAGTGAGTTGCTGAAGGATACCCTGAGAAGAAAGGTGAGACACTAAAGCATCAGACACATATTCTTTGGCATTATCCGAACGAAGAGCACGAACAATGACATCGAATTGTGTCTTAATCATCTGTAAAAACTGAGTGATTATAGGGAGCACATCAGACTTCCTATGCAAAAGGTAGACCCAAGTACAACGGGTATGATCATCTATAAATGTCACATAATATCTGGCACCTGACAGAGCAGTAACGGGAGAGGGTCCCCAAATATCAGAGTGTATTAGGTCAAATGGCTTGGGTGACTGGTGCATGCGAGGAATATAATTGGCCCTAACATGTTTTGATAGGGAACAGATAACGCAATCAAGTTTACCACCAACACAAGCATTACTCAAAGCAGGAAACAACATACATAAATATTTAAAATTTGTATGTCCAAAACGGTCATGCCACAATTGAACAGTTTGTGGCGAAAAATCATAACGACAACTACTAGGTAAAATACTAGCATGCAAGCTAGGAACAGAAAAAGACAAAGCAGGTGCAGGTGAAGGAATTGGTGAAACTGAGATGGATTGCCAAGATAATACAGTCCATCTTTCTCATGTCCCTTGATAATAATCCTCCTGGTACTCAGGTCCTGCAAATAACACGAATCAGATAAGAATACAACCGCACAGTGAAAATCTCTGGCTAACTGATGTACAGATAATAGATTCATGGCCAACTTTGGCGCATGAAAAACCGAATGTAATGTAAGGCCATCTGGGAGACGGACTGTACCCCTACTAACAATAGGGGCATGTGTTCCATCTGCTAACTGAACCTGTGTATGTAACGGCTCGTCAAAAGTGGTGAAGTGATGGGCCTCACCTGTCATGTGACCATTCGCACCCGAGTCCAACATCCAAAGGGGAGATGAACTGGCACAAGCGTGAAAGGCACGAGATATACCTGTAGTGGTGACAGCAGCAGTAGTCAGACTCTGAGAAGTCAGAGCAGACATAAGTATATCTAATCGGGAAGTGATAGCATCCATATCACTTTGCCAAGGAGGAGCAGTAGCAGGAGTGGCGGTAGTGGGCGGTGGTATCTCAGCAATAGCAACAGTACGGCTGCGAGAAGGTGGCTTAAGCTCTGGATGGAGCTTCCAGCAAGTAGCCCTGAGATGTCCTGGTCGGCCACAATAATCACATTGACGGGAATCCCCCCGTCTGCGCTGATCTGGGACGCCCTGACGGCGCTGGTCTGAGCGTTGCCCATCCCTGACTAAGGATCCTGAACGGGACCCTACAGCAGTTGCAAGGGACATCTGGTCAATCGAAGGAGTCAAAGCTGCAACTGGAAGTGATGCAATACGGACTCGACGCTCATGCTGCTCAATCATCCCATACACCTCATAAAGAGAAGGAAGTGTCAACATCGACAAGATCTGAGAACGAGGTCCCTCAAACTCATCACGAAGCCCCATAAGGAACTTGTGAATCCTATCCTCCTGCTCTCGAGTATGCAAGAATGCTGCTCCCTCGGGCTCTATCTTCGGAATAGCAGCAAGAGGACGTAGAGACTCATACTCAAGCCAGCGCTGGGTCAAATAGCCATAATAATCCTGAACGGTCATATCTCCCTGTCGAGCATATGAGAGCTCCTGAGAAAGCTCATAAACACGAACTCCCCGTCCTGACTGAGAATACATCTCTGATAATGCGCTCCATAGCTTCGAAACAGAGCTATGAAACTGATGGATCCTGCAAACAGAGGGCTCCATTGAGCCAAATAACCATCCAAGAATGACACAGTTTTCAGAGAACCACGCAGAATATCCAGGGTCGGCATCAGTTGGCTTTGGGTGAGATCCCGTCAGCCAACCAAGCTTCCCTACACGGCCTAAGAAAAGCTAGAATGAGCGTGACCACTCAGCGAAGTTACGACCATTCAACAATTGTGCCGTAACTTTTTGAGAGATCATGCCCGGTAATGCTGGTAATGCAACTGTGCCAGTAGGCACTGTATACTGGTCAAACATAAAAGTGGAAGTACCCATAGATGTCTCAACGGTAGAGGTGTCAACAGTAGGGTTCTCAAGTCCCTCAGTAGTAGCCATATCAACAACAATACTAGGGCACCCGTGACAGAAAAATAACTCTAAGATAAATAGAGGAATAAAATAAGGGAGAACAATATACCTTCAGTCGAACAGTAGCGACAAATAAGGAAGGTCCAAAAAGCTCCCAAATAATCAAGTCACGGTGCCCAGAAATCCAATAAATATAAATGATCTACTGCATTAAAAGCAGATCAACGGAGAAAAGGATCTGGTGCCTCCTCAAAAAGGCCTAGATATTGCAACTCTAGAAAAAAAGGTGGCGCGAAAAAATAGCGACACTGTGACGAAAAGATACACGTGACCCGATAGCGGGTTGATGAGTGGGCTGGTTTGGGGCTGGTCTAGGATTGGTTTGGGTTGGACCGGGCAGTGGGTCGACGATTTGTTGTTGGCTGGGTTTTTGGGTTTTGGTTTATGTGGCTGTCGGTGGAGCAGCTGGTTTAATGGAGTGGAGGCAGTCGGTGTAGATGTTAAGGCTGGATTTTGGGTTTTGGTTTATGTGGCTGTCGGTGGAGTTTGTTATGGGCTGTCGGTGGAGCTATCGGTTGATCAAAGAGGCAGTTGGTTTTCGGTGGGCAGTCGGTGGTGTTTTTGGCTGGGTTCTATCGGTGGGGAGGCAGTGGGGGTTTTGTGGGTCGCTGGTCTGGGTTTGGGTGTGGGTAGTCGGTTGTTGGTGTGGGCAGTCGGTTGGACTGAAACAGTCGGTTGTTGGTTGCTGTCGGTGGTACCAGGCAGTAGCTTGTCTGGTTTTGTCGCTGGCGGTGTGGTCTGGTTCTGATGGGAGGCTGGGTTCCTTTGCTGGTTTGAGTGGGTCGATGGAATGGGCTGGTGTGTGGTTTTGTCGGTGGGGCTGCTGGACGGTGTAGCAGGCAGTTGCAGATTGTTTGGGTTGTGGAATGGTGGCTGCTGGGAAGGTGATGAAGGCTAGGGTTAAGGTTAGGGTTAGGGTTAGGCTTAGAGATGGAGGCTAGGGTTTTGGCTTTGATACCAACTTGGAATATGTGAAAGGGATACTCAAACTCAAAGTAGAGTCCCGTATATATAGCCAAAAATAATACAGAGTGACTTAAACATCCTTGTAGTTTAGGCAAAATATAAAAATCATAGTAAGGGTAAAAAAGGGAAAAGAAATCCTAATAAACCTAGACTACTATCTATACTCCAACAAACATAAAGACATAAGCAGTAACATAAACACAATGGTAACCAATAACAGTAACATTTTAAACTAGGGATAATAAAATTGAATTCTAATCACTACACTTGCAGAGAAAATATTCTCAAAAACACTATCATTTAAAACCAAAACAAATATCATTTAAAATAAAAAAAAAATTTAAAACCAAAAATAGTAACACTTAAATATTTAAATATCACCGAAGAGTAGTCGTCGGTTTCGTCTCGAAAATCTTCTTAACTAGATACCCATTCCCTCGACCATTGATGCTCACAATGACATATCTTCTCTTATGTGTTGTTCACCTTCTGATAGCCTTTGATGTCCCAAATATTCTCTAAAATGGCTTCGGTAATAATTGGTTTTTGCTTTTGTGCGTGCAGATTTTCGCACAACAGTAAAAGTAGGAACAGATCTCTCCCACGATAAATTGTGGTTCGACAAGATAGTAATTTCGGCAAAACAAAAAGTTTACTTTCGGGATTTCGATCGCCTCTGGTAGAGATTTGACCCATCCGAAAGTGGGTTTTGGCAACAAGAAATAGGTTGAGAGAGACAAGGGGCCCTAAAGACTGGTGATAAATTGTTTGTTGGGTCACTTGACGGTCCTGAAAGACTGTAGGGGGATTCGGACACAGAAAACAGGTTAGAAGGGTGCCGGAGTGCTCTCTGACATATCCCCTCTGATGATCAAGTCAACTATTTGAGAGAGGGGAACAAGAAAGCAATGTGTAGTCCTATTTTAGAAGTTCTTGCATACCTTTTCAATGGTTTTTGAGAACTATTTATACCTTCAAAAGCTCATAATTGTTGATAGTCCATTCAACAGATAGTTGTCAGAGATGGGGTAGTGTACCCCTCACTTTTATGGGAAATGGGCTTTACTTTAACTGATCGGGATGCCGAGCATTTAAGGCTCATCCTAGGTCTGTCGAGTATTCAATTCCCCCTTCTCAACGAGGATGTATTAAATGCCCAGGTATGGGGGTCTTTAATGCACTTCACTTCTCGGCCCTCATGCCTTAATTGTTGTCTCATAAGGAGGAGGATTCATTAAATGCGTACTTGCTCTAGTCATGTGTCAGCAGGGGTACCCAGGTCTTTTTGCTACTGACTTGATATCAAATTCCACGCGTCCACTCCTCCTTGGTTGCGTGTTTTGCATCCCTGCTCCTCCTAACACCATTGAGCAAAGCGTCTTCATGATGATCAGCCTAGCCTGCCCTAGGCTAACCATTAGTCAATCATTATCTTTCGTAGAAGCAGAGGAGAGGTTGGAACCAGCCTACAGAAGGAACACCTTGGTATTGAGGAACATTTGTCTACCTCGAGGTCAAGGTTTTTACCGAGCCGAGGACATATGTGTTGATCACGCCGATTGGGGGGATCCCTCGGCTCCGAGCACTATCTCCTCGGCAGATGGGGATGAATGTCACCGAGGACACGTGGCCATACCTGGATGGAATCATAACGATGCCAAGGATACGTGTCATCGATCTATCTTCTCCTAGAAATGTCCCATCAACTGCCCCCCAGCCCTTTGATCTTCTGACGTTGGGGAGACATGTCTTCAGAAGGCGAAGGGTTACATAAATGCTCCAACCACCTCATCATTGCTCCCAACCATTTTTTGTCGCTTTGGAGATTGCGCACATTAAATGCGCCTTTTAATATTTCGTACACAATGATGGGGACAGTTACTTATATAAACTGAACCCCCTTCTCTCTCCCACACTTTGGCTTATGCGAAAAAACCTGCGAGAACTTTCGTCGAAAAACTCTTCAGAGAACAAGCAGCACCACCGCCTTTCCAGCCATCATCGAAGCAGAAAACACCTGCACCACCTTCGCCACCAGACTTTTCGACGAAGAAAGGAGTTCTTCTAAGCTTCTAGACCCTTTCCTTAGTTCTTTGGTGAGTCCTTGCTTTCTCTTTCTTTCTTTTCCTTCTTCCTTCTGGTTTTTCTAGTGACCGGTGGTCTTCCTGGTCCCATTAATCTCCCCAGTGGTTTGAAAAACTCCTTAGGACTCTTTAGGGGGAGAAAAATTCATTCCCTTTGTAGAGATGCCTAGGGCCCGCCCCGACACTGAGATCCAAAGTGCTGGTCCTTCGAGGCCAGGGAAATATAAGGTCAAGGGGGAACAGCATATAAAGAGTGTTAGAGCCCGTTATCGCATACCCAGTAACGTCGATATAGAGGATTTTAACCCTACCTAGCACAATCGTAATGTCGGGACCCAGGATGCGATGTCTTTCTACACCAAGACTATCATAGAGGGTGGGATAAGATTCCCTTTGCCCCCTTTACTCCTCCAATTCCTCTCTCGGTTCCATCTCATCCTCGGGCAATGTTGCCTGAATGTCTTTAGGATTGTAATGAGGATCATAGAACTCAATAGGCGTCTCGGGGTCAACCTTGGTCTCGATGACATTCTCTTCTGCTATTCTTTACTGAGGGTAATGCCCCAGCAAAACTTCTATCTCAAGGCTAGGGACTCATCCATGTATCTTGTGATCCACCTCACTGATTCAGACAAGTGGTACAAGGATAACCTGTTGGTCTTCAGTGAGGCCTGGGAGAAAGGAACCGGCCCTGAGTATGCTGGTCTAAGGTGCCCCCTTCAGTGGAGAACGTCAAGTACGTCGGCCTCTTTGTGCCTTTTTTGTCTGCCTTTTTTTTTAAATGTCTTGCTAATTTTTAACGAGATTCTTTCTGATTTGCGCAGACATCTCTACTCGCAAAGTTGCTTCTCCTTCTCGGCGCTCGGTGAATTTTAATGACCTTGCCACTGTTTGGGGACACGTCGGCTCCGACGATTTCGGCCGAGCTAGACATATCCTCATGGGTTACACACCAGGATACAAGAAATTCTCTCAGTTCCCTCAACTCTTCGATCTCCCACAGTGGTCTGAGCTCTTGGACCAGGCAGCGCAGCAAGACTTCGAGCAAGACTTAGATAGGGATCCTGATAGAGCCACCAAGGTGGAGGTTGAGGGTGTCACTGAATTAGAAGAACCCGGGGTCAGGGAGTCTTCTATGCCTGCATACACCGAGGTTGGTACTTCGGGAAGGGTGACGGGGTTCAACATCAACATCCTTCAATCTTTAGACATTGAGGATGAGCTAGAGGAAGCTATGTCACCCCCACAAATTGATCTGAACTTCTTACGACGGAGGCAATCCCTTGCTGCCGGGAGGGGTAGAGGATCAACCTGCAATGCACCCTCATCTTCTTTTGGGACTAGCAACATCGTCCTTCCAGCACCAAGGCCCACCGGTCGGGGTTAGGTGCACGATAGAGTACCTCTCATAGAGGAGGAGAGGAGAGTCAAACAAAGGCATGACGCCTAGGGCCGGGGTAGAGCCCTTTTCCCTCTATAGCAAGGCGGAAGGGGCCAAGGGAGGGGCCCCCTACCTCAGCCACAGACTCACCAACAGCAGCAACAACAATAGCAGCAGCAATAGCAACAGAAACAGCAACAAACTCCACCTCCTATTCCGCCGATGGAGGATGCGGCAGAGTGGAACCCCCAGACAATTGACCATATGAACAGGGTCATCCGGGTTAACGACTATATTTCTCAAGATCCTCATGTGGCCTACGCAGTGAGTGAGATGTTTCACTTTGGGGCTGACATGGAGGCTCATTGGGAGTGGAGTACAAACTCCTTGTTCTGCTCAATCATCCAAAACTCATTGGTGATAAGTTTTAAATTCTATGTTTGTTTTTTCCTTTTTTTTTGTTTTATGTTTCAATGACTGTGACTGTGTTTTGACTAAGCCTCTTTCCTCACAGGTCACCCAACAAATTTTGGTGATCGCTATACGCTACCATGGGGCGAGGATGAATTTGTAGCGGGCCGAGGAGGAGAAGAAGAAAACAGAAGAAGCCCTTGCCATCGCCAAGGAGGATGTGGCTGCCAGAGACATCACCTTGGCAGCCCAGGCAGCCCAAATAGAGCAACTGCTCAAGGATGGTAAGTCGGCGAGGGCTAGGGATGAGAAGCTAAGGGCTGCCCTTACTGATGCTGAAGGGAGGATAACAAAACAGACACAACAGCTATCTTTAGCCGAGGAGAGAGTGGCCGGGTCGGAGGAGAACTGCCTAGCTTTTACTCAGGAGCTTGACAAAGTGAGGGCTGAATTGGAGAACAATCAGAAGTCGGAGGAAGAGCTTCAGAATGAATTCACCGACAGCGTCTTGTCCGCCATTGAGGAGAATAGTGCAGATTATTTCAAGAGGGGCTGGGATGAGGTGCTCTGAGCTCTTGGCATCCCTTTTAACCTTCCCTTGTTCGGGATGTGCACCTATGTGCCCTCGGGGGAGATGGCCTAGGCCGGGGCCGAAGTCATTGCTGAGGAAGTGGTCCCACCCTCAGTACAAGCCTCGGGGGAGACTTTTGAAGTGGTGATCCTGGCTTCAACTGATGCTGCCCTGCCAGAGACAGATCCTCTTGCTCGCGAGACGGGTGTTCCTCTGGTCCCATCTGATGCTCTGACCCTTACTCCGCCTGCTCCAGTTGTTTCTGAGGTCTTTAATGTTGACTCCCCCTGCAGCGACCTAATGGAGGTGCTAGGGGGAGGTGATTTGACTTTTTGTTGTATTTGTTCTGTTCTTTTTCTCTACTTTCCCCTTTATATCTTGTAGCCCTTGGAGACACAAAGCCCCGTTTCTTTTTTGCAATGAAACATTTTTTTGTTATCATCTATGCATATGTCATTTTCTTGTCTACATAGTTTTAATTGCTAGCTTTACAGACTTTATCATGATTTCAGGGCCTAAAGGCTTTTTGATGCCTTTGGCACTAGTCCGAGTGACTGATAGATAGGGATAATCAGGCGTCGTAGAGGGCCCAACGCCGAGGGAGTTTTGATAGTTGATCCCTCTGATTGGTTCAACTTCATCATCCTTAGGTGTTACCTGAGGTACATAATCCCGAGAGTGGGGTGATTTCACATTCATCTTTTGGGTCTAGAAATCCTTGTTAGTGTCAAGGCCGATCATTACCCCTCTGGAAAGAAACATTTTCCATTCGGGGGTAAAAGTCCTTGAGACTCCGTCTCTAGGGTCATGCCCTTTTTCAGGAGGCTTGCTCCATATTCTTTATTTGGAAGCAAGAGTCCCTAAGACTGCTTCTAAGGCCATGCCCTTATCAGGAGGCTTGCTCTTATTTTTCATTTGGAGGCAAGAGTTCCTGAGACTCTGCCTCGAAGGCCATGCCCCTTTTTTAGGAGGCTTACTACTGTTATTTATTTGGAAGCAGGAGTCCTTGAGATTCTGCTTCTAGGGTCATGCCCTTTCTGGGTTCCCCTTTATAATTTTGGAGAGGGAGAGTACTCAAAAATAGTATTTCTTCAAGTTAATTACATTTCAAGGCCGTGTTACAGATTTTCCTCCCATATCTTCCAGCCTATATGACCCGAAGCTTTCTACGGATATTACTTTGTAGGGTCCCTCCTAGTTGGGACCCATCTTCCCATCGGCTGGGTCTCAGGTATTGGCCACTACTCTCCTAAGCACTAAGTCGTCGATCTGGAATCCTCTGGTCTTGACTCGTTTGTTGTGAAGTTTAAAAACCCTCTCTTGATATTTAGCCATTTTTAGGGCAGCCACTTCCCTCCTTTCTTCTGTTAGATCCAGATCCAGACTCAGTTGGTGATCGTTGCCCCTAGTGTCGAAGGCTCGCATCCTTATGGTGGGAATTTCTACTTCCAATGAGATGACTACCTTACCCCGTATGTCATGGAGTAAGGGGTTTTTCCCGTCGAAGTCCGGGGGTGGTCTTGTACGCCCATAGGATATTCAACAGCTCATCCACCCACTTCCCCTTGGCTTTTTCCAACCTCTTCTTGATCTCGTTGACGATAGTCTTGTTGGAGGACTCCGTCTGTCCGTTGGACTGAGGATATGCGGGGGTAGAATAGAAGTTGCGGATCCCGAGGTGCTCACAAAAAGATTTAAAGGGTCCGCTGTTGAATTAGGTCCCATTGTCTGATACAAGTGCGTGGAAGACCCCAAACCTGGTGACTATATTCCTCTATACGAACTTCTTGGTGCCTATGTCTCAAATGTGTGTCAGTCGCTCCGCCTTCACCCACTTGGTGAAGTAGTCTGTTGCTACAATTAGGAACCTCTTATTTTCAGGAACTCTTGGGAAAGGTCCCACCAGATTGAGCCCCCACTGGGCGAACAGCCAGGGGCTGGTCAACAGATGTAAGTCCCTAGCCGGCTATCTACTCGCTGGAGCGAATCTCTGGCACTGATCACACCTTCAGACGTATGTTTGCGCGTCCCTCTGTATTCGTTGCCACTAGTATCCTTGGGACATGATACGGTGAGCCATAGATCATCCACCGGAATGCCCCCACATATTCCCTCATGCACTTCATAGAGGAGGTTCTCTACCTTGTCTTCCGGGACGCATAACAGGTAAGGTCCTGAGAATGACCTTCGGTACAACTTCTGGTCCGGAGAGACCCAATACCTTGAGGCTTTCATCTTTATCTTTCTAGCTTCTTTTGGACACTCGGGGAGGTCCCCCTATCAGCAGGAATTTGATAAAAGGATCAGTTCAGCTAGGCGGCTCTTGACCTTCATGGATGGCCATTACCCCCAAAGTTTTGTCTATATTGGAAGTTAGAAGGTAATCGATGATGATCCTTCGTGGCATAGTAGAATCCAGAGTTGAGGCTAGGCAAGCCAGGGCGTCGACATGTGTGTTCTTGTCTCGGGAGACTTGCTTGACTTCAACTTTCCCGAATTTACGGAGTAGGGTCGTTGCCTCATGGTGGTAAGCCTTCATCCTGGAGTCCCTTGTTCAAACTCTTCATTAACCTGGTTGACTACTAACATGGAATCACAGTGGACGACCAACTCCGTGGCCCCCGCTGCCTCGACTAGTTGAAGTCTTGAGATAAGGGCCTCATATTCGACTTCGTTGTTAGCGGTTTTGAACCCAACCGAACGGTCTGCTCTGTGACTACTCCATTCGGGGAGACTAGCAAGACCCCGATCTCGGAACCCTTATTGTTAGATGAACCGTCCACACATAAGTGCCAGGGTGGCACCTTGTCACTCTCTGAGGTTGTCATCTTGGGAGGGGGTGATCCTTCCGGGAGGGAAGGTTCCCCAAAAAACTCCGCTATGAAGTTCGCCAGCACTTGACCCTTTATAGCAGTTCGAGGTTTAAAATGGATATCATGCTCTCCCATCTCTACTTGTAATGCCCCAAAAATCACCCTGGACAGCATTACCATTTAAAACCATTCATATCATGAGAACAACTAAATAAATCCATGATTTACGAACATTCTTAATTTAACAAAATTTGGGCAGAGTCTCCTTTGTACGGGGAGCTCTACCCAAAAATTCAACCTGTGCATTTATACTACATTGACCACACCGAGTCCATTTAACCATCAAATAAAAATATTTTATTCATCATATGTACTATCCACAATGTCATCCCAGAAGAATAAGCCAAGTTATGACAGCTACATCCCAAAAGAATTACACTCAACTTTAGCAGCGAAATAAACAAAATACTAGACTATTTATGATCATAAATAGATTTCTTAGTCTAGTACAAAAATAACTATAGCCCTAGATGTCCACCTCGGGATCTAAAATCCCCTCGGGTGGGGCCTCCCCATGCCCCAGCTCGTCAGCTCCGAGGTCCTCCTCTGGCACCAAATCTGAAAAATATTTAACGATAGGGGATGAGCACGAAGCTCTGTAGAAAAATCCTCCCAACTCAAACAAGGTTTAAAAAAAAATATAAAACAGGTCGGTCTCATTTCACAAATAACATATATAACTTTGAAAATAAAAATCAGGACATTTAAACAAATCTCAAGTTTAAGCACAATAATAATTTAAGACATAAATGAATCAAATATCCAACAACTAGTCCATTCCACCATAAATCATTTCTCCCAAGTTCTTGCGGAATCCCATACTTCTCAAGATTCTTGTAGAAACCATTTCTGGTACAATAAACAATAACCCTTTTTCTGTATTCGTATCTCAGCTATGAAGTAAGATTTCGCATGGTCACCATCGAAAATATCATAACCCACGTACAAACCACACAATTTCCTTTTTCCACGATACCCTATGAGTGATAATGGTTTAGCCTTCGCAAGGCACTAACCCCATTACGAGTGATAGGAATAGTTCAACCCACACAGAGTAAGAAGTCGTCTATCTACTCCATGATACCCGGTCAATAGTAACTCATATTTATCCCCACAACCACACAAGAGATACAATACCAACTATTTTCTCAAATACAATTAATTCCATAAACCCCCAATCACATGAGTATTTCTCAAATCACAAGAGAATCAAATAATCCCAATAGAACATTATAAAAGAAAAGCATGAGATCATCATAAATATTATTTCATTACTCAACACAAAGTACTAGAGTTTTCAGAATCAACAATAATGGAGAAATTAAGGCAAAACCCTCTTTTTCTTGAAAACTAGGTTTTGAAGCAAGTAAATGAGTTTTAATGGCTACACAACTACCAAAATGTTTAAAACATGACAATAAATGCAAGAATACAAAGAGTCAAGTATATAATAACAAGAAATTAAGATTTTTAAGCCAAAAGAATACATATAAACTAAATCTAACCTCAATGTAAGAGAATAGGAAGAATTCTCCTACCTAAAATCAAAGTTCTAAACCAAAACTCAAGCTCAAGAGACCTCCTTTCTCCCTTTCCTCCTTTCCTCTATCTTCTCCTAGGGTGCTAAGAGGTTTGGGATGAGAGTGGAGTGAAAGAAATAGAGGCAAATGGGCTGAAATCTGTGTTTTAAACACAACAGTCCCGACTGGTTACTGTTCACAGGCTGCAATTTGGGTTTTCTCCAGAATTACGATTTTGCCACTAAAAATCTCTAATTTGATCCATATGACTACCCTAAAGTTTTTTGACGTTCCGGATTCATTTTTAATGTTATTTTAACCTAAAAATATTTATATTTATGATTTTTTAAATTAAAATAAATTTACATTCGAAATATTAAAATTACTATTTTATTCCTCCAAACCGCCATATATGCTAACGGTTATCCCAAATTCTTATGGTTTCAATATATATGGTTTATTCTTACGTCATTAAATATATACAAATCACTAAACAAGTACATTATTATATTAATATAAATATGTGGGGGTTTACACTTTCAAAGTCTAAGAACAAAGCACTACACTTTACTATCCAAAGAACACCATAGTGCAGATTTTTGGTCAACTTCAGAGAATAAACTGATTTGACTAAGGTATTTCTAGTATGTGTGACCTATATGGTTGAAAAGATATACGAGTTAGGGTTCTAAAAAAATAACGGTGCGCAATTTGGACTTTTCCAACAAAGAATTATGATCAAATTAGTGAAAGGTAGTCTGCCGGACTACTTGGTTCTTCTATACTTGTCTAACTCGAGTTTGAGTGTCTTTTGTCACAAATCCTATCTCGTACCCATCTCCAATATAGATAGGATGACTTTCATAAAGATCCATGTCTAGCATCATTCATTAACCAAAACCAAATTACCCTCCGTCTTCTAGAATCATCCATGACAACATGATGTAGAACTAGTATATTTAGAAAAAATCTTTCTTCAATTCCTCTAAGCTAGCTCGTTGATGAGAATGAAAATATCATATTTTTTTTCTCTTTCATTATTTAGCCCTTTATACTTATTATTCTTATAGTTTGATTTAGGATGTAAATAAAGACGTTAAAAGTAGAACGAAGCTAATAGGATAATTGTTGATAGTATAGACATGTGGGGATTTACACTACTGCCCATTTGGTGACCCTCCTAGAGAGGTTCGCCTTCCTCAAGATTGCCTTTAAAGGCTGGTCTGCAACAACAGCGATTAGGTGAGCCTGGAAGTAATGCCTCAGCCTCCTTACGGTCGTAACCAATGACAGAGCTAATTTCTCCAGGGGTAGATACCTTGTCTTTGCGTCCAGCAGCGCCTTGCTTACATAATACACTGGTTTCTAATGTCACTCATGGTCACGAATGGGTACTCCGCTGACGACGAATTCTGACACAGCTAAGTATAGGAATAACATCTCCCCTTGGGTTGGGACAGACAGAGTGGAGAGGACCCTAAGGTACTCTTTGATTCCCCCGAGGGCGTCCTCACATTCCTGATTCCATGCGTTCTTTCTCGCTCCCCTAATGGCTCCAAATAAGGGTTTACATTTGTCCGAGGATCGCGAGATGAAACGATTGAGTGCTGCCAACATCCCTGCAAGCTTCTGGACTTCTCATACGATTCGAGGACTCCGGATGTCCAGGAGCGCTCAGATCTGATCTGGGTTGGCTTCGACCCCACGTCGACTCACCAAGTAGTCAAGGAATTTCTCCGACTCTACTCCGAAAATGCACTTTGCCGCGTTCAGCTTTAACCCATATTCTCAGAGAGTGGAAAACGTGTCGGCCAGGTTCGCCAGGTGGTCACAACTCATTCTGCTCTTAACCAATATGTCGTGAATGTAAACCTCCATGGTGTCGCTGATTTTTCGTTTAAACATCTGATTGATAAGTCTTTGGTAGGTAGCTCCGGCGTTTTTCAGGCCGAACGACATGACTTTGTAGCAATAAAACCCCTTTGGAGTGACGAAGGCGGTCTTTTTTTGATCAGGTGGATGGAGGGGGATTTGATGGTAGTCTGCCCTGGCGTCCAGGAAGGTAATGTGCTAGTGCCCTGTAGTGGCGTCCACCAATTGATCTACCTTTGGGAGTGGGAAGTCGTCTTTATGGCAGGCCTTGTTCAGATCAATGAAGTCCACACAGACACGCTATTTTCCCTCTTTTTTCTTTGCACAGACCGTATTTGACAACCATTCTGGGAACTGTACCTCTCGGATGGTGTTGGCCTCCAGGAGTTTATCAACTTCCTCGTTCACCGCCTGTGCGTTATGCGGCACCATGCATCGTGGCTTCTGCGTAACTAGCTTATGTGTGGGATCAACATGAAGCTTATGGGTTATCACTTCAGGGTGCACCCCCTTCATTTCTATTGCAGTCCAGGTGAATACATCTGTATTTTACTTTAGAAAATCTATCATCTTGGCTTGTTCGGCTGAAGGCATGGCAAAACCAATCCAGAAGTATCTTTCCTCTTCCCTGTCCATTAGGGGTACTTTTCGAAGATCTTCCACTGATCGTTCTGTCAAATTCGTCTGAGGGTCGTCCACTCCAGGACGCTTGGATTGTGATTGCTATTTATCTAAGATTTTCTCTAGGGCCCGCCCCTTTTCCTGAATGGAAATTCCTGCTCTTATAGCCGAATAGAAACAGTTCTTGGTGGACGCTTGGTCCCCTCGGATCTCTCTTACCCTATCCGGGGTTGGAAACTTTAGCTTCTGGTGATAAGTGGAATGCACTGGCCCCAATGCGTGCAACCAGGCTCGCCCCATGATAAATGTTGTAAGGCGAGTCTATGTCGATCACAACAAACTCCGTGTTGATAGTGACGGGCCTAGTGATGACTGACAACGTAATTTTACCCATCGGTAGGGCAAATGAACCATTAAATCCAATGAGGGGAGTCCTGACTTTGGTGAGGTCTTTAGGACCAAGTCTCATTCGTTTCAAGGTTTCGGAGTACATCACTTCAAAAGAACTCCCGGAATCTACCAGTACTCTCTTAACATCGAAGTTGTCAATCTTCAGTGTTAATATCAAGGCGTCATTATGGGGGTAATTATGCCTGCAAGATCCGTGTCAGAGAATGCAATGTTTGGCTCGCCAATCCGAGCCCTTTTGCTGGTCTGGCCCCCTTCTTCTTCAGCTACCTTCCTTGTGAAGGCCACTCTTTTGAGATCGGACTCGAAGTTTTCGGATGTCGGACGTTCTAGTGGACATATGTGAATCACTTCGATTACGTTGTCCTGGATAACAGTCAAGTTATTGGGGACCCGAACTTCTTCGAATTTTGGCTCAATGTATTCTTTGAGGTGTCTGTCCTGGACCAATTTTTCCAGGAAATATTTGTACACCCTACAATCTTTGGTACAATGCCCGACATCTCGATGATAGGAGCACCTAGCATTTTGATTCCGGGTGAACAGATCACTCTGCATTTTAGGTGGTCATTTGAAGAACGGCTCACCTCGGATCTTTTGGAGCAGCCTGTAAATAGGCTCCTTAAATACGGTGTGGACTCCTTTAAATGAGCTTATGGAGGGAGGTATCAATCCCTTCCAGGAGGTGTTCTTTTTCTCTCTGTCTTTCTTCCTAGGGGTAAGGGCCTTACCTCTGCCCCCTCTTATTTCATCCTCGATCCAAGAATACTTATCTATCCGAGCCATCAATTCACCCATGTCTGATGGGGTCTTCGTGGTTAATGACCGGTACAGATCTGTATCTCTTGCCAGGCGAAGCCTGAAAAAGGCAGCCGCCATGACTTCCGAGCATCCCTCTACCTTATTGACCTCCTCCCAATAACGCGTGGCATATTGGCGGAGAGTTTCCCTTCTTTCCACCTGAACATTAGTAAGGACCCAACATCCTTGGGTCGCTTACTTCCTGTAATAAACCACGCGGAGAACTGCTTGGTTAACTCCTTCAATGATCCGATGCAGTTGGGGGGGAGAGTTTCGAACCACTTCAAAGCGGAGTCTCCCAAACTCATGAAGAACACCCAACATAGAATCCGTTGATCTGAATGGTAAAGGGACATCATCTGTTTGTACCGTCTGAGGTGAGCTTCAGGATCGGATCATCCGTCATAAATTTTTAACCTTGGGACTATAAATTTTTTTGGCACCCCCGTCTCCCGAATGTCCCTGGTAAAAGGGGATTGTATGGTTTCGTCATCGGTGTCCTCCTCCTGAATGGCCTTACTCCTCTTAGCCTTCAACCGAGCTCTGAGGTAGGGTTCCAACTCGGAGGAAACCCCTCTAAGGTCCCTGTGCGGGCTAACGGGGTACCTCATTCCTGGGTGTCGAGTGGAGAGGGTTGATCCCTCGGACTCCTCCATGCCCCCTCGCCCGAATAGTCCCCGACGGAGGTCATCCCAAGCTAAAGGTCTTGTCTTCTTGGCCAGGACACCTGGGGCATACATTTTGGCTCTTGAATGCTTTGGAGCCTTGAAACTTTCTGCTTTATTGTTCAAGCGATCTCGCAAGTCTTCTGTTTCCACTTCCCTGATGGAGGGTTCCCGGGAATGGAACAAGTCTCTGGATCCTTCGTCGGAAGCCGCAAATTCATTGAGACGGCTGAGGACATTCACGTTGTCCTCTTCTAACTGCCATAATCAACCCCCAAACTTCTCCTCGATCATTTTCGCCAGTTGACGGGCCAATGGGGCAGATCCTCCTAATTTGATGCCCTCTCGATTGAATGGAGATATTCCTGTCGACACCATCAACTTGATCCTTCGTTTCGAAACTAGAAGGAGCTTGTAAATCAAGGTTCTTCTGCTGGGGACCCCTTCCTTTCTATCGAGTATTCATCATGGTCACTATTCTTTGGAAAAACTAATCATTTCCCACAGACGGCGCCAGATTGTGCATGCAGATTTTTGCACAACAGTAAAAGTAGGAACAAATTTCTCCCATGATGAACTATGGTTCGACAAGACAGTAATTTCGGCAGAATGGAAGGTTTGCTTTCAGAATTTTTGATCGCCTCTGGTAGAGATTTGACCCATCCGAAAGTGGGTTTTAGCAACAAGAAGTAGGTTGAGAGGGACAAAGGGGCCCTAAGGACTAGTGATAAATTATTTGTTGGGTCACCTGACTAGTCCTAGAAGACTGTAGGGGGATCCTGTAACACAAAAATAGGTTAGAAGGCTGTTGGATTGCTCTCCGGTATATCCCTTCCGACGATCAAGTTAGTTATTTGAGAGGGGGAAAGCAGAAAGCACTGTGTAGTCCTTTTTTAGAAGTTCTTGCGTACCTTTTCAATGGTTTTTAAGAACTATTTATATCTTCAAAAGCTCATGATTGCTAATAATCCATTAAGCAGATAGTTGTCAGAGATAGGGTAGTGTGCCCCTCACTTTTATGGGGAATGGACTTTGTTTTAACTAATCGGGATGCCGAGCATTTAAGGCTCACTTCTCGATCTGTCGAGCATTCAATTCCCCCTTCTCGGCGAGGATGTATTAAATGCCCAGGTATGAGGGTATTTAATGCACTTCACTTCTCGGCCCCCATACCTTAATTGCTATCTCATCTGGAGGAGGATTTATTAAATGCATACTTGCTCTAGTCATGTGTCAGCAGGGATACCCAGGTCTTTTTGCTACTAACTTGATATCAAACTCCACGCGTCCACTCCTCCCTGGTAGCGTGTTCTGCATCCCTGCTCCTCTTGACACCATTGAGCAGAGCGTCTTCATGATGATTAGCCTATCCTGCCCTAGGCTAGCCATTAGTCAATCATTATCTTTCGTAGAAGCAGAGGAGAGGTTGGAACCAGCCTACAAAAGGAACACCTCGGTACCGAGGAACATTTGTCTTCCTCGGGGTCAAGGTTTTTACCGAGCCAAGGACATATGTGTTGATCACGTCGATTGGGGGGATCCCTCGGCTCCGAGCACTATCTCCTCGGCTGATGAGGATGAGTGTCGCGGAGGACACGTGACCATACCTAGCTGGAATCATAACGATGTCGAGGATACGTATTGCCGATCTGTCTTCTCCCAAAAATGTCCCATCAGCTTTGGTGTACAATGGCCATTGGTTTTTGTTATCATATCTAAGTTTTTCGAACTAAAATATTACTCCACACTACACAATTTTAGCTCTGTGGCAAGCCCAATTGGGTTATACATACCCAACGTGAGGGTCGCTGGGCATCTGTATGATAAGGAAGTGAAGAAACAGATGGCGCTGACGGAGAACAGCATTGTCATCCGATCATCATAGGGGACAAGTGGAGGTTGCAGATTGATTGATAAGACTAAATGTAATGACAGATTAAAAGGATAACAAATGAAGGGTTAGATACATTTACACAATTATACGAAGAAGACGAAGAAGAAAAAGAAGAATTAAAGGAGTACAACGTGAAATTTTTGGAATTTCAGATTTGAGATTGGGAAGATATAGAAATTGCCATCACTTATGGAATTATGATCTACAAATCAATTTCGAATAAACTTAATTACCAAATTAGAGTACTAATATTGGACTCAGTGACATGTTTAAGGCTAGGCCTTTAGGCTTTATAAGTCTCGTAAATAAGACTAACCCCAATTATCACTTTTTTTTTAATTATTGTGGTTAAAATACAAGTCAATAATTAAAATATTTAAAATGGTTGAAATATAAGTGAGTGGTTAAAATATAAATATAATTAAACTTTTTATTATTACTAAACTATTTATTGTGATGAAAATAAAGTCCATTGAGTCGTAGTTCTTTTACGTCTGAGCCGATATTGTGTTTTATATTTTCAAGAGCCGATATAGTGTTAATCACTTTTAATTTGGCCTTTTAAATTAATCATCATGTTCATATCAATACACATAATAAACCAAAAATTTAAAGTCAGAATATTCTCATCTTTGATCCAAACTTATTACGAATGTCTCATATCATATCATTTTATTTAATCGTGTTTGTCGTTGCAAAATTAGATTCTTCATTTTGACATTAACATGAGTATATTATTATTTGTTTTACCGAATTTTACTCTTTTTTCCCGCTTCATATTGAGAACTAATTATTTCTAATTTTTTAATTTTGTGTCGAATTCACATCGTATTAATGCATCAATATCGTAGATTTCTACCACCTTGGAAGTTTTCATATAATTAGATCAAATTTCGGAGAATGTAAGTCTAATTTATCCAACAACATGATGTTAATAGAGTTCTTGATTACAAAAATTATGACAACACTCCAACTAGGAAAGATTCGTTAGGAGAGTGAGATCTGCTGCAATACATTTCTCTTTAATTCTTTTCTTGGAGGATTATATATCATCCATTCAAGTGAGACTCATTACAATAAGTGAGTCCCTCACTTATTAATGGTAAATGTTCCGTCAAGAAGAAAATTGAATAGAAAATGTAATGAAGATAATCATGATTAGGCCTGTCAACAAATCGGGTTTGGATCGGATTCTGATTGATACAAATTCAAATTCAATTTCAAAAGTCCGATCCTAATCCGACGGATTTTATTTTTTATAGTCTATATACGAATCCGTTAACAATCTGAAAATTTGATCCAATCCAATTCGAATAATAATTAACTAAATTTGAACAAATTATACTTAAATTTCAACCAAATTTGTTTAAATAATCACTTAATTTCTTTAATATTTATATAAAATATATATAATTTGGATCGGATTATAATCAAATTAAATATATGTATATCTAAATTCAAATCCGTAAAATATAAAATATTGAATTTGTGTTTGGATTCGGGTTATTGTAATCTATATCCAGCTAAACAGATTCAAATCAAAATTTGATCCATTAACAAGCTTAATCGTAATGCCTCGCCACCCACCAAAAAAACGCCACAAATTAAATAAAGGCATGAGTTTGTGGTTTTCAACAGACAGTATTACGTATTGTAAATGCTTTGTTTGTTCACTTCATGCTTTTCTCCCTTTATTTCAAGATCATTTAGTGCAAACAGATTGGATTGGATTGAATTGGTTAGGTTAGCGTATTTCAAGTTTGTTATTTTTTTTTTTGTGATTGGTTCATTTATCCGATTCGGATAGGTTGTGGGTGATTGTTTATATTTGAAATCTATGTATTATAATCATAGTTAAACATGCTTAGACGAGAGTAGTATTAAAATGAATGATCCCTAAAAAGTCCTTGTGTTGCACCCAATTGTTTGTGGTATTTCAAATATAGTAAAATTATTTATTAAAATTTCTAATATTATGTAACTTAGAATAAAATAGTAACAGTCAAGTGTGAAACAGTTAAATAAAATAGAGAAACAGTTAAACAAAATACATAAACAGTTACAGAAGAATTAACGAAACAATTACAGCAATCTTATCAAAACAGTTCCACGACTGTTTGTTTAACCAATATAAATATTAATCCTTTTACAGAACAGGAACTGTTATTGAACTTTATGTAAATCAAGGCTAATGTTTGATATTATATTCTTAAGACAAATTTTGCTCCTACCCACGGTCTTATGGAATATAAAGCGTCTGTCTTCTAAGATACAATGATCTTCACATGAGTAGAAGTAGCACTCCAATCTACTTGTCCAATAAATCAGAAATTGTGTTATGTATTCTCTAAATGCAAACTGTCTTACTGATGTATGAGACTTCCTTAATGATGTATAGAACTAGAACCTTTTCTCCAAGATAGATAGTTTCCATATCAACGGAAATGGAATTTTGACTCCGCTATGGTTGTCGATGTTCCGTGTTTAAGAAAAGCTGAATTATTAAAAACTTGGAGCAATCACTGGTTATTAATCACAATCTGGACTAAAGGAAAATCAAACTCAACCAAATGTCATGATTGTATGATCACTCACACCCAAAATCAATAATCAAAGCAACGTAAAAGTGTAAGATTGTGGAAGAGATAACAGTCTCCCATTCCTGTTGAAAACTACAATAAGCTTCAATTACTATTATATAACAATCTTGCAAAACACTATTAACTTAAATTAATGCTATTAAAAATTTTTAGTTACACCACAACCCCTCAACCCAATTGCTTGAAACACCATCTTTATCAGTAATCAACATTCAAAATTAAACAATTAAACAAACTAAAACCAAAAAAACATAACTAATCCCAAATGGGTTGTATCTATTTCAAAATCAAACATTGCAGCAAAAAAAATGGTAACTTGAGAACATACATGAAAAGGATGAACTAAATATCAAGTCACATACCAAAAAAAAAAAAAGGAGAGAAAAAATACAGAGTGATTCAAATTATGTAATCTGACAATAGAGTATAATTTTTCCTTCGGATTCATATATTCTTATGTATGGTGACAAATGGAAGGAATGGGCTACTACAACCAATCAAAAAGAAATTCCTCTGTTCCTCTCTTCCCCATCCATAACATTCATTTTCTTTAAGGTGCAATACTCAAAACGGTATCAGCTGTAGAGTGTACACCTTCAAATTGAAAAACAAATCTCTCACAAATAGACACATGCACACACACAAAGACACAGAGTACCTAGAGTAGCTTGTTTGTTTGGAAACTTGTTCTCCCAAAGAGAACTCCTTCGAATTTGTCAAATATTTCCACCAAGACAGCCGATTGAAACTCTCAAAGCTGAGCTCCGAACCGACCAAAGGCAGCTGATGCTCGACGGAGGTGAAATCAAGCTTGAAGATGTCAAGATTTGCCGACGAACTGAAGTGCGCGTCCACCACCCCCGCCATTGTCCCTGTAGCGAGGAAGGGCGTGTCTGTCGCAAACGCCAACGACGCCGATCTATTCACCTCCTTTATACACGTCATGTGGATCACCGCCATGTTTTATACACGCGAAGATGTCAAGATTTGCGCTAACCAAAACTATACCATCAATGACAAACCTGAAATCCTACAAAGTTAAAAAATTAATCAAAACCCAATGAAAAGAATCTAATGAATGCCACAAATAATTGCCAAAATCAAACAAAACCCATCAAAGAGGAACATAAATTAAATCAATTATACCCACAAAAATTCATATCAAACAAAAGAGTATACAATATTTGTCATAGGCATTTCAAAAAATACTTCACGTGTATTACGATTAAGAGCAAATCAATACCAAATATCATGCGTCACTGGCTGTCGAATAAGAGAGAAGGGGAAAGGTAGGCAGAGAGAAATAGAAAAGAGAATGAGACAGTAAGAAGGAGATACCTGGCTATGTTGTTGGTGGGTGCGGGTGTTATAGGAGCAGAAAGAGGTGGAGAGATAGCAAAAGGCGGGAAACATACCTGGTTGGTGGGTGTTGGTTGTTTACAGTTGGGGGCAGATGAGGAAGGGGGGCTAAGGCAATGGTTGGTAAAGGGTTGGTACTCCGATGAATGGCTGGTGGAGTTACTGGTGATCGTTGGGTGTCGACAACTTGGGTTGTCGCTGGAATAATAGAGATGATGAAAGATTGGGAGAGATTGGGAGAGAGAGGCCGAAGTGAGAGAGAGAGAGTCTGTATGAGAGAGAGATACACTCCTATATGATATAGGAGTGCAAAGTCTTGCAATGAAAAGCTTCTTCATGGGTGGAAAAATAATATTTAATACTCACTGTAAACTGTTAGATCATAATTTTTAAGATGATCTGAACCGTCTTTTATGTTAAGATCACATTGTTCATTAAATATATTTATGTTTTAACTCAAAACGATATAAATCTCTATTTATCTTTTGGATTCAAATTTTATTCTACTTTATTATATATACTAGTAATTACCTGTGCTTGAAAGCACTATGAATGAACAAAAAATCGTAAACAATTGTCTATACTCAAAAGTACTATAGGACAAAAAATCTCTATAAAAAAAATTATACAATGGAGCCGTGCTTGATTCAAATTCAATGTTAATTCAAATACATCACTATACATGGGTTTATTGCAATTTTGATTGACAACCCAAAATAATAGAGAACAAAATAAAAGCTACCTAAGATTTAAAACAAAAAAGACTGTTTTCTTACAAAAAGTCACTAAAATTCCAATGAACATTTATGTAGCTTAACAATGGGTACTGCTCATACAACAAACCTCGTCCCCAAACTCCTTTGAGAACATTTCAAATGGCCATCAACCATTCTCCACAAACTCCTTTGTCAATCTCTCATGCACCTCATTTTGTTGTCACGGGGCTTCCCACATTGAATATGTATCTGCATAGCACATGCCTCCTACTTCGCTTGGAATAGTTCAATATACCATTAAAAAAAGTGCTAATGAATTTTTCAAATATAGTTGCAAATATTTTTTCTTGAACAAATTGCACTAAAAAACAGACAAATTTAAAAAATCCATATTGAATTGTCCAAACATCAATTAGATATATACCCCATACATTGCACCGGTATATATGAATCCCAAATATAAGTTATTTGCACTCATAGTTGAAGCAGTCAAACCTTAATTGCCAGTAAACCCATCTCAATCCATCTAGAGTCAAAATATCACTAAAAAATATATATTTTCCAGATCTACTGGCAACCGACAATGATGCATTTAGTGACCAAAGACAATTGTGTCAATCATCTCACTATATGGCTTGAGCAATTCCAATATTTTATAGGAGCAATGTTATGTTACATGAGCAATGGTAACAGCTAATAAGCATTTTCACTCACACATGCACACTCATCAATTATCTGTTTTCATCTTTTTCTCATATAACCTAATAGAAAACTTCATTACAAATGGAAATTACAGCTCATCTAGGAATACAAACCTTTTAGTTGGGCTTCAATGACAACATAGCTAGTATAAACCAATCATGCATGACTAATAGAAGATGAAGCTCTCCAATTGCATCGCATAACCATCTATTCCAACCTTCCATGGTATGTACAATGTCTAAAAGTACCACACTACATGATCATGAGAATGATGATCACCTGCATCTAATGAGATTTAGATGAGTGGCAATTACAAAAGTCTTATGATCATTTCTCACTATATCAAGCAAATAAGATAGAACGTCCTTTACTTCTACAACAACATTTCTGAAGCCCATGTTAGGGCCACATGCGGGAAAAAAAAATGAGGATCACTGTGTTGACTTCAATTTAGTTGTTTACTTAAGTTCTTTTGGAGTCCATGTATCTTTGGCCAATAAAAAATTCAAATTAAACCATCTAGAAGTCGCATTATAAGATTTATGAGCTAACATACAAAACTAAAACAACATACTGCAAACGAAATTCCTACCATTACAAAAACATTGTTAATGATTCGAGTCAAACAATAATCTTCTTCAGAAAACATTGCTAAGCAAAGTGCATAACATTCCTTATCATACAATGATCATCAAACAAACTCAAACACATCACTCACCCCATATATTCCAAAAGGGTCCAAATCATAGTAAAAAAAAAGGGAGGTGGTGCAGTAAGTTATGTGTGTCTCGCCTATTACCATTCTCTAAAAGGAAATATATTTAATAATCCACCTATTGCCCTTTTCCAAAATTCTAAAAAAGTACCAGAAAAGCAATAATTTAAACACACAAAAAGAAAGAAAAAAACCAAATAGAAAATGTTGCTCACAGAACAATCATCACGAACATGCTAAATGGTTTCACCCAGCAGGTTTGTTATTGCAAGAAAAATCAACTAAAAGAAGAAGTTATTTTCCATCATTGGAATTGTGGTTGCAATAATGATCTATTGAGATCACGCCATGAAACTTGGTGCACGTTCACCATAGCATGACATGAAAAGCAACTCAAATATGAATGTGGATCATCGAACAATCTAATCAAATCCGAAGACACTCATGGAGATATTTCATCAAACAAATGTTATGCTAAAAATTATATCAAACTAAAAAAATTGAACACAAAGATCCAACCCCTTCATTGCAAACAAATAGAGTTTGAAACTCAAAATTTAAAGCACTCACAGAACCACTGCTCCTCTATGTCTCATACTTTCTAATGGGCTGCCAGTTACACCCAAAATTTTTAGGCAATTTTCTATCAACAACTCCTCAATCCAAACACCCCAAAACAAAATTCCCAGTTTATTATTCCATGATACGTATCCACAATCAAAATTTCAGATCTGTAACAAAAATTTATACAAAAAATCAAACCAACAATAAATTCTAACAATTAATCAAGTAATCAGCATAAAAAGTCAAAATAAACTACCTTTAAATGACAGCGTGTGATTGTGAATCTCTGAAGAGTTTGTGTTGTGTGCTGCCCCAATATTAAATTGTGTACGTGTATGACTGTGTTTGCATGTGAAGTGTGTGCGTGTGTGTGTGTTTTGTGTAGTGAGTGGTGTATGTGTGCAGTGTGAGTGTGTGTGTGGGTGCGCTTGTATGTTGTGTGCGTGTGTTGTTTGTGTTTTGCTGCTAATGTTGCTGATTGCTGGATTATGTGCAAGAGAGAGATAAATTGAGAGAGGAGGCGGGTGGGAGAGAGTTAAGGCATACGAGTTTGCAAATCAGAGAGATTTTGGGCGTGAGATAAGGGGCGTGAGAGACTTGGAGAGACAGAGAGGCAGAGGTGAGATTGGGATAGATTTGAGAGAGAGAGAGACGCGTGACATAGGAAATGTTGTCGAGCGGAAAAATAAATTTTAGTACTTGGTCGTTAAATCAAAATTTTTGAGATGATTTACATTGTTTTTTATGTGAGGATTACGTTATCCGTTGAATATGTTTATGTTTTGTCTCAAAACAATCTGAACCTCTTTTTATCTTTTAGATTCAAACTTTGTTCTACTTTATTATATATATATAATAAAATAGAAGTGTGTTTGAATTTTATCTCAGTCATATTTTTCTTCTCTAAATCATCATCAATCACTTATCTTATTCATCAACTCTTTGTCAAACTCAAACGTCAAATCACATAATTCATTTCTATCACATATTTAATCATTTATATATTTCCTCCCTAAAAATATCATACTACTCATTTCTATCATATATTTAATCATTCAATATTTAATTAATTTGTAATTAATATATTTTGAAAAAATTTAATATAGTGGAATCGATTTTTTAGACACTCAAATTTTATATTTTATCGTGCCTTCAAGTACGGGTTATGACTAGTATATATATATATACATATCGTTTCATGCCATCAACCTTGCTTCCACGTCATCTGACCAAAAAGAATAAAGTATTTTATTATGATGATTGATCAAACTCTGAATTTTTTCCCAAAAAAAAAAAGAGAATCAGTCAAGATATTTTGTTAAATATTATATATTGTTCGTTGTTGGGATGTAGGAAAAAAAGAATTTTTTTTATTTTTTTTAATGGGTGTAACTATTTTTTTAATGAGTGTAATTATTTTTTAATGGATGTAATTATCTTTTTAATGGGTGCAACAATTACAGTCTCATGCAATTGTTAAGGCATGATAGTATAACGATGCCGCAATATTAAATGATGCAAGTATTTAGTTTATGTAAATAACTGAATGACAAATTGAGTTGACGTCATAATTTTGTATAACTGTTTGGTTTATTAAAACGCATGAACAACTGTTTTGTGTATTATATGACAATTGTAACCGATTGATGTAACTAATTAGTGTAATTGTATTGTTGTAATATTAATATAAATAGAGTAAGAGAAAATAGGGGGAGAGAGAGAAATCGTTAGAAAAAATATGTTCCTATTTTTTCTCATTACTTGATTGTAGACACAAAAAAAGGGAAAGAATACAAAAGAATTTTCATTCATACGCTGTTTTACTGATGGCAATAGTGATATTTTAAAAAATATGCACTTTATTCCAAATAAGTTTTTGACTTGTACTTTTACTCAAATAAGTCTAAAAAATTGTACTGGCTTATAAATTCCCTATTTTTTTTTTTTGAAAATTTGGGGATCGGCCTTCTTTTTTTAAACTTATTTGGCAAAAAATTCACTGATAAACTTTGTTTGGGTTTCGGTCCATTTCGATTTCTATTATTCAAAATAATCATTACATCTAATTAAAATAGATTTGAAAACTAAAAACTCCTAAATTTTTGAGTTTTTCTCACATTAAAACTCTTTCTCTCATATCTATCTGTATTCATATACACAAAAGTAACCAAATTTAAACTAATTCAAATTTAAAATTCTTTAATTTTAGATCTTCCCTATATTAAGACTATTTTCTCTCTCATATTATATATACATATACGTACCCATAAAAACTATCCCGATGGATGCAATACTCATACTGGAAATGAAGATCAAGGATAGCTCTATCAATTGCCATATACTTCAAAGATAAATTATGAAGCATTTTTCAAATACTAGAGTTCAGTCTCTTCATACGAATTAGTGAATCATGCAGGATGTTTTTGTGCGAAATGTATTAACATAATTAACAGTAATATAAGGCAGTAAGATTGAATAGTAACATAAGTCAATAAATATTGAACAATAACATAAAACAGAAACATGAAATAAAATTATATAATACCATTCATCCTCCTTTCATTAATTAGGAAAAATAGTAACATCATGAAGTAATACAATAAATGAGTAACATTATATACTACCATCTATATCTCTCATTTCAGTAACATGATATAATAACACAAGTGTACCCTCATCCTCCTTTCATTAATTAGAAAATAATAACATTATAAAGTAACATCGAGAAATTAAAAATATTATACTAATATAGTATGAGTATTTTGTAAGAAACATCACATATTCAAAAACGATCAGAGTCAATTGAAATTAGTAATATGATAACCAATAACTTGGTCTTGAAACAATAACAAGATTTAGTACCATGGAAATCAATTGAAATTACCAAAGCAAATATACAATTTTAATTTGGTTTTTCTTTTGTCAAACCACAAATTGAAAATTTTGAAACTACTTAAAACAGTAACAAGAACACAATGGTGACTAAAACAGTAATGTTTAAAATCAAAGACAATAACATTGAACATAAAGACATAAGCAGTAACATAAACACAATGGTAGCCAATAACAATAACATTTAAAACTAGAGATAATAAAATTGAATTCTAATCACTACACTTGCAGAGAAAATATTCTCAAAAACACAATCATTTAAAACCAAAACAAATAACATTTAAAACCAAAAATAATAACATTTAAATATTTAAAAACATTTAAAAATTCCATCACCGAAGAGTAGTCATCGGTCTCGTCTCCAAAATCTTCTTCACTAGATACCAATTCCCTCGACCATTGATGCTCACAATGACCCATCTTCTCTCATGTGTTGTTCACCTTCTGATAGCCTTTGATGTCCCAAATTTTCTCTCACATCATATCATTCTATTTAATCGTGTTTGTCGTTTCAACATGAGTATATTATTATTTGTGTTACCGAATTTTACTCTTTTTTCCCGCTTCATATTGAGAAATAATTATTTCTAACTTACTAGATTTGTGTCGAATTCACATCGTGTTGATGCATCAATATCGTAGATTTCTACCACCTCGGAAGTTTTCATATAATTAGATCAAATTTCGGAGAATGTAATTCTAATTTATCCAATAACATGATGTTAAGAGAGTTTTTGATTACAAAAATTATGGCAACACCCCGACTAGGAAGGACTCATTAGGAGAGTGAGATTTCCTGCAATACATTTCTCTTTAATTCTTTTCTTCGTAGATTATATATCATTTATTCAAGTGAGACTCATTACAATAAGTGAGTCCCTAACTTATTAATGGTAAATGTTCTATCAAGAAGAAAATTGAATAGAAAATGTATTGAAGATGATCGTGATTAGGCCTGTCAACAGGTCGGGTTTGGATCGGATTTTGACCGATATGAATTCGAATTCGGATTCAAAAGTCCGATTCTAATCTGACGGATTTTATTTTTTATGGTCTATATACGAATCTGTTAACAATCTGAAAATTTGATCAAATCCGATTCAAATAATAATTAACTAAATTTGAACAAATTATACTTAAATTTCAACCAAATTTATTTAAATAATCACTTAATTTCTTTAATATTTATTTAAAATATATATAATTCTTTTCGAATTATAATCGGATTGAATATATGTATATCCAAATTCAAATCTGTAAACTATAAGATATTGGATTTGTGTTCAGATTCGGATTATCAATAAAATTTATTAATTTATATTCAGCTAAACAGATTCAGATCAAAATTCGATCCATTAACATGCTTAATCATCATGTCTCACCATCCACAAAAAAAGCGCCAGAAATTAAATAAACGCATGAGTTTGTTGGTTCTCAGCAGATAGTCTTACGTATTGTAAATGCTTTGTTTGTTCACTTCATGATTTTCTCCCTTTATTTCAAGATCAGTGCAAACAGATTGGATTGGATTGGTTAGGTTAGCCTATTTCAAGTTTTTTTTTTTCCTGATTGGTTCATTTATCCGATTCGGATAGGTTGTGGGTGATTGTTTATATTTGAAATCTATGTATTATAATCATATTTAAATATGCTTAGACGAGAGTAGTATTAAAATGAGTGATCCCTAAAAAGTCCTTCTGTTGCACCCTGTTGTTTATGGTATTTTAAATATAGTAAAATCAATTATTAAAATTTCGGATATTGTGTAACTTTGAATAAAACAGTAACAGTTATTTGCGAAACAGCTACACAAAATACAGAAACAGTTATAATAGAATTAACGAAACAGTTACACGTAACTGTTTGTTTAAACAATATAAATACTAACTCGTTTATAGAACATGAACTATTATTGAACTTTATGTAGATCAAGGTTAGTATTTAATACTATATCCTTAAAATATATTTCGCCTTACACACGGTGCTTATGGAATATAAAGCGTCTGTCTCCCAAGATACAATAATCTTCACATGAGTAGAAGAAGTACTCTAATCTACTTGTCCAGCGAATTAGAAATTGTATTGTGTACTCTCCAAATGCAGACTGCCTTAATGATATATGAGACTGTCTTAAATGACTACGAATGTATTGGATGCAAAATGATCATGTGATGGGTTATTTATAGACAGAGTGATGACTGATCTGGACAGTCACCATCTGAACGGATGCAACCCAGCGGACACATGCAATTAGAAAACACCACTTGTGTAATTGTTCTCTATGAACAAACACAACTCAAAATTTTGAATGGAAAGGAGATTATCCTCTTAACCAATACGAGCAGGTATCGAAATTTAATTTCGGTTTAGAAATTCTCGTCCAATTAATTAAACGAATTTTCTCTAAAAATATAAGATTTAATCTAAACCACTTCCACACTTGAGCCCGACCGGGCTGTGGCAGGTGCAACGCGCACATGTGTGATAGAACCGAAGACATGTAGGCGTTTGGTCCACGCATAAAACTGTGGTACTCATTGAGGCCCAATCTCATGGAGCAAACTAGCCTATATATATTCATGTAGAATTTCTTTTTCAACCAATATGGGATTGATGTCAAATCTCACATTATACAACCTCTATTTTTACATTTTAAGAGGATAACTTTGGAGCATATTTTCTCATTCATTTTTTACTCGATTTGAGAAAGTGGATATACTAAATTATTCTCCCCACGGAGTAGAACACAAACCCACAAAAGTTTACTCGAAACAATGAACGGATCCCACTTTAATTTAGATTTAAAGTCGACCAAAAATTTAATTTTTTACACTTAAAAAATTGTTTTTGTTCAACAAACCTTTTTTAAAAAACATTAAAAAAAAAAGTATTGTAATCACCCCTTATCATGCATGGTGGATGATATTGAGCCAAGTTAAAAACTCCTCAAACATATTTTTAATGTCCCTTAATTCTGTGAGTGCCGATGGTGGATGAGAAGTGGCCATCATTTTCAATTCTGTACGTTTTGTTTCTCCAAAACTAAATACACTCTCAAAACAAGATGAGGGCATTGCTCGAAGAACAACAAGAGCTTCGGTGTTTGCATTTACAACCTTGAAAGATCACACTACTGAGATTTTTCTCATTTATAAGTTATTTTCAACACGTTAAATATCAAATTTTTTTAATTCAATTTTGAATTATCTATGGAAATTATGGGCTACAATCCATTAAGGGATGCCAAGGAAGATTGAAGTAATCTTTTTTTCCAATTACAGCCTCCAATAAATATCCTTAAAGATATTATATTTTTGAGGGATGGGGGAGAGGGGAAACCAATTGAAAGGACCCTTATAATACCCACAATCACACAATTTGTTGAAAATAAATTGAAATAGTAATTATCAATGATACAAACCCTAACCTAGAGGGGTCAATCGCGTTGTGTTCGGGTGACCCACATGTCGTGTTATTTGTATCGTATCGTATCATTATTATTCGTATCGTGCTCGTGTCAAGACTCACGAAAAAAAATCTATTTAGTATGTTTTGAGTATTAAACATTAATCTGAATTATTTATTATGCGTATTTAATAATCGGATCAATTTTATAATCATTTAAGTCGAGTAAAAGTGGTACAAAACGTCTTAAATGCATTTAATTGTCCTATATAATTGAAATGCAGGTGACCGGGGTCCTAAATTTAATAAATTCAAGTAAAAATCCAGGACAATGTTGTTATTAAGTAGTACCAAGAAATTAAACCTAATTAATTTTACTTTGTAGTGTGACATCCATCACAACAGCAATTTAGTAACGGTCCAAATATATGTTACATATTTAATTTAAATTTTTTATAAAAAATTATTATTTAAATATATTTACTTGCAACACACGTCGTGCATTACTAGTAATTATAGAAAATACCCTACATATTTTAAAATGATTTAGAGATGCTCTAACTTTATACATTGTGAGAGGAATATCTCTCCCAATTCACATGTAATAACTATTTATTTGACATAAAAATCACCAAATAAAAAGTGTGTTATAATATAAACTTTCATACTTTTGACACGGCGCATAAAATTTATAATTTTTTCGCAACTACCCTATGCCAATCCCTTAGCGCCAGCCAGCCCAACACCAATCATGTATGAATAATAATGCAAAGTTTGAATAAAAAAAATGATAATTTCAATCATGTATACTTATACTAAGAAGAAAAATCGCAACAAAGATAATATTGTAATACCCGACATGAAGTCAATAACTGCATAAAATATGAGCTTGACATGAAAATCCCTAAGATGTGAACTTGAGTTTATCCTCACTTGTGCTTGATTAGTCCACACTACCATAAAAGCTGAAGATAATGTTATTTAATTATGTGATTTATCTCTCTTAGATAAGTTTTATCATATATTCATACTAGTATATGCATAGCAGAGAAGCAGGAGAGAGAGAGAGAGAGAGAGAGAGAGAGAGAGAGAGAGAGAGACTTGACCATATGTAGTGCTTGATCAGCAAGGTCCACCCCCATTTATGGTTTTAAAACTGCTGGTGGTGACGTTAGAATTTCTCTGTCCAAAATGGTGATAAGTTCAATCAGAAAAGATAAGATTTTTTGTGCATTAGTGTTTGATAGCAACAGGAGCTTGCATGTCATGAATACTGTGTAACTTCATAACAGAATATCTTTTCATGTCCATTAATCTTGAACACTCTATGGTGGACTCCAGGTTGGATAGACATATTGCAACAAATTGGCCAATGTTTTTTTTTTAAGTAATAGGGAAATTCTTGATTTGTTTTCGATAAGTAAAAGCGCGTTTATGTCGTTTAAACTCGTAAATTCAAATAGACAAGTGGAGACGTACTTATATCGTTTAGCCTCATAAATCCAAATACAACTGAAGACAAACCTCAGGTACATGAATTAATCTCTTAATTCATACACCAGTTAAATTATAACTTGCACTTCGATGAGGATTTGAACCTATACCATAGACTTGGATACGATTTGTTTAAGCAACTGAGATCAGTACTATCAACCAACCACGTTTTTGACCACTCCAGGAACTTGAATTTTTAACTTTAAAAGAACAAAACATTTACAAAACAAAAGATACTATTAGACCAAAGACCGGTTGATAAATTGGACAATGTTACAAGAAGTATGAAGTTAAAACTCAATCTACTTATCAATGTTATAATAAAATAGTGTTTTTTGATATCAATTCTAAATTTTTTCTCCTAACTTGCCATTATTTAGTTATGGTGACTTTAATGAAAAAAAGTTGTAGCATGATTCAAGTTCTAGCTTTTGATAAAGCTCCTCTTTCGATACATTATTCTTACCTTAGAACTAATTCATGGAGTACCATCTCTAATCAAATAGTTACCCGTCTCGATCCATTTGGATTCCGCCACTCAATTTTATCACTTTCCATTGCACTAGGAACACGCAACGAAGAGGGTACATGACCTCCATAATGTGAGTTTTGATTATTGGATTGACTCTAATCACATAGTTCCTTGTCTCCCTCCATTGTGATTTTGCCACTCAATTTTATCACTTTCCATTGCGCAAACAAAGAGGGTACGTACATGGCCTCCATAATGTGAGTTGTGATTATTGGATTGACTCTAATCACATATAGTTCCTTGTCTCGCTCCATTTTGATTCCGCCACTCATTTTTATCACTTTCCATTGCACTGTGAACCAACAACGGTCTCCTTCTTCTATGTAAATTGCTATTAGTGCTCTCTACATTCTGCAACACCTGCTATCTGATTCCTCAGTGGATATCCATGCAAGGCCATTCCATGTACCAAAAGAAAAATCATTGGAAATAAATACTTAGCCAATGACGATAGTCTGATCTAAAATTGGTTCCATTGAAGTCAGAAGATGACATAACTTATCTACATGATTCATACATGATTATTTGAAGCTTGGAAGTTCCCCAATTAGTAGGACCGCAGTAAAGGACAGTTCATGTGCTCTATATAGGCATATAGTGAGGGGGTGGCCCTCTTCACTAGCTAATGTCTTTCTCCTCATTCCAAGTTTCTATGCACTGTGGTAATATATAGATCCACACAACAAGGAACTCATGTAACACCATGTGACATTGGTGAGAGAGAGAGAGAGAGAGGAACTACTAAATCAATGTTTTGATCACACTCTATATATGTTAGTAGTAACAAGTATCGTCAACCCTATTGAAAAAACAAAGTGTGAGGCATAACTCTATACATCTTGAGTACGATTTTTTTTAATTGTATAAAATTTAAATTTAACCAATACGCGTAATTTGCTAATAATTATGTGCATCCAGAATTTAAATTGCAGTAATATATCAGGGAAAATTTTTTGAATAAGATGATTCTCCATTACACAAAAAAAAAAAAAAAAAAGAGAAATCGCAGACTATTCTATGTTCATGATACAACAAAACACTACTGACCAATTCTAACATTTACACCCCATGAACAAAAAGAAAAGAAAAATACAGACACGATGCATCCTTTTTGTTTAATTGTTTGAAACCTATCTCCCTTTATCAATCACCGCTGAAAGTTATTCATTGGCCTAACAATAAATAAATAATAATTAAAAAAAAAAACATATCACACTACTACAGCCTTACAGTGCCCCATGTGATTTCCCTATATTGTATATCAACTTTTCACCACCCCATCTTCTGCCAAAACGGAATCTGACCCACAAAACCGTCCGTCGATCTGACTTCTTCTGCAATCTGACTCTCATTGATTGAAAACCTCAGTATTCACTTGCCACATACCAACATTTTAACCATAGTTTTGAAAATTGCCGTCACGGACCTGTAACAAACCTTTTGCTCTTTTAGTGTTACCTTGACAGTTACCGTTATTTAAAACTATGGTTTTTAACTGTTCTCATACTTGTGTCAGCCAACTGTGGTGGCCACAGAAGATGGCTTGTTTGTTACTACCTCATAACCACCACCATCATCTTCTTCCTCTTCATCGTCTCCATCGTCATCCTCATTGTCATTCTGATCAAAATTCTCACTCTCATGACCATCCATGGCGGAATCTGGTGGGTGTTGGTGTGGTGGAAGCGGCCATTGCTGCTCGGGTTGAACCATTATTGGTGCTGGATTGAAAGAATCATCAGCTTTGGCTTTCTCTTTGTATAGAGCATCAAGCTGGTGAAAATATGGACATGTTTTCGCATCTTCAGGTCTCTTTTTGTTGCTTTCTTTCACTTTCTTGAAGTACTTGTTGATGTTCTCCCACTTCTCTTTACACCTCTTGGCACTCCGGTGGTACCCATGGTTGCGCATGGCGGCGGATATCTCCTCCCAGAGAGGCCCTTTTGGCCCATTTTCATGATATTTTAGATCAAGTTCTGTTCGAAGCCTAATCAGTTCTTCAATCTCCATTTTTGGCCATCTAGAAGAGCTTGCCGGAACAACATTATCACCACCATTGTCAGTTTTTAGTGCCGGTGGCAGTGTTTGTTGCTGTGGTGGTGGTGGTGGTGGTTGTGATTGTGGCTGTGGTTGTGTCTGTTGCAATTGTGGCGGTGGCAATGTATTTGCTGGCAATTGTACTTGAATTTGCATTGGGGGCACAGGAACTGCATTGGGGGTTTTGTTGTGAAGTTGCTTTCTGTAAGAACTGAATCACTGCTGCATCTTTGGCGGCGGCCATTGATCTTTCTTGGACTAAAAGATCATGCTCTCTATTCATTCTTGCCATTTCTTGCACTCTCCATTGCTCTTCTCTCATCATCCGATCGCATTCGCTTTTTTCCAATCTCTCCAAGAATTTCGTCTGCATCTCCTCTTGCTTCTCCATCACCTCCCTCATTAGCCTCTCGAAAAAGTCCTTCCATTTTCTCTTTCTCTTTCCCCGCCTTTCGGGCTGTTCATCAGATGAAGTAGAAGAAGAAGTTGAATATGACAACATGCTTGCAGATATGTTTGGATGAGAAGATGGGTGTGTAGTATTTCGAGAAAGATTCGTGTTCATTGGTGTTATCGCTGGTGCTGGTGTCGGTTGGGATGGTGGCCGCGAAGAATTTATAGGGTTTACGATTGGTCTGGCAGAATCTTGAGAGAATGTTATATGGTTCGTCGTTGATGGAATAGTAACTTGTGGCAAAATAGGAGGATTAGACCTCCCCGGCATTGCCACCACCGCCGTTGTCGTCGTTGTCATAATAGTTTGCAGTCGTGGTGGATGTGGATGTGGTGATGGAAGAGGAGGATGATTTTCGAGGGCGGCTAATTGATCGAAAAACCGATAGGTTTTGCCCTCTGGTTTTGAAGATCGACCTTCTTTGGTTCTCCTGTGGTACTTGTAAACATTCTCGAATTTTTCTTTGCATTTCTTGGCACTTCGATGATAAGCAAGCTCAGCCATTTTCCTGACAACAACAGTTCCAAAGAATAACACACGCACCATTTCTGTTTTTATCCCATCTTGAATTGACCAACAAAACAAACTAAAAGAGTATTCACACATAAAATAAACACCAAATCAAGTTTACAGCAGCAATTCAACAGGAACATTTAAGATGCAAAACAACAAGAGAGAGAGAGGAGATCCAAAGAAAAACACACGTTTACAGAAGTAACTGAGCATGAATATTTAAGCATTTAAGACAAGGGAGAGAGAAAGAGAGAGAATGCCAGAAAGATTATGAATTTGGATCAAATGAACTAAAAAGACTGACCCTTTAATCCAAAGACAATAATTCAATGAGAGAGAGAGAGAGAGAGGGCACCCAAGAATGAAAAACAAGCAAATTCAAACACATTTCCTAGGAAAGCACAAGTTTCATGTTCGTAGAGTTTTAATACCAAAAACATATGTTCCTGGAGTTTGTTTTACGACCTTCGAGTTCCATCTTAACTGAATTATGCTAAATGGAAAGGTTTAAGATGGAGGGAGAAATTCGGAGAATCAATGCTTGTGAAGAACAATTCCTCCCAAATTGAAAGATAGATTTGATTCTGAAATTCCCAAGAAAACACTAGAAAGATTCTAAATTTCAATCAAATGGACTGAAAAAGACCGACTCATTAACCCAACAACAATAATTCAATGAAGTTTGATCCAAAAGATCACTTTAAACATACCCAAAAAAAAAAGCAAATATTCAATATCATAATAAACTCTAATTTTCATGAAATTCCATAACAAGATTTATAAATTTATTACCTGGATACATCTTCCCATAAGGGACCTTTGGGACTTGAGTCTCTAAAAGCAACATCCATGTCCGATCTTATCTTCAAAAGAGCCAGTGTTTCTTGTCTAGGCCACCGGTTTCCACCAGAATTTCTCTCTCCTTCCTCCATTCTCACCTTCTCTTCTTCACTGAATCCACCAGTAATTGTCTCAAACACACCCACTTGACCACCACCAGTGCCACCAATAGCACCACCACTTTCCTGAGCTTCAGCCGCCGCGGCGCCGTCCCCTGAACTGTCTATTAACCCGGAAACTCCTAGCATCCTGAGAGTTCTAACTTCCAAGCCAATTACAGCTGCAAAAAATAAAAATACAGAAGATGGTGAATTCTGTGGATTTATTAAGATGGTTGTGTGGTGAATTCATTAATTTATTTCGGTGGGATCCGCCTGTCTATCTCACACAAAGAGAAAAAATTAAAAAGAAATAGAAAACAATTCCCTTTTTAGCTGGGGAATCTTTTGAACTTTCTTCACCTTTTTTTTTTTTTTGTTCTGGTTGAGAAATGTTTTTAGGTAACTCCAGAAGGGTCGAAACTCATTCAGATCTCTCAGTAACAGTAAAAATGGCACAAAAATATAAAATATGGTAATTCTACGGTATCCAAAAAATTATTGTATTATTTTTTTTCAACGGTAAGAGTGTGCGGATTAGTTTACGCTTATTTCGATTAATTCCCTCTTAAATCTGGTCGAAAGCTGGTAATCCACGTCGAGACTATTGCTCCGTGCTCCGTTTGATAGGAATGATAGAAAGTAGAACGAATGGAAAGTATGAATAATACACTTTTATTCCTTTGTATTTGATTTGATAGATGGATGGAAAATAAAAATAACTAATTTTTTTTTGTGTTGACTAATATTAGGGATGACAATCGAATTGTGTCGTGTTAAATTCGTGTTGAGTTATAAAATTATGAGCCTTTTATATTTTTTGTTCGTGTGTCAGATCATTTTTAAGTTCATGTCGAGTTATAATCAAGTTCGTGTCATAAAATTCATGTCGAATTAAATAGTGTCATCGTGTTTTTTCACCCCTAGTGAAGGTGCAAAAAATATTTTTTTTAATTTAAAATTTTTATTTTTTATTTTTTTATTTTTAAAATTATGTTTAATTTTTTATATATATATATACTTATATTTATATTTATATTTATATAAATACATATTTTATCATTATATTTTTATATGAAATTAATATATACATAATATATGTACATATTGAAAAATATATAGACAAATAAGATACATCTCAATACAAATAATTAACTTTCATTCACTTTCTTTCTAATTTTGGAGGGATTGATTTTGGTGAAAGAAAAGTGAACTCATCTACTTTTTCATCTTTCTTATTTTCCTTCCTTATCGAACATGATATTTTATTTATCCCTACAACTTTTCATCCTTCTATTTTCCCATCATACCAAACGGAGTATAAGATATTTCATGAAAAATAAATTTCTCATGTTGTAATCTCAAAAAATTGTCAAAATTCAAATTCAGGACATCTGAGTTTATAGTTCATCTCTGTTACTACTTAATATACTTATGCATAAAATTATAATTTGAAAAAGTTGAGATTAATCGCAAACAACACTTTTTTATTATAATAAACCCACTAAATCGAGTTGTAACCTCACCTTATTTTACAGTAATTTTAATAGCATATAGAAAAATAAACCCGATAAAATATCGGTTAATCTTATTTTGTTGTAATTTTACTTAAAAAAATAATTTAATTCAAAAATTATAATATTATAATTTTCATGTATATTAAAAAAGTATATAGTAAAAGGAAATTGATGAGCAGCAACTGCAGAAAGCGACGGCGGTGATAATAAGTTCGTGTTTGTCTGCTCAGCTAAATATAGTTAAAAGCCGGCCCAAGTAGGTCACCTTTGCTTTCTGGGCATTTTGGAATTCAGTGGTGGGGTGTTTTAAAATGACTGTTTTACCCCCTAACATTATTCCCATTTGACCTTTAATCATGCAACCTGAATTCAAAAAAAATTTATTAGATCAAACTGATCATTGATCAGGGATTTCCTTGTGTAAAACCAGTTTTTTTTTAATGGGGTTGTCTGTGAATTATCAAAAATGCCCTTGGTTTTCAAAAAGTCAATATAATATGTTCAAAACTACAACTAGTACTCTCTTGCACAACTAGTACTCTCTTGCAGTTTAGATTTAAATTTCTTTCAATACACTTTCTTCTATTTTTCTGAATGGTAGTTGAAGTTCACTCATCATAAATTCAAGAAAACCCACTAGAGACAAGTGTACGAGACTTTCAATACTACGTGATGTGAAGAGAATCAAATATATGCGCAAATCTCCATGTCCAAGACTTCCACGACTCAAAATTGAGATACTTACGTCCCAAAAGAAAAAGTTTACCACTGCAGAGAGGCTTATCGTCTCCTAATAAGTGACCTATTATTGAGAAAAATAAATAAAAACTAATATACTAGAGGATATATGGTTATCAAGTTGAGATCTCTATATTACACTTCGCGTAATGGTAGACCAACTATTATGGCTTTAAGTTAGATTTATTATTTATAAGTAAGCTCCGTAATCATGCACGACGAGTAATCCATCATTGAATAAACTTGAGTAGAATTATAATGGATAATTTTTATTTTTATTTTAGTTCAACAGTTAGAAGTGTTTGTGCCAGTTTACGAGTATTTTGACTTAATCCCCTCTCCAATCCGAACAAAAACAGGTCATTCATGCTGGGTTTAGGGTATTCATGAGGAATAAATCTCTCAACGTTTAATTCTAAAAATTGTCAAGAATTAAATTCAAGACGTTTAGGTTTATAACTTGTCTACATTACCGTAATAGAGAAATTTTGAATAAGTTCAAAACCATCAATTTTTTGATGTTTTTGTCAATGGAACTATGGTGCTTGTGTGGCCACGCAGGCAGTTAGGACCTACCGCGACTAATTTGTTACCATGATTGTCCAAAATTTTGCCTTAAGAAGAAGTTAGAAAGGTCTATTGAGGTGGGGTTCCATTGTTGAATTAAACAAGTTAGATGTATGTCATATTATTAGGCAAAATCATTTATGAATATGATTAAATAGTGACAAATTCAGTTAGGTTGCAACCTACCATAATAAATGGCTTGGAATTTTAAATGGAAAAAACTGTATATTTATTCATGATGGGTCCTGAATTTTTTGAATTTTTTGGATAACAGGAAATTATCTCGGCCGAAAGTTTTTTGTACCATGTTGCAATGCATATTCTGAATTAATGCAATCACCCACAAATCGTGTGTATTGGCAAATTCAAGTTACTGAGCGAACTTACGGGCGATAAGTGAATTATTCGATGTTTCTCTACTTCTTGTATATCAATCCACAAGAGTTAGTGGGAGAAATTGGTTAATAACATCATTTTATCTTTTATTAATAGATATTTTGAAATAAATACTTTTTCCTACGATCAGGATTGTCTAGATTATCTTATGTGCATCTCAACTAATCATTCACGTCAGGACTAGGATATTATTGAGGGATAAATCCCTCATGGCTTGTCCCCAAGAAATCACCAAAATTTAAATTCAAGACATCTAATTTTAAATCCCGTTACTTGTTGGTCATAATTTTTTAGTTTATATCACTGAACTTAAATAACTTGCAAGTGTTCATTAGGGTATTGAATATATCTATGATCAACCAAAAAACATGTCACATTCCCTAAGGTCACTAGAATGGACTTGTGAGTTATGACATGTACAATTAACATGCCGTTCGTTCTACTCTTAACAACCCATTTCATCTTTGCCTAACCAATCAACAACACTTAAATTTGATTTTGAACCTTTGTTCTTATTAGGTATACTTGTATTCCCATATTCTTTCATATCAAGTTGTCAAAATCATTCTTTTATAATCTAGAATCGTCTAAATTAAATATCCCGTGACTCATGATTCTTGTATACGTTAACTACAATACATAAACCACTTTGATCAAGTTAACTACGTGTCTTTTACAAGACAGCTAGCCATAATACGTATTATTCAAACACTCAAAATTACATGATTTAAAATTAATTTTTACCCATTTTAAAAAAAAATCGATAAAATTTTCTCAAAATACATAAATTTAAAAAAAATATTAATATGTGGACATTATATATGAATTTCTCAAAATACCCAGATTGTCAACATGAGTTTCTATGACCTAATTAATTGTTGCGTGTAAGAAATTGCAAGAGTAATAAATTGTTTAACCTTCGACATGGTAGCTAACAACAACCAAGTATTTTAATCTTCGTACCTTGATATGTTTCTTCATTACACAAGAAATGTGTCACACTGTCAGATAAATACGATTTTAGTCTTTACAATAATATATCAGTATTACAATCTAATCACTTCACGTGGAAGGACCCAAATGGGGATAGGATTATAATTAATTTCCGTTGTGAATAGAGAAGGCAACATCCTAAAACTAAAGAATGATCAAATAGACTAAACTAGGTTTGTCGATGGATCGGATTTGGATTGATTCGAATCCGATCTAAGAATACAACAGATTTTAATTTCATAGTTCATATTTGAATCCTTTAACAATTCAGAATACAATCTGAAAATTCGATTTGAATAACTTAATTAACTAAATTTTAACAAATTATACCTAAGTTTTGACAAATTTTTTTAAATACTCAATTTCTTTGGTATTTATGTAGAAATATATAAATAATTCAAATCGGATTATGATTAGATTGGAAATAGGTATATCTAAATCCGAATCCGTAAAATATAAGATATCGAATTTGGATTCAAGTTCAAATTATGGATAAAAATATTAATTCATATTCGGTTAATCGGATTCGGATCAAAATTCAATTTATTGATAGGCCTGAACTAAACCCTAAAAACTTGTAAGGTTAATGATGAAATTTGGCCATATAAAAATATGAATGTGTGGTTGGCTAAGTTGTCTTACACATCTGAGTAATATATCGGAAAAACAAAATATGGTTCATTTGAATATATGCTTAAATCGTGCATAATTTACAAATCAATTTTTTTTTTTTTTTGAAAGATCACATTACTATTGGAGTTGGAAAAAAGTATTCGGGCCTTTTAAAGCATCCGACTAATTCTTTTAGACAAATATGTCCCCTTGTCCCACAAATACTCTTATAAATATAAAAATAATCCCCAAAATAATTCAATGAATAGAACATGATTTTGTTGACGAGGGAACAAACATAACACAAAGAAATGAAAACGGTGCATATCTAATCATGAGAGGTAGGTTACTAATTGAATCTAGCCTTTAGTAAATCAAAAGTATCAAGTTCAATCTCTTATCACACCTCATAAAGGTCAATCACCCTTATTTTTTAAAGACATGTTATAACTTAGCTCAAGTCATGGTGACAATCGCTGAACTCGAAAGAATAATTGGTATAAGTTTAGACACCTTATAAAAAAAATGGTGCATATTTTTGCTAAAGAAAATTGAATAAGAAATAATAGAATCGAGTGGTTGCTTATGCATACGATTAACTCAATGTCTCAATAGAGTCAAAATAAAACCAAAGGCAGTGGGCCAACAAATAAACAATGCAAAAAAGGTGGAGCCAATCAATCAAAAACCCTACTAAATGCACAAATCAACAATAACTGCTGACTTATAAATGTGTACAAATCATATAAGAAAGTACATGGGATCATCATTTGAGGGGTACTTCGGTCAACCCAAAAATCCAAAACCATCCGGCAAGCATAGTTCCATTATTTGGTCAAATTTGTAAAATAGATCCACTACACTGATTAAATTTAATATTATTATTTTTTTAACACTATCAATTTAGAAGAGAAGAGAATCGAACTGAACTCAGAATCTCCACATCAGAAGTGAAAAAACTCCCACATCGGAATAGGGCTGGAGTTTTGATTAAATTTATTGATTAAGCTCATCATGTAAAGGGTTCTGTGTTAAACATCATATTTTATTAATTCAACGATAATAATAATTGCAGTTTGTAAATTTAGTCAAACCCGTATTATTGTCCCATTCATAAACATCTAATATTATTGAAAGTAAGAAAACTGCTTTCTGGAAATGGTGTATTCGTAAAATGGTATCGAATCTCTCTCTCTACCTAGACATATGTGATATGAAATTGGCTGTCCTACAATGACATTATTTTTACTACTATGTTTGATGTCTGTCCTTGGCTGGCAGTGGGCTTACTCTAGCAGGTGGAAATGTACAACTCATACATAAGGGGGTATTTAATGTATAATGTCCTTCAACAAGGGTGTATGTATTGTTGGGTAACATGGGTTGGGTTGGGTTGGGACCATCAAATTTTGATCCCTCGTATTTTTAATCGTGTTTTTGTTAGAGTTCGCATTTCGTATTTGTCAACCAAAGCATGGGTTGCGTGATTCATGTCAGTTAACTACACCCAAAAAATAAAAACATGTTTACTACATGGTAAGATGAATATGACAAATATAAAGTCTTTAATGTGTTAGGGGAGTTCAGGCTATAGATAGACTATCAACCTTTTGAAAACTCGCCCGGAGTTCAACAACAATTCATATGGATTATACGAATTCACAAGTTTACATTACTATTAAATGGAACACGGGGCTATCCTCAAACGTGCACCATGTTAACACGAACCATTTAATTGTTGTGTTCAAATCCCCAACTCAAGCTTGCTTATTTCCTGTAAGTCTAGTGTTATATTAAAGGGTTGTGTTAAAAATCCTTAATCATAATCAGATCTTACAAGAAAGGGCTGAGGGTTTTGATACCCATTTTAATAATAAAATTTAGTAATAAAAAAAAAATTTGAATGATGTCTAGGCTTTGCATAGCTCAACGTGTAGGGGTGGTACATAGCTAGTAGATTTTGTGGAATCAATTCCTATATTACTATGATTTTTCTTAAATATAGTGATTTCTAACTTATTTTTTTATTTACTGGTGTATGAATAAAAGTGTTTTTCAAATCCACATTTTTCAATGAAAACCAATGAACAGAATCTTCCTTGTGAGGTGTAGCAGCTATCATGGCAGACATCAAAAAAACTTTGCAGTCTTTTATTCTCTTGCTTTTCAATATGTGCGTAGAGTGAGCATCAATGCTACACATTGGGTTGCAGCTGCTAAAAAGGCCAATACTCTAGCTGAGAAGTGGGAATTGGTTCACTTGTCCCTCTATAGAGCTAAAGGTCATATATACCTCGTTTATGTTATTATTTGAATTATTTTTTAGGTCAGGTCAAAAAAAATTTATTCTTCATAAATATTTTAGTTTCGACATGGATAGTATGTCTTTAACCAAATTAGAGAGAAAAATAATCAAAGTGTGCATAAGTTGACTCGGACATTCCTGACCTTGAAAACGAAAAAGAAAAAAAAAAGAGCCAAAGGCTATTTTGATCTAAGATTTTAATCTTATCATTAGCTAGTTTATAACTTTATTGTCTCTTATGAAAAAAAAACCCACCAATTAAATTTGGAGAAATGGTGTATAGTTAGACAAATAAACAAACATTATCGGACAACACAATTTCTTTTTTTAAAATTCATGAGATTGCTTCTTCTTTTTTTGGTTCAACGGTCAGGAGTGTCTATGTCAATTTACGTGCACCTCGACTAATCTCTTCTTCGATCCTGTCAACGGCAGGTCATCCACGCTGAATCTAAGGCAAGTCTCATGAAGTAGCCCCAAAGAATTGTTAAGATTCAAATTCAGACCGTCTAGATTTTATAGCTTGTCTCTACCACGACTCGACCTACCTACTGGGATTAATTCATGAGATAGCTAATAACTTTAGGGGAAGTTCTACGGTACTGCTAGCGGTACCAATACCGAAAATTAAGTTCTATTGTTATTGCTGACAGTACTAGTACCAAAAATAAGTAATAACTTTTTAAGATTAAGTTACAATTTTTTGGAGATGTAAGTTATAACTTCAAAAAGTATAATCGATTATGAAATATTAAGATCGATACTGCGTTTTTCATAATTGATCATGAGTGTCTGTGATCAATCATGACCTCCGTTAAACAATTGCAACTTTATTATACAAAACAATAACTGGCAATATCGACATCGAAATTTTTTTTGGGTACCATATAGTTTCCCTAACTTTAGATATGGGATTATGTGAAGATAATTCTAGTGTATGAAAAGGAAATTTGAAATAATAATAATAATAATATGTTAGACTATCTATTAAATATATATTATTGAACATTATACACAATCTGAGTTGGATGAAGATGGTGTGACTGTGACAACTTCCCAAATAGTTAAATTTGTCAACGTGGTTTACTTTATTTTGAAGTATAATGAATTAAATATACTTAAGAAAGTACAATTAGTCTATGATTAGCAAGAACTATGGAGATCGAACCAATTGCAATCTTGGAATTAATTTTTTTTTTCAATTGCCAGACAGAGCTGTGATTATCTTACCTTGCCACATGCATTAACCAATATTTAAAAAAAAAAAATATATATATATATATAAACATTAATTGAATATATTATTAATAAATTATATGTGATATGTGATTCAAATCCCATACAAGAGGCTTTTTTTGATATATTCGTTAATAGTAGATTACTTATCATATATTGATAGAAGATTCGGTTATTCATTGAATCCCGAGATGTGCATGCTTTCATGTCATTAGTCTTTTTTTTTTTTACTTAGGAAAACAGGGTGACAGTGAAGAAGAATGTCTAAAGACTATCTCGATAGATCCTTATTAGTGGGATCACGAAGGAAACGAAAGTAGTTAAATTAGCATAGCGTAAACCACAAGTTCTTATTTAAACTCCAAGACTCAAACATTCAACATCAAGGTGAGAAGTTCAACCGATATCCAACTGTCCACTCGGTGGTTCCATGTCATTAGTCAGTTAGTGAATACTACATTAACTTCAGTTCTTGCTTTTTAAAAGAAAACAAAAAAAAACAGATAATTCAAGATAATTGATTTTTTTTTTTTTTTGGATGGACTATAATTGGTTAATAATATTGAATATAACTATATCCTAATTATTTATTTATTTATTATTATTATTATTGAGATGGACTACAGAAAAAAAAATATATATATATTGAGATGGACTATTCCATATACAACCCACTGGTGAGTAGGTCCAGCACCTTTACACCAACTTGCACTAGTTACAGTGCATAAATGGACGGCACAAGTTGTTGTGGGAAGAAGGTGGCAAGGGCTATCATAATTATTATTTAATATTAATATTTTAAATAATAATTTATTTTTTGACCAAAAGATAAAGTGGTATAAGTTTGTACTATTGCATCAAAGTAGGTAAAAAAAACTATATTAATATTAATAGTTGTGATTTTATAATTTAATTCAACTTCTTAACTATAATCATGAATGGAGACGTGTATAAATATAAAAGTAAGAGAATTATCGGATTACATTCGTTTAACCCATCAAGATAACTCATATTTAGGATTGATAATCAAGGTAATCTTTGCAAGTTCAAGTCGAGTCTGTCGAACTCTTTTTTTTAAACAAGCTAAAAAAATTATTAAAGCTCCAAATTCAAACCGAGCCGAGTCTAAATAGTTCGATTATTTTACATATAAACGAGTCTAACCTTTCCTAAACTTTTTCAAAAAAATATCAAAAATTGTTCAAGCTCGGCTCGTTTCGAAAACGAGCCAAACTCAAAACAAGCCAATTGGCTTAATTATCAGCCCTACTCATATTACAAGATTTCAAGTGTTTTATGATTGGATTCTAAATTCGATTTTTATAATAAAAACAGTAATAAAAAAAACGAATAATTGATTGAGTGTGAAATTAGATTGCTATGTGGACCAAGATGAGCTGTGTGATCTAGGCTTTGGTGGCCCACTTGCAAAAGTTACATGTGGGGAAAGTTTTGATTGGAACATGGTAGCATGTGAATTTAAAAACAGGCCATTCGTCATAACCTTTCACATTATCTGGCACTAGCTAAGCAATACCTAGTCAATTCTTTTATTTTTATTTCCTTTACTTTTTATTATTATTATTACTTATTATTATTATTGAAGAAATGGATGGATGTTAAAGCCCACATTCTCATGGAGCCCACTGCCGGCCAAAAAGAATTTGTGAATGAAATTGTGCAGGTGACGATAACCAGACGATTGACAGTCAAAATACAAATATTTTTATAATTTTGTGAGTTAAAATACAAGTGCATTGATTTATTTATAATAAAAAAAAATTATAAATTTTTAGATCATTTTATAACTTTTTCACTCTAAGTTTTAAACACAAACGAGCAAAATGTTTGCTTAAACGAGAGTGCAACTTACGTAATTAAAGCATGCACCTAATTTTAATTTAGTCCTTAAAGGTTTAATTTCAACAATCAAATCCTAAATTTTTTTAATGAAACTTTAATTTAATCCTTGCATTCAAAATCATTAACTTATTATGACAGAATGATCTTCCATGATAAACACGATACTTGGGTAAAAAGATATATTTGTTTGGTAAAAAAAATGTAAAGCAAGAATTTGAGAGACACTGTGAGACAAAAAACAAAACACCGATTTATCTTAGACATATACACTCTTATGGGTAGGTCCAATGGAGTCCTTCTATTGGAGAAGGAAATACCGAATCGAAATTCTATTAAAAATTTAAAGAGATTAAAATCTAATAGATCAAATAAAATTTAAATGCATATTTTAAGAGTGTAAATTATAAATTACCTTAAGGGAGATTAAAACGGTATGAGAGCATGTGAAGATGAAAGAGAATCATCATCCACACCACATGCTCTATTATTTTATTATTATTTTTTTTTTTTTTGACCTTTCAGAGTAACGTGGGGGGAGTGTCCATCTCTCATGGGAGGGAGATGGATGTTAGTGGTACTATTCAAATGGCATCCCACATGTCTCACTTATCAGTTATAATGGCCGGCTACTTTAACATGACATTTCTGGGTTCCTTTAGGCCAGTTGCAGTTTAGTAGGAGTCTTGGATTTTTGGAATCAAACCCAAATTAGTGAATTTGAAATGCACTCCAATTTAGTTCGAGTTATGCAATTCAAAAAATTATACTTGAGTTTTAACCCAAGTTTAAATTTTACGAATAAATAGTACTCATTTGAATGATTCGGATATAACTCAATTTGATAACTTGATAACTTAGATTATTGAGTATGAGTTAACTCTTCAACTAGCTCAATCCGTTTGAGTTACACCAGCACTCACCCTAAAGTCACACACCAACTCCATCAACTACACCTCTCTTAGGGCTGTTTGATATGTGGGTTTGGGGGTGGGTTTTGGAACATCCCTCAAACTCATGTTTGACAAATACAGGATTTGAAATCCAATCCGGTCATGAAACTCATGGGGGTGGGTTTCATATGTGGGTTAATGGGTTTAATATCCAAATGACATTTATACCCCTCATATATCATATATACCCTATATTGATTAAGAGACACAATAGACATTTATATACAAATATATTATCATAATGATCATATATCCCTGCGCATACCAAATATGGATATGGACAACATTAAATGTTGAATCTCATCTAGGGATGGCAATGGACCGAGAAAAAACGGGTATTCGTCCAAACCCACCCCGTTTAGACCAGAGATGGACTATTCGTATTGAACGGTAGACGTATATAAGAATACCCGTATAAACCCGTACGAGGATGAAGGCGGGAATGGACTTACCCCCGTCCCGTTACCCGTTATATATATATATATATATATATACTCTCAAAATCTAACTAAACATATTTACTGTAACTACATATGGTAATCAAACTAACAAGTGACATTGCTATGTGGTAATTTTATCAATTTTTTTCCTTGATTGTTTTTTTTTTCTATTTGTGCTCCCTGATTGAAACTGTTAAGAGTTTGGATTGACCATGTTGTAAAAACATATAAAAGAGAGTAAGATAATTTTGTATTTCATCGTAGGTAGAAATATTGTTAATGGAGGTTGATGAATTTCTATGCTAAAATGAACTAAAAAATGAGGAAAATTATTGAATTAACGAAATTTTAATTTTTTATTTTTTAATACTTTATGGTTGTAATATGAATTGTAATAACAAAAATTCTTCTAGAAATTTTCAAATATAGTGCTATCGTTTTCTTAGTTCAATTTTATGTTCATTTTCTTCCTTTCTCTCTAATAGTTTCGTTTCTCTTTTTGTGGTCCAATGACACTTTAAATAAAATATTATATTATTTTGACTTTTACATTTTACAATCTACATTATGTTGTGTTAGAATATGTTAGATTATTTAGAATGTTGTTAGATTATTTAAAATATTAAATTTATTTAAAATTTTAGATTATATTACTTGGGCTTGGACTTAGGCTTAGGCGGGTACGAGGGAAGCGGGGACGGAAACGGAGATTAGAAATTTACCCGCAGACAGTGATGGGAATGAAAACTATACCCGTTAACAGGGGTGGACTGGGAATGGACGAAATTATTTTAAACGGGTATGGGAATGAAGACTACACTCCACGTCCCCGCTTCAGTCCATTTACATCCCAAATCTCATCTTTGGGTTTGGACAAGCCAATCCCAACCCCTCCCAAAAAACATATCAAAGAGACCCTTAAGGTTTTAAGTTTGAGTCTCCAACAAGTTTATTCGTTCCCAATCTGAGTAGTAAACTGGAGTGCAAAAAGGGTAAGATTGAAGGGGGGGGGGGGGGGGGGGGGGGTGGCGCTCGAGAGAGAGAGATTATAATTATATCATATAGAAGGGTTATTTACCATAAAGTATACTAACGATCTAGATTGTTTCAATCAAACAGTTTATCATAAACATGTTAACAACAGTATATAACAAACTTCTGCATGATGGATTAAAAAAGGCATATTTGCATGAAACTATGTATATATATATGTATGCGAGGCATTACCCTTGTTCTTTGAATTCTTCTTCATGATAGAGAGACTGAGAGAGACCACTGCAGCAAAATTTATGATCGAAATGCCAGCGGCTCTTGTGCGGGTCCTTAGGAAACTTCTTGTCCAGTGACCTTTAGCATTCAGCCAAAAAGATGCCTGTCAACTAGCAGCTGTATGTCCTTTTATAAGAGCTTCATCTGCCTATGATGCTGACGCTGACCTTAAGAGCTGCAATAAACCAAGAAAGTCAAATCAGTTTTTTATGAAAATAAATTCCTAATGGTGGTGAAGAGTCAAACAGAATGGTTTATTCAACAGCTTTCAACCCTAATTGGAGTGGATTGCTGGCATATGTGGAGCTTGACATTGATGTGAAGATTAAGAACAGGGGACGGAAAGTCTTATGCTGCACCAGGTAGTGTCAGGTTCCCATGCACCAGTCCACGATAATCTCGGTGAGTATAGCTGTTAAATGATCCGAGCATAGTGAAAATGTTTACTGAGAAATTGAGCTTGGTTTCAGCTCAAGCTCAAGCTCGGCTAGTCACAAACAAGTCAAGCGTGGATGTACGCAACCAAGCTCCACTTTTTGTTTTTTTTTTTATTAACACTCCTATCAGTGAAAATGGACGGTAAAACTAGTTAAGTTGACTCCTTTTATCTATCCTCACTGCGCTATAGCCCAATACTAGAACAAGAATCCCTAGGAGAATGGGAGTGCTCTTACTTGCATGAAGACAATAAACCAATTTTGGCTACAACATGTTATAAAGTGTTTGATGTGGACTTACCAGCTTAGTGAAACCTATAGATTCTTAGTTTTCAGTAAAACACTGTTACACAGATGTCTACCAAGCCATTAGCCATAAACAAGTAAACCTATAGAGCCTTAACTTATAGTCGAGCCAAAAGAATGACTAAAGACCTTTTCCCTGAAGAAGATTGAAAGAAAAGGTCAAGATATTTTTACCCTCAATAAAGACAACGCACTGAAATGATAATCTGGATCCCAAAAAGTAACAAGAATAACATATGCCATGGTGCATGCAATTGATAGCAGAAAAAGTTTCTTAACATTTGAATTATGATATCAAAGCTGCATATCTGAGCCAATTACCATTGTTGAGTATGATGTTGGACACTTGAATTCCAGGCCCGTGCGACCCTTTGTGTTGCTCATAATGCTTGGAGCTACTTCAGCCAATTAACCTCAAAAACATGCTTAACTGCATCTAGCATAAACTTCCAGTCGCTGATAGTCCTCAACAACATTCCAGTAACAGCTCAGTCCTTTTGGGCCATGCAGTAACTACTTCAAAATAGTAAAGAGCATATGTTACAGCCACTTGCATCTGACAAATCAAAGCCACTGCATTGGAGAACATGAAATTGAAAAAAGCATTATATCGATGGGGTATTCTGCTGAGGCTTCTGTATGTGGGACACCTGAATAGCAACAGATGTCATCTAAAGAACATATTTTTACTCTTTTTTTTTTCTTTTTTATGGAATGGTAATTATCAGAAGTTAAAAAAAAGGGAGCTCGCAAACAAAATTACCTATAAAAACCAAACCAGTTCAAAACTTCATGTACCTGCTGGTAGAAGTGCAAGAATTTATTGTTTTATATACTCTGCTAGCTATTTAAACCAGTGGGCTTTCAGAAATTCAACAAATGAGAATACTGAAGAACCAACTGGTGAAACACCCAGGTCTAACCCAAGAATTCCACCTTTTCTTAACTGCAATAGTAGAAAGTAAAAGTCACCATCACCTGTGATGATACCTGACTAATCTTTACCACCGATTGGAGATTGTACGGGAGTACTAAAAAACAAGTGAAGTTGGTCTCAATGAATGCTCCATGACCTTTTCTGGAAAAAAAAAAGAGTCAGCAAATATTCTGATCAAAAAGTCCATATGAACGATTGAAATCCATCAGCAAGCAATCATCCTTGAACCTTTTCTCTTAGGATGATTCCTGAATTTATAGACAAATGAAAATCTAGGAATCTAACCGCCAACTTCTAGTGGGAAAACCAAGTGACTGCAGTACAAACCAATCCATGTCTACCTCACCAGTAATTAGACACAATTGCAACTTGTCTAGCAGATCAATCAGTTGACATGACCTAAAGGTGAAATAAAGATATCCTTAATGAAGCCAGTAAGAGAATGTAACTGTGCACCCTCTGTCCTGAGGTCTGGCATTGCGCTACTAACTCCCACCCAGAATAGTTGCTACTCTAAATCTTCCTTGTTAGCTAGTAGGAAAGATTAGTCGAGAAAAACAGATGCATTAAAGTATATCAATAGTCAAAAAGTTCAATCCAGAAAAACTGATGCTTTCTTCTACTAGAAGGCAAACTAAAAACCTGCCAAGTGAACAAATGCATGCAATGTAAAATTCTGCTTCTGATGTGTATGTACATATCATGCAGAAACAGTCTACTTGTATACAGAGATAAGATTACGTACATCTACTAAGAGAGCTTGTAGTCCACATCAAAAAAACAACCAAGGTTTGATTTTATACTTGAGGGACTATTCCACCCATTGCCAATTAGTTTTGGATTGGATTCTTTAACATGGTATCAGAGCTACACCTTGGTTGATCAGTGGGCCAAGTGTCTTACCACTTGAATTTTTTGGAATGTATAGTTGTTTGTTTGTTTGTTGACCCCACATGCAAACCCGAGTCCTAGATAATGGAGGGTGTTAAGAGAGTTTGTATCTCACATCGAATAATTAGGACCACTAAAGTTAGATTATATACTAGAAGGTCACTCCACCTATTGTCAATTGTTTTCGATTAGATGCTCTAACACATCGAACTCACCCTCACACCCCGCATCTCGTGCATTGTGCTACCTTTTATGGTATACACTTTTACTTTACTCAGAAATCAATGTCAAGAGAGTGACCATTAAGAAATCAAATTCAATAGAAGGGAGCGGGGGGAAAAGCGAAATGTGTTCCACAATTTAATGGAAAGGAAAAATTATTTGATGAGATTCAAGGAAACTAAAAGCTTAATCTTCTCAAGCATTTTGTTTCACTAGAACATGAAACCTCTATACCACAAGTTTGAAAAAGTTCCTAGGAATCTTTTGAGGGGGGAATCAGGCAATGAGTACAAAATTCACCTACTCAAGCAGGATAGAACGTGATGTCCTGAATGAGGGAGTCCAGGCATAAGGAAATTCAGGATGTTCAATTTGGAGTTGCGAAGGCTGCTATTGGTAAAGAGTGGCTGATACAAAGTAAAGTAATAACAGAACCATTGGTTTCCTGGAGAACATTTTGACTAATGAGAAATAGGAAAGTTTCTCCCCTAATATGTGTAGCATGTATTAAGGAGGTGCTGGTGAATTACACTTTTGATTTGGTGTTAGGAAGCTAGGGACTAGTGGTTTCTCCTCTTTCCAGTTTTTGAAATTCAGCAGGTTATGCCTAATTGAAGTGTTGAGAAGTGGGAAGGGGGGCCAGGAAGGGGGCTTGCTCAAGAAGGAGAATCCTATTTCCTGTTGCCAAGCGGCCATATTGTGCCTGTGTGGTGATTAGGATGTTAAATAGGTGATTATGACTAAAACATTTGATGTTGAATGGTGATCTCAATCTCACAGGGAGAATCTCAGGAGAGAATGATCTTTGGGTGGACTTTAAGAACTGGGATTAGATTTTTTTATAGTTCCAAGGAAGCATGAACCCTTGTACAGATATTGTGTAGATGTAAAGTAAACAACAGAAACATAAAAAAAAATGCAAAATGAGAATGTAAACCAGTTTTTTAACAATTATGTGTGGAAACTACCACAAAAAATACAATGCTCCTAACATCGATTTTTTGAGTAATATTAAATCTTCAAGAATTACAAACAGAAACACAATTAACAAAGGGATACAAGGATAACAGAGACTTTCCTGTCATAATATTCATACACATATAGGCAATACCACTGACTTTATGGGAAAACGGTGAAAACTACCGGTTTGTACCATTTACCATATATGCAGGCAGAGACAAAACTTGAAATGAGATTATCCGATTGGAGTTTGATACTCCACTTAAGATCAATGGCAGCTCACCAAAACAAAAGAAACTGGAGATGTACACACCAAGTCCTTGTTAGGCAAACTAAATTTAAGAGCATTGGCTGATTAGTCATTTGTCAGCACCCATCTCCCTCCGCTTCAACTCTAATGCCATTCGCTCGTTCTCAAGTTTCCTCCTCTCATTTTCCATTCTCATTATTTCCAACTCCCGGTCCCTTTTCTCGCAAAACCTTTGCCACTTAAACCGTTCTCTCTCCAATTCCAACATCTGTGCCTGAATTTTTACCTTCTGTTCTTCTAACTGAAGAGACCGTTGATCCATCCACTGCTCTTGTAACATTTTTGTTTTCATATTTTCTGGTAATGCTTGATTCATATGAGCATTGGCATCTTGTGGCTGAGAACTGAAAGTTTTGTTACAATCTAAAAAATTCAAGGAATTACTAACACTAATATTTCCATGACCCAGGCAGTGTTTTATCCTCTTTGCAGAGCTCACCGGCATCTCATTTACACCCCTGTGATTCTCATGAAAGAAATGATTATCCTCACATTCATCATGTTCATCCACTTCTGCATCTTGCTCATCATCATCATCGGGATCATTTTGTGGTTGCCTCCTTACGTCATTGTTCTCATGATCATCTCTACTTCTAAGAGCCAAACGCAAAGAACGCTGCAATTCAGGATCAGGGAGCAGATGCAACCGGTTCCCATTATGGTAAGAACACATCTCTTCATAGTACAAATGCTTTGAGCTTAAAATTTTGCGAACCTCATCCTTTGCTTTCTCTGATATGTGATCCAACATGTCCAGAAGTGCCGGATTCTCAACAACGTCACAAGAAGTTCCCCTCCCAAGGATCTCATTAAGTCTCTTGTACCTTTTGTTGAGGTCATTGAATTTATCCTCACATTGCTGTGGCGAAACAAAATGACCCCTTTCAGCCATGACCTTCGAGACAGTTTTCCACTTACCTTTTTTGTGTAAATTCGCATATCTCCTTCTTGCCCCACCAGCACATTCAGCAGCAGCCTCCTCACCTATATAAGAAACAGAAGTGATTAAAAGTCTCACCATTATATCAGTCCATTTCACGCGATGCCATGGAGAAATCTTCTTCCCTCTAGTTGAATCAATGTGATCATCAGCAGAATCTTCCATAAAACTTGGCTCATCCTCATCACTAACATAATTTTTGCCCCTCTCTCCTTTAGAATGATCAGCCAAAGACATGGTTTGCTCACTATCCTGCAGGCTTCCTCTACTGAGAGGGAAACCCTCGGGAATCGTTGGATGATTCATTGAGGCTTGTCTGGGATGAGAATGATGTTGCTGATGGAGGATAAAGGGTGGTTGCTGCTGGCGATGAACTCGCATGGGGCCTTGCAAGTCAAGATCCCCATAAGCAGCACCACCAGTAATCATATTACCTGAAGACAAATTGTCTTCCATTGGCAGATCAAAACAACAATTCAAATCAAATATAAACCCATTTCCTTCCAAACCCTTGTCCAAAGGTGACTTTTTAATCTGCAAAAGTTAATTTATTAAAATTGAGATATGAATCGCTTTCTACTGACCCTCATTCAACAGCAGTCCTTTCTCCAAAAAAGCCATGTGTCTATAGTTCTAAAACTCTACAGCTCAGAAACAACCAAACCCATTTCAATTTTCTCCACAATCAAGCACATCCAACAGCACAATCACCAAAATGAGGGGAAAAAATTCATGAAGCAACCAACATGAAAGAAAATCAATAACGGAGTACAGCAAAAGAGGAGTAAAACAAATAAGTCAAAACATTACATGGAGCTGATGACCATAAAGTTGTGTGATTGTGAACTTTCATGCTATTAAGCCGAGGATCCGGAGGTGAAGGAACTCCTCTACTATTTTTATTTAGATGGAGAAGAAATGACAGAGACATGACTCGAAGTTTGCGGATACAATGTATGGGTGAATCTGGTGGGTCCATTTCTGAATACTTTATTGACGTACCAGAATTATACCGGGCATACTCTCAATTTAAGGAAAATAACGGGATGATATCTCAATATTTCCAAAATTACAGATCTTTTATCGACAATTTTCTTTAAAATCTTGGATGAAGCATTGGTTTACTTTCGCTTGATTTGACTGACAAATAGGACAACTCTTATCCTCTGTTTAGTCAGAGTGGTAAAAAATATGAATAATAGATTTTTTATTCTTGGAGAAAAAAATTATTTTTTTTATTTGGTACAATTAATGAAAAATTAGAGGAATTTTTTTTATTGCTTGATATTGGAGAAAAAATGGAAATAAATATATATATATATATGTACTTAATTTATCACTACACTCTTACATATAAAAAATAATTTTTAAGATTTAAAAATGTTTACTGTCGCTTTATTTAGTTATAAAAATAAATAATTATAAATATATATACTAAAAATAATAACTAAAATATATGTAATAAAATATTTAGAAGTATTTCTTGAGAAATGTAGAGGTTTTGAATTGGAATTGTGGTATAATATTTAGAAGTATATTTAAGTGAAAAAAAATTAATATGTTAAAATAAATAGCTTGTCTTCAATTTTTCTCACTTTTGGGAGGAAAAAAAATGATGGGCTACAGGAAAATATTTTCCTTCTAATTTTTTTTACTCCTATTTTTCTGTTGGAAGCAAAGAATGGGCAGCTTTTATTTTCATCTCATTTTTCTTCCACTATTTTTTATCCACCCAAGTTTCCATCAAAACAACACCAACTAAGTAAAATAGAGACAAACGTGGCCCGTGGGTGAGGGAGTTGTCCATATTATCCAAAAAAAAAAAGTATTGTACCGAAATTTATTATTTTTATATGTATTTTTATCATTATTAAGAGTGTTTTTATCTCTGTTGTTATACCAAAAAAATAATAATTATAATAGTAGTAACAGCACTCACAAAAATAATATTTATCTACAAAAATAATAAATTTTAGAGGTACGAAAAAAAAATAAAGATGATATAAAAATATTTTTTATTGTGTAAGTTCTGAAAAATGTGGTAATGATATTCTTCAAAAATAAATTAATTGACACAAGTTTATTTAATAATCAAAGAATGCTACCTAGGGATTCGTTTCAGTTCAATATCCTGTGAGACACTAAACCAACTAAAACATTTAAGATGGTTAGGTGTTCGATTTAAAGAATTCATGGTAGAAAATTAATTTCTCAAGTAAGAAATTCTTGTTCAAAAAATGAGAGTAAGAAATTGTTGTTTTACCATTGGAAGTTAATAACTAAAAATTCCAACTTCTTTTCTAATCAAGAGTATATTTTTCAAGTTTGAGTTTATTTTTCATGTTCATGAATTACATAATTGATTTGCGTATGGGATCCATATTTAAGAGGGCAGAACTATAATTGTAGTTATAGCTCAATTATATTAGCTTGTTCGACTGTTTTTTACAATGATTTGAGATAGCAATTTTTAGGACGAGCTCAATGACTGATCCTAAAATAGGGAACAACGTCATGAAAGGGTTAGGATACACCTGACTTATCTCCCTGATACTTAAATTAGTTTGTATTTGAGTTTGAAAGAATATACAGTACAAAGTTATTCTTAGTCATAAGCCTCAGTTTTATTTTATTGGAATATTTATACCTTTGATTGCAATGAGGGGTACCTATTCAAACTCCAACCCTAGGCTTAGTAGCTTGTATTTTTTGTCTCGAGTAATAAGTGTTAGTTCGTCACACCTCATTAATGCTAAGCAACTAGACATTCTGGTTCACATGTTGAAATGGACCATGCATTTATGACTCCATCCCCCAAAAATCAAGTGTTCTACCCCAATATTCGTAGTTTATGACCAATCATTTACGAGTAAACGCCAAAATCTCTGTTGGGACCCTCCCGGGAGGGCTCTTCCCCTATAGTAAGGGTCATACCTTGTCTTTTTGGTGGTTAGTCTTGAGTTTTTTAACGGATTAGACAACTAACGATGACTTATCATATCAACACGTTGCTTGAAGTTCATACATTGATGTCATTTACTACTCGGCATAGATTGAGTACACATTTTGGCCTGCACATCAAGCGTTCTATGATTGGTCTCTGCCTCAAGCATTCTTTGCGTAGTCATGGCTACCAAAAGACCGTCTCACGTGCTTTGACCGCCCTAAATGACCACGTGTCAATTTCTAGTTAGATGGCCGCCAACATCCCGTCATCGCTTATTAATGTTGATACATTTTTGTGAAAGACCAAAAATAAGCATACATGTATATATCCTTTTTTAGAGTAGCTTTAAAAGAAATAATTAGAGCTGCATGATTGACAATAATAATCTTTTTTTTTTGTTTATCAAACACTATTACAAGAAAGGGAACGACAAAATTTGAATCTGTAATCTGAAAATCCAATAACGAGGGTGGGGATACCATTAGACCAACTGTTGACCTACAATGAACTAAGTTGAAGAAGGTCTTATGGTCACACGATTTTTCTTTTTTCTTTCTATTTTTTGCTAGAAGCGAAGTGAGTTGAGTGTTGGTTAGTAATGTTAACTAGTTAGTAATATTTATATTAATTTTATTTCTCAAATAAAAATAGGTGGGTGGATCAATAGATTTTAGTAGAAAGATTGATGGAATTTATTGATTTGATATTTAGGATAATTAATAATTATACCCTTATAGTAGCACTTAATTCATATTTAGTCTCTGAAGTTCTAATTTTAATAATCAAATTCTAAAAATTTTAACTGAATTTAATTTAGTATTTATATCCAATTTATTTATTTTTTTTTGAAAAAATGACTGATCAACAAGTGATTTGGGTAAAAAAGTATATTTTTTAATAAAAAAAATATAACTTCACTCCATTTAATTATGAGAGATAAAGATAATAAATTCAACAAAAAAAGGTACATTTTTAATAAAAAAAAATATAACTTCATTCCATTTAATTATGAGAGATAAAGATAATAAATGCAACAAAAAAAGGTACAGAGTGACAATTTTAAAATTAGATAATACACACGGACATTGCATTTCATGTGAACTATTTTGAAAATCTAATATTTTTATATCGTTGTTCCAAAAATTATGAAACAAAAGAGAAAAGTTTTCCTCGTCGAAGCAATTATGAGAAGTGATAGATTTGCGCTGTTGTGTTTTAATGGTGTGATAGTATATCCTTCATCATGGCGCTTTTTTGCTTCTAATACTTTTCTTTATAGAAACAATTGTATATAGGTGAATTTTTCTCGATGGATGGATCAGCCAAATAGGAAACTAAAAATCAATGTAACTTGCACAAAATCTTGGGATTCTTTATAAACTTCAACCAATATGCTCACCAACAACCCAAAACGTAGAATAATTCAAAGAGGTAACTTCTATTACAAAAGCTAAAGAGTTTCAGCAAACTACGTGGGTGGATTTAGGGATAGAGTCAGAAATTTTGTTTAGAGTGGGTACTTTACGCACTCTAATCTTTTTCCTTATAACTAATCACAATATATATAATATATTTATATTTATTATATCATATTTAATACATGAAGTCCATTTAACATAACAAAAATACCAAAAAAATAATGTATATGTATAAAAAATGAACAATTATCACAATTGTAAAAAAATTGATCTAATTGTCATTTTTGTAGTTAACAAAACTCAGTTATTCACTAACAACCCACTAAATTTATTCAATAAACGATGTTCTAAATAATTATTGAAATATTAGCATAATAAAACTAATAAACTAAAATTTAAGAGCTAAATGCAGTAAAAAAAATTGAAATTAAATTGACACATAATAAAGATTATAATTAATACTCGAATAAAAGTAGAGATAATTTTTCATAGAATAAAAAAGTTAAATGAATGTCAATTACAAGAACTTTCACTTGTAAAAATTTAGAAATAATAAAATTGAAGTCACCTGGAGAAAGTCTTAATACAATAAGAAAGACTAAACAATTGATATAAGAAAATTATAGGGTGAGAATAAGTAAAAAATATATGTATAATTTTTAAAAAAATATAAATATGAATATACATATAATATTTTTTAAAAAAAAATTGAGGGTGGGGGTGGATTCACCTTCCTGTTGTGCGTTGCTTACTTATGATCCATTTCTAGAAGTCATTCAAATGATTTGTTATTCGAAAGACTGAAAAACAGAGAAAGAATTGAAATGTGTTTGAAGTATTTGGCAAAGAACATATGGGACTTCAAAAGGAAAACCTTCAATTTCCCGAAAAAGTTACATTGTAACTTCGACATCTATCTGCTGCATCAAGTTCTTTACAGTGGTTTTAGAAATTCTTCCTTGGCGATAAGTTTGAACGATCATCCCTTTTCTAGTGTTCCAATCCATTATATGTTTTTCCAGTTTCCTAAATGTTACACATGATGCTTAAGACGAGGTCGCTCGTTCCAATCGAAGTTTTCCACATTTAGAAAGGATGCTGGATTCATTGATCGATTGAGTAAAACTTATAAAGAACATAAAATTTGTTTCTTGAAGAGGGCCCAAATTTGCAAACACAACTAACAAATGCCAAATGCAATATTGTAACCTATTTACCGCTACAAGAAAATACCCGAGCCTAAAGAACAAACTTCATTGATTCTAATTGCCGCGTGCAATCTAAGTTAGAACCAAGTTGCTTACAGTAAGCTTAAAATATCATGGTATGAAATGTTACTATCATGGTATGAAATGTTACATTAGATTTCATTTTTTCATCTTTTCCCTTACATTACTTGAATGTCTGACCAACCTAATAGATGATTGTATAAGTCTTTGTACTTCATTCATAATACCCCAAACAATCATAGTTTCTTAGTCATCCCTCTTATCCCTCCTTTGGTGCCAGGAACCATAGAAGCAATAAAATTAAAATTGCTATCTTGCTTAATAGTTCCCGGTAAAACCCAGGTAAAATTGAAGTTTTTATAAAAAAAGGCAAAACAATAATTTACCGCTACAGTGCGGGTCGAAAACTCAAATTTTTCTAGAACTTGGATAACGAAATTGACCTCACTGTTGGATTCATCTCGCTTTGTCAAATTTCGAGACAGTCAAATTTTTTTACGTTTTACGAGGCAATTGAGTGTCTGGTGATCTCATAAACGAATCCGAGAATAAAATTTCAAAAAGTGGATGATAATTTAAAGTTAATTCATATAAAAATATTTTGAACTTAAATCGGGACATAATTTAATCGATTCGGATCAAAATCAAACTCGAAAAAGAAGAACGTGCAGTGGAATGAGGACTAAGTATTTAGAGAGTATAAAAGGGGAAGAAAATCAAATTTTCTTCCCCAATTCTCAGTTTTTTACCCGTTAGAAAAGAGAGAGGAAGAAGAGAGAGAAAGAGCAAGGGTTTCAAGCCTTTTCTCTGAGATCTGTGCCTCCACGTTCCTTGAATTAATACAAGTCAAAAACAAAAGTTGTTCTCCTCATCGAGGGCTACAAAACCATATCAAGAAGCACGGATTTGGGTGAAGTTCCAAAGTCGGGGCTTGGAGAAATCAAGGGTTTAGGCATGATTTGGGATTCTTGAAGCTTTCTGCCATGGTTTTACGCTTTAAGAGGTAGGATTTTCTCCTTAATTAGGTTTATTTCCAACCTATGGTGATTATATGGAATGGATAGATTGTTAGAGATGTAAAACACTTACCTATTGTTGTTATTTTGATGAAATGGATATTGAAATTGGGTGAAATCAATTCTAGCTTGAATTGGTATATAGAAATTGCTAACTTGAAATTTCTTGGAAGATTGTGTTATATGGGCATACTATGTGTTTATATTATGTCTTGGACAATTAAGTGTGTTAATTGCATAAGATTATGTGATAACATGCTTGAAAATTATTGTTAAATAAAATATTGATATATGATTGATGATGTATTGACATTGTGATGGAGTATGATGATTATATGTTTGTGATATAATTGGTCATGGTATGTGTTCAAATGTGGCAAAAATGGTTCATGTGGCACTCATAACATATTGAACATGATTATAGTATTGCAATCATACATTACAGTACATTTGCACGGAGACATCGTATTCATGGGCATTAGGCATGATTGTGGTTGTGTGTGCATTGTTGTCATCAAGCACCACACTTGGTGACTGATGGGTGGACTCAGAAAAGTTGGATCAAAGATCCGGCTGAATCGCACGGTTTGCATTGAAAATAAGGTCGGGGTTAGCAAGAAGGGCTAGACTATCCCTTGGATGTAAGACCCGGTTTCTTCGAATACGCACTCCATTGGTATCAAGTCCATAAAATGTGTCGATGTATGTAAGGTCGTTGGTAGAAGTCCATAAATGTCATGTCGGTTGGGTGACCGTTGGTGAAAGTCTATAAACACCCATCCCAAGAAAGACCCAAAAATTTAATGATTATTGGATGTGTAACATCAATGGCGGGAACTTGGAATGCCCAGAGTAACATGCATGGCATTTGCATGTGTTGAGGGAGTCGATAAAGGCTTGGTTTGATGTGCATGAGTGAATCTCACCTCATTTTATGGCATGACATGGTGATTTATATCATTGAATTGCATATTCTTGATTGGAATGTTTGTTGTTTGTTGTATTATGCATGTGAACATTTCATATTCATCTAGGTTTGAGAGTAGCCTCTTTAGGAGATACCCTATTAAGTGTGACTTACCCTTTATGAGATAATATTTCATGTGCAGGATATACGCCGATGGACGACTCTCATTCGGACCCTCAAGGATGAAGAAAAGCTGAGATGTGACTTTATTTTGAGTTTTTGTAAAATCATTATGAAAACTTAGTTTTGACATGTAATTATATGAAAATGATTGAAACCGAACTTGTGCGAACTATGTTTTATGTTAAAACTTCACTATACATATGTTGGGTTAATATGAAGTGGATTGGAATGGATTAGAAATCGAAAACGGATGAAATGGGCAATTTGGGGCACACCTACTGGTAGGAAGTTGAGGTCTTCTACCGGTAGACGTGGACCAATAGGCAGCTTCTACCGGTAGGTTTAGCCAGTAGAACTTTTGCAGTAGGGTTCTTCTACCGGTAGAACGTCACTGTTACTATCGGTAGAAGAATTCTAGTAGGCTTTTTCTACCTGTAGAACAAGGACTTTTTCTAATGGTAGGTTTTCTCAAATTTTCTAAAAACAGAGGTCGAGTGCACAACTTCTATCGGTAGGACTTTGATCACTTCTACCTTTAGGTTTTCTTAACACTTCAAATTTTGAAATGTTTTACTAAGGTCTTGGACATCGATTTCTCTTGCTTAAAGAGGTTATATTGGACATTAATGACCACGAACTAACGTATAAATGACCATGGATGTGTGGGTGATGATCCAGGTTATGGGGATACTATTGACGTAATATCGGGTTGTACGACATTCACATGTACTTACGCGGGTTGATGAGTGATCAACGATTGATAAAAAATTCCCAATTTTAGGGGCGTCACATTTCCCATTATTGCAACTTAAAAAAACAAAAGAGAGTTTTCACATTTCTTGAAATCCAAATAACATAAAATACCTAAATTCAAAGCTTCATTCTTTCTATTTACTTACACACTCTCGGATACCAAAAGGAACCTTAAACTATCAAAATTAGACTCATGTACGCAAATATGTGTATGAATTTTAAATAATCGGAATGAATTCTCATGTTGAAATTATGTTTAAAAGAAGAAGAAAACTAAAAAATTGGAAAGGGAATTGAGATATCATTTGTATGAACTTCGAACATTCATGTGGTCGAATGATATATATAAGGATGATTACCCTGTCCAAAATATCAATCTCCAACATGAGACTTTCATGTACATGACGGATCCTGCACTGATCGACATTATCCACCTCTAGCACCTGTTCACTGCATGAGTGAAGTAAGCCCAGCCCAATATTGTATAGCAGCAAAATTCAGCATTTGAAGGATATCTACAGAGTACCTAAAAGGATTCGTGGAGAAATGTGAGAGATTAAATTTGCTTAAATATTAAAAATAGCAATGAAAATGTTCCATTATTCTACTAAGATAGTACATAGCAATTGTAAATTATTCTTGTTCTTTGTAGTGTTTGTGTCTGTATATGTTAGTTGATGTGGATAGAAAATGATTAAGCACAATCCTATAGAAGGCATGTCTCATCAAACGTCCATCTCTATGCTGCATTAATGTAAACAATTATGAACAACGTATTCTATCATTGTCTAGTTATTGATGAAGTATCGTGACCTTTTGTTTAGGGAAAAAAAACAAAAATTTGCTAGGTCCCATCTTGTTTTTCTTTTTGGTGACAAGCTATGTACCTTACTCAAGATTTTTATATCATAATAATGAATAGTTAATTAAAAGGAACTAACTCTTGGGATTTGATTGCTTTTTAACATCTCACAATTACTAATATGCAGTGCTAATATAAATCATGAACTTCATACTACAATTCCATTGGAAAAAATTACACTAGACTTTATCCAATGTCCCTTTTTTGCCTCTACATATAAGTCATGGGTAAAAGTCCTCTATAAAATCCATACAGACATTTTTTGACATGAATAATGAAAAAATATGAAAACCAACAAGAAATAAAGTGAAGTCTATAACACTAAAATCATAGACCATCAAACTCTATATATGTATCAATTATGACCCAAGTCATACTTTAATTCTTAACCAACTAAACAATTTTCGTAGTGACCCTCATCCTATTCAATCAAAATATATGGTCCTTGACTCAAATAGTACCTTTTCTCAATCTAAAATCCTAGAATTTCAGACAATCAATTCCTTTATTTTTTTAGAATAAACACCCAATTCCAAATACAATACTTCTGTTACACCTCATCCCAGTCAAGGATGGGACGCGACTAAATTTTTGATACATCTGTTCACATATATTTATAAATTGGACTAATCAAATATTAAATAATCTCACAGGTGCAACAATACCACCCATTACCTTAGTTATTAAACATGATGGTAAAACATGTCTCATAACTTGTGTCATATATAAAACATTTGTACCAATTGTTTGTTACCCAGGTTATAGACATATACAAGATTTCACACCCACATAGTATACATCACAAAGTATGCTTGTTGAGTCTATTTACAAATATATACTAATAAGCTGCCATAATAATTCCTCACAAATATAATATACAACCCAACAATTGGTCATGCCGACACTCAACCTGAGTGATATCACATTAACGTTGTACAAGACTCAATCAACTGGACAGTGGACTGGTATGTATCCTTCTTTATAGTACCTGAAAAGAAGAACTATAGGGGTGTGAGCTAAACCACGCGCTCAGTGAGTATGCATGCTATATATGAAATGAAAATGATAATAATACACTGAAATATGTAAATATTACGTAGATACACGTATCAAATAATAACATCAATCCAATTCCAAAAAATTCATAAGCCACATCACATTCATACCATCTCTCATCAGGTAATCGATCCCACATGGATCCGTGTCTCCCGAACCTCCCAGGAACACCACAGTACTAGCACACCACTGCACGCCCAGTGATTAGACATCGATGCCCTGTCTCCAAAAGTGTGCCACATTTCACAATACACAATACACAGTACAAAGTATCAATCAATCACATAAGCAAGTAGCACATAAACCTGGAGAATTACTATTAAACTTTATCATTTACTTTCATCTTATAATAGCATTTTCAAAATATATAAAGATGTAGACCTACCTTAGATGTATAAATCTACGGCCCTTCGGTCCTATCGATGGATCCTTTCGGTGTCACCGTATTTGTTCCAATGTCGACTGTCTCACTCGTTCAACCTAACACATTTTTAATTACAATATCAATATATTTATCACATTTAATAGTTGATCATGCACTAATGTATACAAATGATGCACCCCAAAGTGTCCCAGTAACTCCGGTTATCGCACTATCTACTTACACACTAACACTTTTGTTTTAGGGATAACATTTTCTCCCCAAATTTTCAAAATCGCTCACATTAATCACAATTAGGATTAAGTAGGTCAAACACATTGACCGGAGGCCCATTTTCACACATTTTGATCCCTGAATCCTAAAAATTACATTTCTGGCATTTCATACATTTCACACCAGATATTATACTCATTTGCATTCCAAATTCACATTATCACATCAAGCATCATTTAAAAATGCTGCATGCAAAATTTCAGGTCATTTGGATTAAAATTCGCACATGTGATATAACATTTAGAAATCAGGATTTGGGCGTTACCAACACTCTTTCCATCCTCTATCGCTCTTTTCTTTTAAAACCTCTACACTTAAATTCACATACATATTTACTCATGCAATTTCAGTCTCTTATTGCACCCTTTAACCTCTCTATTTCATACCCAAAAATCTCAATTTCAACCTAGCCATCTAAAGCCTCTCAATATTCATTTTTTTCACATTTTGTTTTTTTTTCTCACACCCAGGTTGAAGACCCATTTATAACTATTCTTTAACAGCCCCTTAAGTATACTAAATACACTTAATTAAACTCTCAAAAAATCTATTTTGATCTTAAAATAAAACAACTCATTATTTTAACACAAAACATCCCACTAATTATGTTTAATATACTTAATTTAAACTAACAAAAATATGTTTTAAAATTAACTAAAAAAGCCCATTAAAATTAACCAAAATAGTCCATGGATTAAATTAAAATAGTCACTAATTTAAAACATGTTAAAATAGCCTACACATATACAAATACATATATATTAAAATCGATTATAACTCATGCTTAAATTGAGTCCTACATACCTTCCTTGCTCACGACTCAAAAGACCCACACACTTATATCTATTTTTCCCCTTGCTCTCTTGCTCACCTCATTTACTCTCGGCTTCGGTACACACACACGCACCCTTTTTATATTTTACTTCATACACACACACTTTACACCTTAAAACACACACACACACACATACACACGACACACCCACACCCACACCCACACACACACGGCATACCATTTTTTTATTTTTTTTTTTTTTAAGGCCAACACCTGTAAAGGTGACCCATGGATTAATTGCACTTATCTCCTCTTGATTTTTTAAATGATTTCGAAATCGACTCACTAGTATTTTTACACATGAAATTCTATAAATAGGTCTCACAAATACCTCACTAACGGGGTTCACATAGCCAATGTATGTTCACACACATCATGGCTATAGAAGATTTAATTTAATTAACCCTTTAATAATTTCACAAAATTATGTTAATATGCATGCAATGCGTGATTGGGTCTCACAACTTCTTAGATGAACAACAATGGAAACATAGTAAAACCAATGAGAATTGTTCATAAATCACTACCCAATAGAAGTCATAGCACAAAAACACTACACTGCCAAATTACCATTAAAAAATTATTTGCTAATGAGGCATTGCTGGGTGGAGTGTTAAAAGGGTCAGTTAACAAAAGATTATGAGTTCCAGTAAAAGGAGAGTCACTTACTATTTAGCCAATAAAAGTTGGTAATGGCCCCTCTAAAAAACATATATAAATTAGATCTTCTACCCATACCCAATAACATTATATAAATAAAAACTATAACAATCCTAACCAACAAGCCTTTGGTCTAATGGTACTCTTTACTTTATGAAGGTTTTGTCTTCTTGAAGTCAAGGGTTCAAGTCCCCCCTTTCCATCGAGGTCAAGGGTTCATGTTCCCCCTCCCCCTCTCTCCCCTCCAAAAAATAAAAATAACAATCCTACAATAAATACGGTGCACTCTTGTACAATCAAGTTACACAAATGAAAGGTAAAAAAAGGCAAAGAAGCTCACACACGTACTGAGTTGCCTGACTATTAAATAACAAAAGTTGTTGTGATTGAAGAACTTGGGAAGCCGTGCAATCCCAACAATATACGAAACTATAAAACTGTCATTGGTTAAACCCAACAAAGCAAGAGAAAAGGCGGTAACGAAAACCCATATTCGCTTGATTTCATCGATTAATAAAAACCAAGAAAAAAAATCCATAAACAGAGAATATATGAAAAGAATAATAGCAATGAATGAGAGGAAGAAGAAGAATCGATAGGCTCTAAATGTTGGTTAACTAAGGATAGATTAACTAATTAATTAGAATAATTAATCTATCACTATTTTGATTTTATACAATTGTATTCCATAATTTCTAAGGTCTCAACGTCAAATTAGCTCAAAGCATGTATAGAATATAGAAGAGATTATAATATTGACTACATATCAGTTATAGTTATTGAATTAATGGATGAAAAATTAAATTAATTGGCGAGACTCTAGGTGGCTCTATAGCCCCCGGGTTGACACGTGGTATAATGAAGCCGTTGGGATATCTAAAGGGTGCCGATGAGGTAAGCCGAGGTATGGTGACATGGAGCAGCCGAGTACGACAGTTGGGATCATATTTAATGCGATGTGACCCCTCATTTATGGCGAAATGAGTGATAGAGACAAGACAAATAAATGCGCGTCTGCCAGCACCTGCCATCTGGGAGTTTAAGCCTACTATCATGATGGTTAAGCATTAATGGCTGATGCGCCGAGACGACGCGATCGACTCTCCCGAGAAACTGTTCCCCCCGAATATTCAATGCTCAGTGGATGTAGGATGTCGATTTGGGGGATTTGGGTACTCGGGGAGTGGCATAAATGCTCGGCATTTGGCCGAGCATTTACCCCATTTTTCTAGCATTCAATTGAAGGAGACGTGAGTAGAAAACACTCATTGGACGAGGAATGATGTGTCAGATGTAAGATGTTCAAATGGGACTGGAGATCTTTGGCAATCATTGCTAATTCAGGTATAAATACTCCTCAAAAAAATGGATAAAGGTACGCAAACTCGAATCAAAAAAATAATCCATTGAGCAAAATCCTTCGACCTTATACCGACTTAAGTTTCGGAGGGGATTAGCCGGGCACTCGCCTAGCCCCCTTTTTTCTGACTCTTTTGTTTCAAGTTCGCCAGCTTGGAGATCGTTGTCTCATACTATTGCAGGTATTATCCTGTGCAATTTGGCACTCTCTGTGGGAACAAAGGTATTTTTCCCGGTAGCGATCGTCTGATGGTGAACACTCGATCTCAAGGTGAGGGAGCAGGTGTACGGGCCAGGAAAGCAGAGCCCGTCCAGCTTCCAATAGTTTTGGAGCCGGGTTCATTGGGCCAATCAGATGGGGGTGGGACATTCTTCGCAAAGAACGCCCCTATGGATTAGGGCCTTAGGGGGCGTGACCTCCTGGCCCATGACATCGTTGAGATGGTGGAAAAGTGGATGGGCAAACGCATCAAGTAGCTTGAAAGGGAGAACGCCAAAGTACAGCAATGTCTTGACAACTTCGAGTAGTCAGCGAGCACAGGTGAGCATAGTCGCGGGTTCGGAGATCACGTGTCTAGCCAGAACTTGTCCAGGTCCCCCTCGCCCTGGCCTTCCATGAAAGATTGGATTAGGCACTCGTCCGAGGGACGTCACCGCCACGGAGGGCTCTCGGCCTCCAAGGAAAAGTCGAAATTGGGCCAGAAGGAAAGTCTGTCCAGGTGGGACCTGCGTCGAGGGATACCCGAGGGCGTTGGAGCTGTCGAATCACAAGCGGAATCCATACCTCGAAGGCCTTGAGAAAAATCAAAATAGGATCCCAAGGTCCCCGTCATTGCTCAGCGCAGCCATGAGCCCGAGGTTTACTCCGACGAAGCCATCTCACCGTTCGTCCGGGCTATCAGGGAGGCCGAGATGCTGAAGAAGTTTACCATCGTGCAGTTCAAAGTGTATGATGGGAAAATCGATCCCGAGAGCCACCTTTGACAATACAGACAACTGATGTCAATCTATGATACTGACCAAAGGGTGTTATGTCGAGTTTTTTCCATGAGCCTAGGGGACACAGGCATGAGGTGGTATGAGAACCTTGCTCTTGAGAACGTTAGGTCCTGGAAACAATTGACGGAGCTCTTCATAGCTCGATTCATCACCAACAGTAAGAAACCAAATGACATCGGCGCTCTATTGACGCTTAGGCAAAAAGGGGGAGAGACACTCCGACAATATGTCATCCGGTATTGGGATGAAGTGAACGAGGTGGATGTTTGTTCTGAGACATTGGTCGCGGCGCCATTTAGGCTGGGGCTGTCTCGGGACACTAATTTGTATAAATCGCTAACCAAGAAGGATCTGGTGGACATGAAAGAATTGATGACTCAGATTAAAAAATATGTCTTGGTGGAAGAAGAATCCGTCGCGCCCGAGAGTAGGGTCATGGTGTCGAGGAAAAAGGAGAGGGAGCAGCCGACCCGAAGGGGAGGGCCTGTTCCACCCCCAACTCGTCTATCCTTTTAGGGAGTGAACACGGTCTTCAACGAGCCCATCCACAAAATACTTCCCAAAATCAAAAATAGACCCTACTTCAAGTGGCCTCCGAGGATGTTTGAAGACCCGTCAACAAGGAATGCGGCCTTCTGATGTTCGTATCATAAAGATATCGGTCATTTGACGGAGGATTGCAAGACTTATAAATCCTTCCTCGAACAATTGGTGCGAGACGGATACCTCGGAGAATTCATCGACAGAGGTTATCCCGGCGGGTCGACAAGGGAGCGAGCCGAGGTGCCAGCTGAGGTAGCATCCGTGATTGATGTTATCCATGCCTGCATAGGGGAGAGGCCTACATACAACTCCCTCCGCACCGAGTTGTAAAAGGTCTCTCAAGCATTCAGGGTGGACGAAAGGGGTGATGAGCGGCCACCCAAGAAGCCACAAAGCAGTGCTGAGGTTATCCAGTTTTCTGATGCTGATCTCGGCGGGGTAGTCCTCCCCCACGAGGATACACTGGTGATCACTTTGTGGGTCGAGAAGTTTGACGTTAAGAAGATCTTGGTGGACTCGGGCAGTTCCTCCGAGGTAATGTACGATCATCTCTTTCGCAAGATGGGACTCTCTCAGAGAGATCTAGAACCTGTAAAAACCCCCTCATCGGCTTCAATGATTCCAGCGCCCTGCCCCTTGGAAAAATCACCCTCATGGTACGGGCAGGGGTGGTGACCATGCCAGTGGAATTTGTGGTGATTGTCTCTGACTCCCCTTACAACGCTATTATGGGGAGATCGTGGTTGCATGCAATAAAGGACGTCCACTCATCCTATCACTAGAAGATAAAGTTCCCAACACCGCAAGGTATAATGGAAATCTGGGGTGATTAAGCATCGGCGAAAAGCTGTTTCTATCCCACGGTGAAAACGGGAGTCAACGGTTGGAGTTAGGAGCGTGATCCTGATACGGTGGTTAACAAATAACAATCACAGAACGGTCGTCTAGGAGTGGATGAGCCCATCACAAAGCCAGCCGACCGGTCTACTGAGGCCTTGGTGAAGATTCTCCTGAGCCTAAATAGCGGTGAGAAATACTTTTTGATAAGAGAGTCACTCAGCGACACATAGAGAAATGATATGACCTCGTTTTTACACCACAACGCTGATGTCTTTGCGTAGACCCAGGCCGAGGTGACGGGGGTAAGTGCCGAGGTGATGACTCACCGACTCCATGTGAATCACTCATTCAAACCCGTGAGGCAAAAGGCCCGGAGAACAACGCCTCATCATGCGAAGGCTGTGGATGAAGATGTGGATAAGTTGTTGGGGGCAGGTTCCATCAAGGAGGTACAGTTCCCCTAGTGGCTATCCAATACTATGTGTGCTAAGAAGAAGGAAGGGAAATAGCGAGTTTGCGTGGATTTCACGGACCTGAACAAGGCTTGCCCCAAGGACGAGTACCCCTTGCCCAAGGTTGATCAGCTGGTAGACGCCACAGCCGGCCACAAGCGCATCACCTTCATGGATGCTTGAGCTGGATATCACCAGATTCTCCTGTATGAATCAGATCAAGAGAAAAGGACATTCAGCACGCCCTAGGGAATCTACTGTTACACAGTAATGCCTTTTGGGTTGAAGAATGCTGGGGTGACTTACCAACGATTGATGAACAAAATTTTCAAAGACCAGCTCGGCGAAACGATGGAGGTGTACATTGATGACATGTTGGTCAAAAGCAAAGAAAAGGTCGACCATCTCCATGATCTCGGCACGACATTCACCATTCTCCGAAAGTACGACTTAAAACTAAACCCCTCGAAATGTGCCTTTGGAGTGAGTTCAAGAAAGTTTTTGGGGTATTTGGTTACTCATCGGGGGATCGAGGCGAACCCCGAGCAGATACAAGCAATTCAGAATGTCTGGGCACCTAAGACCGTTAAGGATGTTCAGAAATTGGTCGGGATATTGGCAACCCTTAACAGATTTATTTCCAAGTCGTCCGATAAGTGCAAACTATTTTTTTCCAAGTTGAGGGGGGCAGCTAAAGGGGTTTGGGGACGAGGAATGCGGTCGAGCTCTTGAAGGGATCAAGGAGTACTTAAAACATCCTCCGACTTTATCTATTCTAGCAGCAGGGGAGGTGCTAAGCCTTTACTTGTCCGTATCTCAAGACGTCGTGAATGGAGCATTGGTTAGGGATAGTGAAGGGGCCTAGAGACCCGTGTATTTCATAAGCAAAACCTTGCTTGACGCTAAGACAAGGTACTCTCCAATGGAAAAATCAGTTTTGGCATTGGTAATCTCAGCGAGAAAACTTCGACACTACTCCCAGGCTCACGCTATAGACGTCCTTACAGACCGACCTCTCAAGCCGATATTTCACCGAGCCAATATGTTCGGGAGGGTTTCCAAATGGGTTGTAGAGCTCAGGGAGTTTGAAATCAGGTACAAGCCTCGAAATGTCAATAAAAGGACAAGTCCTGGCGGACTTTGTCGCCGAGTTCTCTGCGTCCGAGCCCCCACCAATATCACAAGATCTGACAGGGGACATTTGGAATCTTCATGTTGATGGATCCTCGAATGCAAGGGGGCAGGGATAGGTATTGTGTTAGCCAACTCAAAAGGGTTCATCATCGACAGGGCAATCAGATTAAAATTTAAGGCGTCCAATAACGAAGTCGAGTATAAGACGTTGCTAGCAGGACTGGATGCTGCATGCTTGATTGGGGTTAGACACCTTTGAATCTTTTGCGATTCTCAAATGGTCGTGAACCAGTTAAATGGGGACTTCGAGGTTCGGGATAGCATAATGAAGGCATATCATGAGAAGGCAAGATCCAGGATGAAAAAGTTGAAAAAAAGTGAAAGTTTTCCAGATTCCTAGAGATTGTAATACCCACGCCGACGCACTAGCATGCCTGGCCTCTGCTCTGGTCTCGAAGGTGACCCGACGCATACTTATTGAGACCAGGGAAAGTCCTAGCATAGACGAGACAAAGGCCGAGCAAGTGTTGCCAACCGTAATGCAAACGCCATCGGGATGGATGAAGCCTATTATTGCATACTTAACGAAAGGAGTCCTTCCCGAAGTTGTCAGAAAGACCAAGAAGATTAAGCTCAAAGCCCTAGATTCTAGATGTCAGAGGATCAACAACTATACAGAAAGTCATTCTCGGGACCACTGTTGCTTTGTGTCCCCAAAGACAAAGTGGAACCCCTGTCTTATGAAATCCATGAAGGGGTGTGTGGAAGCCACACGGACGGAAGGTCTCTCGCTCATCGAGCAATGACGCAAGGGTACTGGTGGCCATACATGTAGAAAGACGTGAAGAGTTATGTACAGAAGTGCGACAAATGTCAGAAATTTGCCCCAATTATTCGACAATCTACTGGAGATTTGAACTTGCTGACAAGCCCTTGGCCGTTCTCACAGTGGGGGATAGATATTGTCGGACCTCTCCCAAGATTCCCACTAGGCAAGAAATTCTTGCTGGTGGCAACCAATTACTTCATGAAATGGATCAAGGTCGAGCCCTTAAGCCACATTCGGGATGTGGAGGCGAAGAAGTTCATGTGGCAGAACGTCATCACCCGATTTAGAATCCCCAGGGCTATTGTGTTTGACAATGGGACTCAATTCAACAGTGGCCCATTTAGAGAATTCTGCTCGGGGTACGGAATATGTAATTACTATTCTACGCCAGCCTTCCCCAATGTAATGGATAGGTTGAGGTGTCCAACAAAATCATGCTGGAGGGAATCAAGAAGAGACTTGAGGCGGCAAAAGGAAGGTGGACCGAGGAATTACTTAACGTATTATAGGCATACGACCACGCCGAGGACCTCGACAGGAGAAACCCCATACGCCTTGACATATGGGGTCGAGGCTGTCATCCCCTTGGAGATGAGATTCCCAACAATACGAAGTAGAGCTTTCGAGTTGGAAAACAATGATCAAACTCTCGTTAGGGATCTCGATTTAGCAGAGGAAAGGAGGTCATCGGCATGCATCAGGCTAGTGAGGTACCAAGGGGAATTGACACGGAAGCACCAGAAAAAGGTTCGAACGAGAGATTTTCAAGTCGGAGAGTTGGTACTACGAAGGGTGACGGGCAATAAGCGTGAGCCCACTGATGAAAACTTGGGTCCTAATTGGGAGGGCCCTTATAAGGTGATCTCTATGGGGGGCACAGACGCGTATCAATTGCAAAATATGAACGGTGACGATGTAATCTGACTATGGAATGTATTGAATTTAAAGAAATACTACTACTAAATCAGGTTTCTGTCTTCATGGTTGTACCAACACAAGCCAAGCGCTCGATCGTTAGGGGTACAGTCCCGAGAGGTGTAAGACTCCACCCTTGGAGCAACGCCTTCAAAACACTAACACGAGTCAAGCGCTCGATTGTTAGGGGTACGACCCCGAGGGGTGTAAGACTCCACCCTTGGAGCAACGCCTTCAAAATACTAACGAGCCAAACACTCGGTCGTTAGGGGTACAGTCCCGAGGGGTGTAAGACCACCCCCATATATACTCGATCCCAAAGGATCCTAAGACCCAACAACAAGTTCGAAGCGTTTACTTTTATGAATTCGGTGTGAAGTCTTGCTACTTCAAAAGGTCCTTATTACCGTAACGTCGAGGTCATTTCCTTGAAACACGATTGACACAGGAAAGAAAAGACACTTATAGAAAACTGAAGTTCATTATCAAAAAGGGGCTTTGCGTCCCCAGGCATACAAATAGTAGTTAAATTCTGTACAAAGGAGAGCTACAAAGAGCTACAAAACAAATACGGGACATAGAAGTGACAGGCCATCAACTGCTAAGGCCCTCGGCTCATTCCTTCCCGGCTCCTCCCTCGCTGAGGCCTCCACGCCGCCTTTGTAGCTCGTCTCCAACCCCCAATATTTCATCCAACTTAGTGTCATGCACCCCAGTAATGATTGGGGGCGGAGGGGGCAGATCATCTATTGTCTCGGTAGGTGGCAAAGACGGAAAGACAGGAGAAGGCTGGTCAGAACTGTTACTGAGTGTGATGGGCTCGTTTTCACCTTCAGCCCCGACCAACCCTTTTGCCTCCACGTGATCACTTAGGTTGGATCGGACCTGTTCGCCCAGGGCTTCGTCATCAGCCTCCCCTCGAAAGCTATGCATGGTGAACAAGTCCGAGCCTACCTCGACGTGGCAGGCATAAAGGGCGGTGTCTCAACCTTCTTTGAAAGCCTTCTTCTTGGCTTCCTTGAAAGCGGGGACCATTTGGTCTTGAGTGACTGCACACACTCTCTGACACTCCGATTGTAGCCTTTCCTACTCTCCCACTTTTTCTGCTGTCAAGGACTCCACTTTGGTAGTAAGAACATTGATTACAGACTCGGACTCTTGCAGCTTGGCTTTAGAGGATGACATTCGTAGCTCGTATTTCTCGACCTTCTTTATCATCGTAGCTTCACCCGCCTTATCCTTTTCCAACTCAGCATGAATGGCATTTCGGTGGTGGATGAGCTCGGCGATGTGCTTGGTTTGGTCGCCGAGGGTCCTCTCGACCTTAAGGATGTGGTCATCCTTAGCAGCTACGGTTCGCTCAACATTCTTCGCCTCTTTCTTATATTCCCAAAAATATTCAATTATGACCCCCACCTACTGGCTGGCCTAAAAAAGGAGGAATATTAGGGAACAACCAAAAAGGTGCGGGGAATACTCGGGAATGTGTTAAACTTACCACCATGTTGTTTTGGATTGTGCTCATCAGAAGCCGATTGTCCGAGTAACCTTTGTATATGGCTATATCGGCGTCAAATTAAAGCTTCCCCGAGATGGCAAACGCCACTTAGGGGAACTGGAGGATAGAGTCGACTTCCAGGATAGGGCGGCCACTCCTAGTCTCGGCCTGAGGAACCCACTCGCCCGAGACAGATAGGCCCGGGGCCGAGGCGTCATGCCACCACTTCACACGGTGCTCCTTAGATTGTTCGGCGTCCCGGGCATGCCTTTCCTTCAGGTGATCTCCTGGAGTGGGGACTTGTTGAGATTGGGGCCTTTGCCTAGTCGGTACGGCCGGGTCCCTGGCTTGTTGCGGCGACGGCAGTAATTGCCTTCGAGGAGAACTAGGCTGGGGGATAATGGGGGCAGTGTTGGAAGGCCCGGCCAACCCAGCGAGCCTGGCTCTCCTTACCATGGCAGCGGCCTCCATTGTAGCAGCGGTGATTGGTGATGGATTAAACATCTTGGGCGCAAGTGGCTCGGGAGCATGATGATCAGACTCTTCTTTGAAATCTCCCTTGGATTCTTCCTCTTCAGACGAGGAGTGGTCTTCCCAAACAGAAGGGTTGAAAGGGGATGAGATCTGGGAGAATCGACTGCAGGTTGGCGTGTATCCGAGGAGAGTATGCGCCGCTCGCTCAACTAAGTCCGAGGACCAAACCCTTAGCAGGTCAGCAAACCAGACTTGGGACCTCAACGGTTGAGCAGCATCCCAGCAATATCCTTATGCAAAAATAAAGCAAAATCAGTACGTCCCTAGGACCCAAGAATAGATAAATCAAGAAGTCAGAAAGAAAACACACCTTCATCCCTCGGCACTTTGGAACGGTACAATCTGTCATACTCGCGCCTGGTCCCTTTCTTCCATTTGCCGTCGAGCATGATCAAATCGTCTACATACCCCTTGTCCGAGTCGGGCATGTGGATTACTAGATACATTGAGGCATCTCGAGCTTGGAGGTAATATCGCCCCCCGACGACTAGCCTCAGGTCGTAGCAGAATAAAATTTCATCTACCCCTAAGTTGGTCCCCAGCCGAGCGTTTAAGGCGACTACGCCCATCACAATCCTAAAGAAGTTAACCCAACATTGAAGAGGAAAGAGCTTCAGTTGCATCAATACTTCCAGCAACAGGGGATGGAGGAGGAAAGTCAACCCTCCTTCCATGATGGCCTTCGTTCAGAAAAGCATCATGTCCACATTTCCCTTATCCCTCCTATGGTGAGTGGGGTTGAAGGGGAAAGCGAAGACAGACTCACAAATGTGGTACCTAACCCTAAAGGCTTGGATATTCTCATCAGTCACTTGGGTTCTCCTCATCTTATGGGTAGTCCTAGCCCTAACAGACGTCTTCCCCCTGGTTCTACTAGTTCTAGTCATTGGCGGGCGCTAAAAGGAAGAAATGTAGAGGAAATGAAGAGAGAAAAAGCTCACGTAGAAGTACTTACAAGAAGGTGGTCTTCAAAGAGAGAGCTCGGAGGACGAAGAAAACTTGGAGAAGAACAGAGGATCACTCGGGATCTGATTGTTGAAGAGAGGTTGAGGATGCAAAAGTTCTGAGAAAGTATGAAAACCTCCTATTTATGCTCCCTCACAAGGAACGGGAATCAAAAAGTTGGGTCATCATTACGACTTTTGAAAAGGGCGACACCAGACGTGCAAGGAACCATCACTATTAATAAGGCGTGATGATGGAGCCCACAATTTTTTTACGCCACTTGTCTTACACTGCGAAAAGGATGTCGACTAGGGGACAGTTGGCGGGACCCTAGGTGGCTCTACAGCTCCCGGGTTGACACGTGGCATAATGAAGTCGTTGGGATATCCAAAGAGTGCCGCCGAGGTATGGTGACACAGAGTAGCCGAGTACGACAATTGGGATCGTATTTAATGCGATATGACCCCTCATTTATGGCGGAATAAGTGATAAAAACAAGGTAAATAGATGCACGCTTGCCAGCACCTGCCCTCTAGAAGTCTAAGCCTACTGTCATGATGGCTAAGCATTAATGACTGATGCGCCGAGACAACGCGATCGACTCTCCCGATGAACTGTTCCCCTGAGTATTCAATATTTAGTGGATGTCGGATGCCGATCTGGGGGACTTGGGTACTCGAGGAATGGCATAAATACTCGGCATTTGGCCGAGCATTTACCCCATTTTTCTAGCATTTAATTGAAGGAGACGTGAGTAGAAAACACTCATTGCACGAGGAATGGTGTGTCAGATGTAAGATGTCCAGATGGGATTGGAGATCTTTGGCAATCATTGCTAATTCAGGTATAAATACTCCTCAGAAAAATGGACAAAGGTACGCAAACTCGAATCAGAAAAATAGTCCATTAAACAAAAACCTTCGACCTTATACTAACGTAAGCTTCAGAGGGGATTAGCCAGGCACTCATCTGGCCCCTTTTTTTCTGACCCTGTTATTTCAAGTTCGTCAGTTTGGAGATCGCTGCCTCATACTATTACAGGTATTATCCCGTGCATTAATATAAGAACATTACTTAGGAATAAGAATGGACACATCACTTGTGGAGGAATATAAAGAAACAATTACTTGATTGTAGCATGTATTGTGAAATCCTTTGTAGCTCATATATGCCTTCCATATTTTACTTGCTTTAAAAAAATCATTTAGAGTTCAGACCTTTCAAATGGATGAACAATTAAATTGATATTAGAACACTAATTAAGAATAAATATAAAAAAAAGTTTGAATAGTTTAAAATGAAAGCTAATCAAAGATATGAATGATGTAATTGACACAGGGGCGACTCAAGTCAATTTAAGGTCTAAAGCAGAAATATTAAATAGATGTTTTTTTATTTTTAGTATTATTTTTAAAAAAATATATTTTATTTTTAATTTTTTATATAAAAGAAAGATGTGTTAATATTGTCGAGAAAGATATTTCAACTTTTATTTTTATTTTTTTACCACAGAGAGGGAGATATAGTGTTTGATTTCAACTTTTGTTTTTTTTTTTATCACAGAAAGGGAGAGAGAGTGTTTAATTTCAAATTTTATTTTTTTTATTATTTTTTTTACTGGAGAGAGAAAATTGGTAAAAGTAAATATAAGTTGATTTTTTAGTATTTTTTAATTTTTTAATTTCTAAGTTTTTAATGTTATGGATTGGATTATAGGTCCAAATTATTGAAATAAAAATTTTAATTGAATTTAATTTTTTGAGGCTTTTTTGTAGGGCTTATAATTTAATAGATTTAGTTTTTTTGTGGCTAGTGATGTATCTAAAATTATGAGACCTTCTAAAAATTTAGGACCTAAAACCCATACTTTTTTTTTCATACTGTTGGGCCAACCCAGAATTGACATTATAAGAATAATTAAAGCCAAAATTGAAAATTAAAAATTTTTATGTTAGTAAATCGTTGCACATGGAACATTAAGTTCTCTAATTTGAAAGGTCTCAACTCTAAATAATTTTTTTAAAGCAAGTAAAATATGGAAGGCATTAGAACTTTGAGTAAATATCAATTTTGGTTATTGCAATGGATGAATAATTAAATTGATATTAGAACACTAATTAAGAATAAATTTGAAAAAAAAAGTTTTAATAGTTTAAAATGAAAGCTAATAAAAGGATATGAATGATGTAATTGACATTATAAGAATAGTTAAGGCCAAAATTGAAAATTAAAAGTTTTTTATGTTAGCATATTTTTATTAGTAGTACAGATATAGATATAACATAAAAATATAAACAAATAACAATGAAAATAAAAATATATGAAGGGTCGTTTACATATTTAATTAATATTGGATAATTAAATACATAAAGATATGTCTTTTATGTTTTTTATAGGGATATAATGGTCAATCAAAAAAAATTCACGTTTTTGACATTTTAAAATAGTATAAATATTATGAGACAAGAGAGAAATATCAATGTAACTTACAGACATGTTTTATGTTCGATAAAATATCCCTATGGCCAAGCCAGGACAAATTAATAAATTTAGATAAAATTTTTATTAAAAAATTACTCAATATATTTAAAATTTAATGATTGTAATTAAATCTTGAAGAATCAAATAGATATAAACTTATCAGCTGTGCTCGTGATTTTCAAATTCGGATTGGATTGAAACTCGGAGTGTCCCGACCCAATTGACAAGGGAGAATTACACTATATAACTTAAATTTTTTTTTTTAGATTTTTTTTATATTGCACCCTTAATATATATAAAAAAAATTATAATGTGACCCTTTTATTAACTTTTCGTTAATTTTTTTGTCAATTTCAATTGGTTATCTTTTAACGAAAAAAATAACGGAAGTTAACAGAATGATTATATGATAATATTTTTGATATATTATGGGTATAATATAAAAAAATTAAGGAAAAATTTTAGTCACACCCCTTCTAATTTACCATATCTTCAATGACGCATTCTCTATTTTCTGAATCTTCACTAACATACTCTATCATATTATATTTTTAACATATTAAAATTTGAGTTGATTAAAATTATGTTCGAGGCTCAAATCAAATTTTAATTAACTTGTATTAAATTTTAATCGGCCCGATTTTTGATACATTAAAAAAAATATTAATTGGCTCAAAAAATAAATTTTATTCAATAAATAAAATATATAATTTTTAATCCATTTAAAACAAATTTTAATCGAGGCTAATAGCTCAAATAGAGCTTAAATTAGCTCGAATTTTAATACGTAAAAAAATACTTTTAATAAGCTCAAATTTTAATACATAGAAAAAAATTTAATCGAATCAAATTGTATTTTAATATACTCAAATTTCAATATAGAAAAAAAATTAATCAGCTCAAATTTTAATCGAATTTTATGTAAAAAGAATTGTTTAGCAATTATGTAGAGGCAATTTTGGCATTTGTGATAATTTTTTTTGTTATAAATGATGATTTAATGACAGGAGTATCAATGATGTTTGAATAAAACCTAAAAAAATTGTCAGTTATATATGAGCAATGCTACATAGATTTAAAAAGTAAACTTAAAAATTAGACTTGATAATCTCGACCATCAATTTCACTGTAGGTTCCAGAATTTATTGATACTCACTACCTATTCAATGATTGAGATTATCAAGTCTAATTTTTAAGTTCATCTAGCATTACTCGTTATATGTTTTTGATAATAGAGGATGGTAAACTAAAGGGCTAATCTCAATTTACATCTCAAAAGATCACTCGAATTTTAATTCGTACTCTCAAAGTTTAAAAATATCAATTAACACCCAAAAAGAGATAAATTTGTATCAATGCACACCAGAGTTAACTAACATCCATTTTGTCCTTAAAAAAGTTTGGGATAATTATAAATTGCACCTTCAATATTTAAATATTTTATATTTATGATTAAAAAAGAATTTTTTTCATTAATACTAGTTAAATACTTCTCAATTGTGTCGTATCGTGCTATTTTGTGTCATGTCGTATCATTTTCGTGTTGTGTTCAAGTTGATAAAAAAATATTTTTAACACAAAATATTTTTGTGTCGAATCAATTGCGTTATGTCGTATATTTCACATTTATGACAATTTATATACTATTTTTTAATATTTTTTTAAAAAATTATTAAAATACCTATTTTTTTTTATTTACAATACTTATTAAATAGTTATTTTCTGTTTTCGGTTGTGTTATTCATATCTAAATTTAATTTGATTGAACAGTCAAAAGATTCATGCCTAACTGTAGATAGAAAATAAATATTTAACAAGTATTGTAAACAAAAATAAGTATTATATAAATTTTTTAAATTTTAAAAATATTTTTTTTTGACTCGAACATGACAAGTTATAATTGTGAACTACTTAACGAGTATTAATGAAAGAAATTTTTTTTGGATCATAAATATGAAATATTTAAACTTTAAACATGTAATTTATAATTAGTCTAAACTTTTTAACCTACAAAATGAATGTCAGTTAAGCTTAAGTACACATTGATACGAATTTATATTTTTTGGGGTATAAATTAATATTTTTAAACTTTAAAGGTATAAGTTGAAATTTAAGTAATCCTTTAGGTATAAATTGAAATTAGCTCTAAACTAAAAGAGGTGTGACTGTAATTTTTTCAAAAATTAATCTATAAAAATACGAAGTAAAAATCTTATAAAGTACGAAAAAATCTCATTGACAAAACAAAAGACACCCCCGCGCCGCTCTTTACATATACCTACCAAGTACCAACAGAGAGCAGACAGTGAGTTTGGAGATAGGGAGAGAGAGAATGGCGAGCGAAGAAGAAAGCGCAGTGAGAGAGCCGTTGGATCTCATCAGACTCAGCCTAGACGAGCGTATCTACGTCAAGCTTCGTTCCGACCGCGAACTCCGCGGCAAACTCCATGTCAGTCCATCAATCTCTTCCTCCTCCTCTTCTCAATCACCACCACCATCAACCACATGTATTTGTTTTTTGTTCGTAATTGTTGTTTATACTCGTCTTATAGTCTTGTTTTTAACTTTCTCGTTTAGATATGAGTCAATGATTTCTTTTTATATTGCCGTGGGATTGTTGATTTTGATTGTCCCAATCTAGGGTTTCACATGGTTAATTTGATAATTATTTGTAATTGCGGAAACCTAGATGAGCAATTATGTTTAAAGGGGAATATAACCAGAAGAGCATATTTTTTACTTCTAGATTTGTTTTGATTGGATTTTTTTTTTTTACTTCAAAAAGAGCAGTGCATCGACAAATTCTTCAATACATTGCCGTTTGAGATTATATTTTTTTTCCAAGTTTTTAGACAGGCTTTTCTTACTCACCTACAAAATCATATTTCTTCAAGAGTGCCTTTGCCTTTAGGAATCTCCATAAGAGCCCCTCTGCAATCCTTTTGCTCAAAGCACCTGCACTGCTTGCAGCAAATTTTCGATAATCTGCCCCTGCTGAAGCATTCAGGTTCATGTGGCTTGAGTTGTGGGGATGGAGTACCCAATAATGGCTCCTGGATTTGGGTTTATCTAGTCAAGTGAAAAGTTTACTACAACTAACTTCCAAGGAGTATAATTTCCTGTAATAACAACTCTTCCCATGATTCCAGATCTTGGTTATTTTTGAAAAATCACCTGACATATGTTCGATTCTTAATCAGACCAAGTGTTCAATGACAGTCCAAAATTCTAAAATCTATTAAAAATCAAGTTTTTTATTACAGTTATTGAAACAATGAAGGGATAAAATGTTTTGCTTGGCCTTTGCATGCTTTTCAAATGTTCATGCATTTGTAAATGCCTAATTTTTGAACCAAAATTGTATGAAACTTTCTTTGGCGACAAACTTAATAAGGGGCTGCCCGGAAGAGATCCTTTCAGTAACTTCAACCTATGTATTCTTCAACTGCTAATATATCTTCAATTTGTGCTGGAATTATTATATCTCTTCTTTGTTATGACAATATGGAAATTTTGGCAGGCTTATGATCAGCATTTGAATATGATTCTAGGAGATGTGGAAGAGATTGTTACAACTGTGGAAATTGATGATGAAACTTACGAGGAGATTGTCCGGGTATGCTATATTTCGTTTCCCCATTTATTTGTTAGCCTTAGACTCAACATTATTTGCTCTGCAAACTAAACATGTGGGAAGGCATCCATGAGTTATAATAAACCATTCTCACCATTGTGATCTTTGCAAGTTCTATGGTATAATTTGTCACTATTAAAGAAGTCAATCACCTGATCATTAGGAGCCTTCTTAGCTGCATTGAAAAATTGTCTGCTATTCCAGTTAGGTGTCAAGACTTGATATTTTTTGGAAAACAGATTTTATTGTTGAAATACATGTCTGCTAAAGTTTTGGATGTCCTGATATTGCAGTTTTGTTTTTTTCTAATACCTGTTTGTTTAAGAGATAAAGTGTTTGTATCTGAGTTGTAAAGGGATATGTCAAGATCCACGATCTTTGGTGTAAACACCGTAAAAGAGAACTTTTTGTTGACTAAAAATGACAAACATCATCCACAACACTGTCTAAGTTATATCTTACCAAAGTCTGTATCTCCAGAAGGCCGCAGTTCTCCATTTCTAGTGTTCTTTTAGTGGCCAAACAAGATTAGTAGAGGAACAGCTATCAGAGCTTAACTTCTTACAACTGCTGAGTTTGTCTTTTTTAGTTTGGTGCACCTTTTGTTATGCCCAGTGACGCTTTACATCCCATAACATTAAGTGCTTGAGTTGCTTAGGGCACATATATCTTACAGATTAGATCCTTTTTTTTTTTGGTTGCTTATGGGCTATATGGCGGTCTGGTATTTAGTTGTTGTTTCTAGATTCTTGGGCAGTCTTCACTTCGTCAGGACACCTGAAGAAGGTTTTCCTTGGACAAATATTAATATAATATTCCATGATGGAATGGTAGTAAGTGGTAAACACGTTGCCTTACACTCTGAATTCCCATTGAACGAAATAGGATGGAACTTAAGTTAATGAGTAGTTAATCCTCTCTTAGGTTTTAGTTTTATGGCTAATTCCACATGCAAAATTAAGAGAAGAAAAAACAAAGAGTAAACTAGTATCTGTTACTTCAAAAAAATTTTCAGGTGGGTTTATTCGTGAACTTTTATTTTTTGGTTGGATGCAAAGAACAAGGCCGTCCAGTAGAAAATGAAGGGTGCAAGGAAGATCCTATATAATTTCATGACTCTTATTAATGCCATGAAGGCTTGTTCTCTTCATGCAGGGAATAGAATGATTTTATTGGGTTGAATAATTTACAGTTGTTGACATTCTTTTGTATTGAAGGTGATGATCTTTGATAATTTGACTTATCTTTTTCCTTGACTCAGCCGACAAGGCGCACCGTTCCATTTCTCTTTGTCCGAGGAGATGGTGTCATATTGGTCTCCCCTCCACTTAGGACTGCTTGACCTGGAATACCAGTTTTAAAGCGCATTGTAGGAAAGCTGCCCGTTGTCACATGTACTGCTGCTCTGCCATTACTTCAGTTATCAAGTACTTAATTTTTGGATTGTTTACCACAAACTGATAGGGGGGAAGTTTCCTTGTAAGAACCTTTTGATATGGACTCGTGGGATGGTTTTTTCTGAGCTATTAAAAATAAAATCCTATCTCGTTGTTTGGCACACGCAATGTGAAATTGCTGTTATAATTGATGTAGTAAACAGATTAAACCATATGACCCAAAAAAAAAAAACAGATAAAACCCTCGGGATTTACTCATATTACTGAATATGATCCTGATATTGATGCAATATGCGAACATACGCCTTCGCCCACCTTCACTCAACCCAACAAAGTCTTTAAATCAGTTCGGAGTCATGTGCATGAATTCTGTCTCTCTTTAATGTTGAATTAATGACCATATTTTGCTAAATTGTGAGCAATCATATTCTTTTTTTAGCATTTCATTCAAAATGAATTTGGCTTACTTTTACCTATTGCATTATGATCGATATAAATTGAATTACATTTCATTGCTTGTACATTATTATTTCTTCTATAAAAATGTTCAAGCTATCTAAGTCAGTTTTTACATAATTTATTTGCAATTAGTGTTACTTGCAAGGTTTTGCGAATATATTCATTCACAGTCACTCCTTAGCAGCTCGTTGCTATAACTTCTCCCTCTAGCAACAATAGATCATTAAGAATGAGTTGACAGAAACCATTTGCAAGCAACGACTTGAGATCTTTGGTTTTATTTGTAAGATTGATTTCATTATGTGAAAATTATCAAACAAACAGGAACATGCATATTGAATCATCAAGAATTAAAATATTGGATTTGCGGAAGCGTACTTGAATCAATAACAAAATATTGCAATATTCGAGTATGAGGATTTATGATTAAACTTGTAATTTTAGATCTACACTTATTGTATGAGGTTTTATGATCTTCTAGATCTACACTTGTTTTTTGTCTAAATTTTTTTCTGACAATGGGAATCAGAAGAATAATCTAGGGACCATGACCCATATTTATAAACAATTGTGTCTATTTATTAACAGTCACGTCTGTTCGTAATTTCTATTTTAACTCATCATAAAAATAGAAATTACGTTTGTCTCTACAAATTAATGCCCACACTTTATAATATATTAATTAAGGCCCCAAAACTTAAATTAATCACTTTAATTAGCCTAACTTTATTGATAGCCTATAATTCACATTTATTAATATATAAGCCCATATATTTAATTTTACTCCAACAATCTCCTACTTGGGCTATATATGTAACTTTATAAATATGAATTATACTTTTATGAGCTCATGAGTTTCTCTATCAAAACTTTATATATTTTAACAATCTTGTCCATTAACCATACCAATACAGAACCAAAGCGATCGTCGTTACATATTTTGTAACTAGATCCATCAATGATCACATATATCAATGCAACTAATAACAAAGATCAAGTGTGGATGTGTAGTATGGAAATTTCATGCAATGTGATCTTAACATGCCTATTTCCAACTGATCCTCCTTAAACCTTAGTGAGATCAAACCATACAAAATCAGAGTGAATGAAAACTGAATACTTTACTGCAGTAAATAATCATAATATCTATAACAAATAAATCTATAAATAAAAGCATCTAAAATACAAACTCCCACTAAAACGATATATCCTAAAGAGAAACCACACCCATATGAGCAGTGTGCTCATGAAAAACCTTGGGTGGTAATCCCTTAGTTAGTGGATCTGCAATCATGGAGTTTGTCCCAATGTGCTCTATAGATATAAGTCCACTCTGAACTCTTTCTTTGACAACTAGGAATTTGATGTCTATAAATTTTGACTTCGTCGAACTCCTGTTGTTGTTGGAATACAATACTGCAGATTTATTGTCACAAAATAACTTAAGTGGTCTTTCAATACCATCTAGAATACGCAGCCCCGTGACAAACTTTCGCAACCATATTCCATGATTGGATGCCTCATAACAAGCTACAAACTCAACTGCCATGGTGGAAGAAGCTACAATAGACTGTTTAACACTTTTCCAAGATATAGCACCTCCAGCAAGTAAGTAGATATAGCCTGAAGTAGATTTCATGCTATCTCGTCATCCAGCAAAATCGGAGTCAGAATATCCAATGATCTCTAACTGATTTGACTTTCGATAAGTGAGCATGTAGTCTTTTGTTCTCTGTAAGTACCTTATAACTCGCTTGGCTGCTACCCAATGATCCTTTCCAGGATTGCTTAAGTATCTGCCCAACACGCCAACAATGTACGCAATATCCGGACACGTACATACTTGAGCATACATTAGACTTCCTATTGCTGATGCATAAGGAATCTTTTGCATCTCCTGAATCTCTAAATTATTCTTGGGGCATTGACTGAGACTAAATTTGTCTCCCTTAGCCACAGGGGTGTCACCTGGTTTGCAATCATGCATGCCAAACCTTTTAAGAATTTTCTCGATATAGCTCTTTTGTGATAAACCAAGTGTACCCCGAGAGCGATCCCGGTGTATCTGTATACCCAACACAAAAGAAGCATCACCAAGATCTTTCATCTCAAATTTCTTTGATAGAAATCTCTTGGTTTCATGCAACATGCCTATATCGTTGGTGGCAAGCAATATGTCATCAACATATAAAACCAAGTAAATATGTTTAATCCCACTAAACTTATGGTATATATAATCATCAATTATATTCATTTCAAAACCAAACGAAATGATAACTTGATGAAAATTGTAATATCATTGACGAGAAGCTTGCTTAAGCCCATAGATGGATTTCTTTAACTTGCAAACCATCTTCTTTGCATCTCCTGACACAAATTTTTTTGGTTGCACCATATAGATTGTTTCATCAATGTCACCATTAAGAAATGTAGTCTTAACATCCATCTGATAAAGCTCAAGGTCAAAGTGCGCCTCAAGTGTCATTCTTGTCCTAAAAGAGTCTTTCGATGAAACCGGAGAGAAAGTCTCTTTATAATCGATGCCTTCTTTTCTTTTAGCGACAAGACGAGCTTTGTATCTCTCCACATCACCTTTCGAATCCCTCTTGGTTTTAAATATCCATTTGCAACCAATGGGTTTCACACCTTCAGGCAATGAGACAAGATCCCAAACGACATTGTCCTTCATGGACTTTATCTCCTCATTCATGGCATCAATCCACTCTTGAGATTTAGAACTTTCCAGAGCTTGACGGAAGTTGATTGGATCATCTTCAACCGTACCAATGTCAAACTCATGTTCTTGGAGAAATACAATGTAATCATCTGGCACTGCACTTCTCCTTTCTCTAGTGGATCTCCTTAATGGCGTAGGTTCTGGAGGAGGTAGAGTTTGTTCTTCTAGAACAGGAGGTTCTTGGATATTGTTTTGATTTGAATCTGCTTCTTGAACAATGTCAGGTATAGGAGCCTGATCAATGTCAATAACAGTTGTGGGAATATCAACATATTCCTCTTCAAAAACAAAATTCCTATCCTTATTTCCCCCATCAAACTCATCATCCTCAAAGAACCAGGCGTTTCCCGTCTCAAAAATTGATCTAGTAGTAGGATCATAGAATTTGTAACCCCTGGATCTTTCGGAGTATCCAATAAAATAACAACTAACTGTTCTGGAATCCAGTTTCTTTTCATGTGGCCTGTAAGGCCTTGTTTCAGTTGGACATCCCCAAATGTGTAAGTGCTTCAGACTAGGCTTCTTGCCTGTCCAAAGTTCATAAGGGGTTTTAATAGTTGCTTTAGTTGGTACTCTGTTAAGGATATACGCTGCAGTCTTTAATGTTTCACCCCAGAGTGATTCTGGCAAGTTAGAATGACTAATCATACTCTTTACCATGTCTTTGAGCGTTCTGTCTCGCCTTTCAGCAACATCATTCATGCTTGGAGAACCTGGCACGGTGTACTGCGGGACGATACCGCACTCCTCTAGGAATTTAACAAATGGTTCCGGACGTTGTTCATCTGAACCGTCATACTTACCATAGTATTCACCACCACGGTCAGATCTGATGTTTTTAATCCTTCTGTTGAGTTGATTTTCAACTTCAACTTTGAACGATTTGAACACTTCTAGTGATTGGGACTTTTCATGAATGAGATAAAGATAGCCATAACGTGAAAAATCATCTATGAACGTGATAAAATATTGTTGGCCATTCCATGAATTCGTAGGAAATGACCCACAAATATCTGTATGTATCAGTTCTAAGACATCCGTAGCCCTGTTGGCACCAAATCTCCTTGTGTTTGTTTGTTTTCCCTTTATGCATTTTGTGCAAATTTCAAAATCTGCAAAATCAAGGGAATCTAGAATCCCATCTGACACAAGTCTTTCAATTCTCTTTTTGGAAATGTGACCTAATCTCTTATGCCATAATGATGAGGAATTCTCATTGGTTAATTTTCTTTTAACACATCGAGTACTTAATTGCAAGGTTTCATGATATGAAGCAACTGTATCAAGCAAATAAAGGTTATCTTCAGTAGATAAAGAACCAGTACAAACCAAATTTGAATTCTGAAAAAAACTAAATTTATTATTTCCAAAAGAACAAGAATAACCAAATTTGTCCAATACAGAAATAGAAACCAAATTCCGTCTAAAGGACGGTACAACAAATGTCTCATTTAAATCCAAATAAGTACCAGACTATAATAATAAGCTAAATATCTCAATTGCCTCAACTTCGACCTTCTTGCCATTGCCTACAAAGATGTATCTTTCACCATCATTTGACTATCGGCAGCTCAGGCAACCCTGCATGGAGACACTGATATGAGTGATAGCACCAGAATCTATCCACCAAGGGTGTTTAGGTACCAAAGTCAAATTAACCTCAGAACAAACTAGATTAAGAAGTGTACCTTTCTTTGCACGCCAAGCATGATAGTTGGTACACTGCTTCTTCTTATGTCCCGCAGCTCCACAAAAGAAACAACCATCAACATTTTTTTCTTTATGTTGTTTCTTTGGATATGGAACCTCTGCAGCTTCTTTATCCTTCTTTCTTTTCTTCCTTTTATCCTTGGAAGTACCAGCCAAATGAGCACTTTCTATCTTTTCTTGCTTTAACCTCTCCTCTTCTTGCACACAATGTGAGATGAGCTCATTAAGAGACCAAGTCTCTTTTTGACAGTTGTAGCTCACCTTAAATTGACTGAATTGTGTGGGAAAAGATATCAGAACCAAATGCACAAGCAAATCTTCAGAGAGATTAAGTTTATGTGCTCTTAACTTTGAAGCAAGATGAGACATTTCCATAATGTACTCTCTAATATTCTCATTACCTTTATATTTCAATGTGATGAGATTTGTCAAAAGTGTACTTGTTTCAGACTTTTCATTCTTAGCAAATCTATTCTTAATTTCTTCTAGGAACTCTTTAGCTGTCTTTATCGTTTCGGATATTGTGCCCCTGAATGCTTCTGGAATGACCTTTTTAATGATCATCAAACACATGTGATTTGACTTCTCCCACCTTTCAATATTCCTCTTTTCATCAGAGGAACTTTCATCAGTAAGAGGTGCAAGAGAAGGAATCCTTAATGCAAGGTCCAGATCCATGACACCAAAAATTATATGAAGGTTCTCATGTCATGTCTTGAAGTTTGTGTCATTTAGCATAGGAATAGAATTAATGCTAGCATTAATGTTAGAAGCAGAACTAATAGCTAAATCCAGAGAACAACAAACAAGCAAAACAATCTCACATAAGTCTCAAAACAAAAATAAATTCAAATAAAGGCAAACCTCATCTCAAGATACCAGACATTCTATTAATATTTTATCTTTGGATAAAAAATATTAACTTGTAAGTAATATCTTGGTGTGGTAATAATAGAAGATCATAAAGCCTCATATAACAAGTGTAGATCTAGAATTACAAGTTTAATCATAAATCCTCAGACTCGAATATTGTAATATTTTGTTATGGATTTAGGTACGCTTTCGCAAATCTAATATTTTAATTCTTGATGATTCAATATGCATGTTCCTGTTTGTGTGATGGTTTTCACATAATGAAATCAATCTTACATGTGGTATCAAAGTCATTTCATGTTGAATTGTTGAGAATAAATTAGGATAAGACTTTTTATTAGGGCCGAAAATATTTTTCAAAAAAAAAAAAATTAATATTTTTGGAAATATTTTATAACAAAAAAATTCTACATCTCAGTAAGAATCCAACGATATTAATTTCATAATTTTTGGACATACGATTGATTTTATAAGTTAAAAAAAAAAAAAGATGTAGAATTGGTCACTGTTTTCTTCTGTGTTTTTAATTCTGAATCCGTGAAGAAGAAGACCTAAATAACGTTGTTTTGTTTGCATTCATACGAGACATATAGTTTTTAAATTTATTCAAACGCATCTAATCTTAATGAGTGTGTTGGTTCAGTGGCATTGTTAGATGAATGAGGTTTATCGTTCGAATCCTACTTGAGTATTCTGCATCTATATATTTTGTCTTGTTTTAAGAAAAAAAAAAAAAGGAAAGACCTTCATAGGATTTGATCACTAGACCTCTCATTTGAAACTACACCAGACCACCATTAAAGTAAAACCAACTTTGTTTATTAAGTTGGTTATTTAAATATAAATATGTTGAAGTTACATTCAAATATTGGATTTGCAGAAGCGTACCTGAATCCATAACAAAATATTGCAATATTCGAGTCTGAGGATTTATGATTAAACTTGTAATTCTAGATCTACACTTGTTGTCTGAGGCTTTATGATCTTTCTAGATCTACACTTGTTTTCTGTCTAAATTTCTCTCTAACAATGGGAATCAAAAGAATAAAAAAATATTATGTGATTTAGGGACCATGACCCCTATTTATAAACAATCGTGTCCATTTATTAACAGTCGCGTCTGTTCGTAATTTCTATTTTAACTCATCATAAAAATAGAAATTACGTTTGTCTCTACAAATTAATGCCCACACTTTATAATATATTAATTAAGGCCCCAAAACTTAAATTATTCACTTTAATTAGCCTAACTTTATTGATAGCCTATAATTCACATTTATTAATAAATAAGCACATATATTTAATTTTACTCTAACATTATTTTCATGAAAAATGCTCAAAAGTATCAATCAGACATTCGACTAACAGGGGCGACCCAATTGAAATGGGGGCCTTGGGTGAAAATTGTAAACGACCCTATTAAGATTTATTGTAATATTATTAAATAATATTATATGTCCTATGTATTTTAATTAAAGCATGGAATATAAAGATTTATTGTGTTATATGTTACACATCATAAAAAACAAAAAATTCATGAATAATAAATTTTAAGTCCAAAAATCAACTTTTTTATTTATATGGATAAGACTACAATACCAAAATCAATATCGTGTTATGAATGATTTGAATGAATATAAAAAATAATAAAATACTCAAAATTAAAAATTAAAAATTGTTACCTGTGATTAAGCAATCCAATATTAGCAAACAATTGATAAAATACATCTCCTTTTTTTTGTTAACAGCATATTTCCCATGTCTAGTGGATGCTGTCCAATTGAAAAAAAAAAAAATGAAAATTGAGAGTGAGTCTCTTTAGATGGATTTATAATGACTTGAGTTCTAAAAAAAAAATTATTAGGGATAAATCCTTGTTTAAACTTATATGTAGATACTTAAATTCACTTATTTTTTAAATCTCAAAATTACCCCTAACAGTGTTAATTTTGTCCAATTATGAAAAGTCACATAGGTTAAATCATTGAGGATATATGAAAACCCTTAATTTAGTTTTATTAAATATTATGATAATTAACGGAAGTTTTATATGGAAATTATATATGAGAAGGTTAATGTACGAATAAATTGTTAGTCTATTAAGTCAAAATCAGATCACAAAATTTCTTTAACAACAGTAATACATAATATAGAAGGCTGAACAATACCAACAAAGTTTAGTAACACGAATGTTAATATATAGTAACATTCATGTTACTATATGATTGAAGTTACAATTAGGGTCGTGTTATTATACTAACACTAATATTACTACAGTGAATTTTATCATACAATTGCAATATTTGAGGCGTATATTTTGTAACTTACACTTTAATATTCACAGTAACATCAAAATTTTCTGCTCAATAACACATCTAATTTTATAAAATACAAGACAATAGGTTTTTTACAGTAACATTAACTTTCGAATGATTTTAGTGAAAATACGATCCACAAATTGAAAATTTACAAAATAAAAAGTAATAACACATAATTGACAGTTGAATTATGACACTCATCACCAATTGTGAATATCAAGACATTGAAATTCTAAACTCTATTTTTTAGTTCACGTACAGTAATATGAACTTTTTTCACAATAACACAATCACAGAATACTCGATTGTCTTATGCAACAAAAAAATCAACAAAATCAAAATCTATAACACTTTAATTTAGTATTAATGTATGAGTTCTCTTGAATCTTAATTTCAAGATTAATGTCCACGTTAACAGAATTAAATCCCTAATTGTTATTACTTTTTTACCATGTTACTATTTTTTTTTGTGAGCTTGTTACTATTGTTTTTGTGAGCATGTTACTATTTTTTTAGTGACCATGTTACTTTCTTTGTTAAGTTTGTTACTATTATTATTTTTTAAATATTAATATTCAATCAATAGAGTCCATAGTAAACTGGAATAGTAAATTAAAATTACATTTTATGGAATGTAATATGATGAAAATTTGAATATGAACGATTTTTGGTAAATGTCAGTTGCTTGTTTATCGGATAAGGAAATATTGTGGCTTGGAAGATTGTAGCGGGATTTGAAGGCGATTATGAAAGAGATGTATATGACTAGATATTGTATCCATAAACATCATTTATAACATTCCTATATAGAAGGATTACAATAGTAAAATTGACAAAAAACGAACTTAAAATCAAATAAATTTCTTTGACTATTTATCTCCAAATAAGTCTATAAAAGAACTGGCCTCCAAATTTTTTTTAAAAAAATTGGTTTAAAAACTTGGGCTGAAAATTATTTTTGGGCCCTTAAAATGTGGGAATTCCAGGCAAGCTATCTTTGGGGCCGGCCCTGTCTACTAAACACATATTGTTTTGTCCAGCAAGGGCTTACATTATGACTAACAAAGGCCTATAATAAGGAAATTTTTTATGGGTTTTTTTGGTGTGGTTACAGTTTTTTAGATTTATTTAAGAGAAAGTATACGGATAAATATTTTACTCTATAAGTTTAATTTTAATAAAACATCTTGTGATTATGTAAAAAATTCAAATGACACTTGAATTTTTTTACTTACTTATTTTTTCTTAAATTATGCATAATTTTTATTCTATCCATCTGTCTCTATCCTTCTATCTCCATTACTTTCTCACTATCTCTCCCTATTTTCTCTCCGTCTCTCTCTCCCCATTACTCTCCATATCTCTCCCTTATTTTCTCTTTTTATCTTCAATTGATAATTTTTTTTTTTTTCAAATATGTAAAAATTTAATTTGATTTTTTCATCTATCTCCCCTATTTTCTCTCTCTCACTCTCTCCCCTTATTTTCTCTCACAATTACTCTCTCTTATTTATCTGTCTCTCTCTCCCTCTCTTTATATCAATATTACAACAACACAATTACACTACTTAGTTACACCAATCGATTACAATTATCATATAATATATCAAACAGTTACTCATCTGTTCTAATAAATCAAGCAGTTACACCAAACAATTACACAATTATTACATCAACTTAATTTTTTATGATAAATTCAATTTGATGTATATAATTGATATAACTAAGTAATGATACTAAATGATGTAACTCTTTGATTTACATAAACAACTGAATGACTAATTAGGTTGATGTTGTAATTTCACGTAATTATTTAGTGTAACTGTTTATTTTATTAGAACACATAAGTAACTGCTTGATGTATTTATATGGTAACTGTAACTAATTGGTATAACTGATTGATATAATTGTGTTGTTGTAACGTTAATATATGAGAAGATAGAGAGAATAAGGAGAGAAAGAGTAACGGTGAGAGAAGAAAATAGAGGGAGAGAGAGTGAAAAAGAGAAAAAAAAAGGGAAGAGAGAGATAAAAAAAATTAAATCAAATATTTACATATTTGAAAACAAAAATTAGAAAGAGATAGAGAAAGTGTGAGTAATATAGTATTAAGTAGCCTTTCAGTCTTTTTTTTAAAAAAAATGCATTTTGGGCCAGATAATTTTTTTAATGTAATTTAGCTCAATTAAATCCAAAATTTTGTACCGGCTTTTAAATTCCCCTTACTTCATCTGCACTAGCTTAATTGAGCAAACAAACTAAAACAGATAATCACCTGACCACTTTGGACAAAATATCCATAAATTGATCATACAACTTTAGATTAGTTGCCAAAAAAGGATATAATTTACATGTATTAAGTCTAGCAAAAAAACACATGAACCAACAGAAAGACAAAGTTCTTTCAAAAATTCATTCAAATTAGATCAAGAGAAATTAACCAGTAGGCGGAGGGGGCAATACAAGCTAGTAGGCCAAGGTACACTCAATCTAAGATTCTGTTTGTTAGCGTTGCAATACAATTGATGATGTACAAATCGGTATTGAACAAGATCAACAATCAAGAACATAAATAGAGGCAATCAATAAGTAATAAACAGACAATAAATGGTAAAGCAATAGATAAAGAGCCAACACAGAGATTTATAATAGTTCGGTCTGGGTGACCTACTCCACTCTCGTAAACGGTAGCAGTGGCCTGAGTCTTTTATTAATGGGTGAAATCGCCGGAGAGAGTATTCTCCAGGAGTATTACAGTGCTTACAGGGAGAGAGAGAGAGAGAGTGATGAGTGTGTATAAGAGGAGGTGTAGAGGCTTCAGAGGCATGCCCTCTAGGGCTGTCAAAATTTGACACGATATGATTAATTGACACGAATTAAGCAGAGTTGAGTGAGATCTTAACGGGTTTGTGTGATAAACGGGTTGACACGCCAAACACATTTAATAAACGGGTCGTGTTCGAGTGAGACCTGTCAAACCGTTTATCACACGTTTACTCGTTTAAATAAAATTAATATAATAATAAATTAATAATTATTTAAAAAAATTAGCAAGAAAAAAAGAAGTAAAGAAATCAATAAAAAAAAGAAGTAAAGTAATAGTTCAAAAACAAAAGAGAGGAGATAAGGAACACTTCAAAGACAAAGGCAAATCTTATTTGTCCCACATTGGAAAATGAGGGGAGATGGGGAGGGTTGAGTTGCCTATAAAAAGTAATGACCTCTTACTTTTGTTTTTTAAGCCTTTAAGTCTTATTTGTCTCACATTGAAAAATGAGAGGAGATGGGGAGGGTTGAGTTGCCTATAAAAAGTAATATCCTTTTACCTTTTTTTTTTAAGTTTTCAAGTCTTATTTGTCCCACATTGAAAAATGAGGGGGGATATGGAGGGTTAAGTTGCCTATAAAAAGTAATAGTCTCTTACTTTTTTTTTTAGACCTTCAAGTCTTATTTTTATGAGATTTGATTAAAAATCTTTTTTTTTGAGGTAAGTGCAATTGACAATAAAAAAAATAGAGTATTAAAATTTGTTAATATAATTTTTTTAAAATTAAACGGGTTAAATGAGTTGTCGTGTTACCTGTTTATTAAACAGGTTGTGTTCATGTTGAGATTTTTTACCCGTTTATTAAACATGTCGTGTACGAGTTTATATATTTTCACCCGTTTAACCCAACACGTTTGACACCCCTAATGCCCTCAATACTGAGAGGGCGTTCATTATATAGTTAGGGTAATACGGTGACGTGAGCGAGAGGTCTTCCACTATTTTGGTAAGAACAATCTTAGTAGAATTAGATCTCCGTATCCGATATTCTTTCTCTCGTGTTCCTATTCCATCAGAGGATGATCCTGAGTCGGACTGAGCTTGACCCTGAGTTTGGACTGGCATTGAAGTGGGCTGGACTTGAGTTGGAGTGGGTAGAAGAAAGGAGTGAAGGCGACGCCTAGCCCTAGGCGGCGCCTTGGGGACGACTTGGGCGACGCCCTTTAATTCTTTGAGTGGCGCCTTCTTGGGTGCTTCCTTTCCATTTGATTCCCTCTTGATTTGTGGACAAGTCTAACTTCCTTTTTCACTATTCAACTCTATTTTCACTATTTAACACTCATTTTTACTATTCAACACCCATAACACCATCCTCGCTATTCAACATCTATTTTCACTATTCAACTCCCTTTAGGCTCCGGTGATTTGGACTCTTTTTTATGGGTGAACCCAACTTTGATTGGACTTTCTTGGTTTATTTAAATTGGGCCTAGCCCAGTTAAATTCGGGCTCATCATTTACCTCTCATGCCCTAAACCTCTGACTTTTTTGAGAGAGTAAGAGATTGTGGGCATGTGATTTGTCTTCATTTGGGTGAGTCGAAATTTTTTTTGTTTCCTACAGTATCTTTTCATCCTTAGGGACTTGCTGAAATTTTTATTTTTTATTTTTATTTTTATTTTTTTGCATTGTTTCTTTGTCTATAAATAGAGGTTACTGTTCATCTCATCTTCCTCTTTTCTTATGGTACATCACACTGTTCAACCCCCGTTTCCACTATTCATCATCGTGGAGTTTACTGTTCAACTTCATTTCCACTGTTCATCACCGTGGAGTTCACTGTTCAACTCCGTAAAGTTCACTGTTCAACTCTATATCTGTTGTTCATCACCGTGGAGTTCACGGTTCAACACCCTTTCTGACTATTCAACACTATTTTTTACTATTCAACCCTTTTTTTATTATTCAACACAACTTTTCACTATTCAACCCCCTTTTTTTACTATTCTAACACTTTTTTTCTTTTTCAACACTCGTGGAAACTAGAGGCTCAAAAATTCGTGAAGTGAAGCAAAGGAAAGCTCATGACCTTGATCCCATAGGTGACGCCCATAAGGGTGACATGGTGGGCGGCACCCATGGTGGCGGCCATGCCTTTGGTGGCACTGGACATGATGCAGGCAGAGAAGTTCATGGCTTTAGCAAAGAACAAAGAGGAGGAGAGGCACTGGGGACCCCATGGTGGGCAACCATGCCCCGAGTAACGCCTCCTGGGGCGACGCTTTCATTCTTGTGTGCTTTCAGACCAAATCTATGTCAAAATAATTATGTATTTTTTCTTTTATTTATCTAGATTTATAAAAAAATGATAAAAAATTAGAATAATGTTAAAATTTAGAGGGTTTCTATATTCCCATGTAGTGTATATATATATATATTCATTTTTTTTGAATTATCTATTTGCGGAAAGATATGAAAGTTTTATTTATTTGATCAAATATCATAATTTAAATGACACAAAAAAAATGAGTTTTGAGACAATAAGAGAATTTTTTAAAAGATTTGAGTATATATTTGAATTTGTCAATTAGGGTACTCTATATCAAATCAAATTTTTTACTCAAATTTAAATTATGATCGGAGATACTCTAATCCCAACAAAAAATCCGGCCATCAAAAGCATTCGAAAGCCTTTCAAATCTGATCCAGTTTGATACAATCTTTTCATTTTTTTTTTTTGATACATCAATGCATATTTAAATAGATCACTCTATATATCTATAAAAAATATTATTTTTTCGGACCACACAATAATATGCAAGAAAATCAATCGTAATTATATTGAAGTTCGATCATAACGTTCCGCTACATGTTTTGAGCGTTAAAGACTAAATTTAATTCAATCAAACTGTCATTAAGTACAAAGATTCAAACCCAAATATTCAGCAAAAAAAAATTATAGTTGTTACCCCTTTGGAGTGGCAGCTGATCTTTTCATTGAATTCACAATAAAGATACCATTGACCGGAAAGGAAAACAAAACAGATGTCTTTGTTCCTCCATGAAAGGCAAGAATCTCCGGTGAGGTTTTATCCATTGTCCTTTTATTATAAACCTCATTGTACCAAACCACCCTGACCTTTGCACTAAATTACCCCCCTCTCTCGCACAACCCAACAACATATTTGGAGGACAAAACAGTCATTACAAGAAAAGTTCCTTTCAGGAATACCACAAAACCATGGCGCCTCACCTAAAACGTCACCGTTTTCCTTGCCACCCAGCCGGCGAACCGACACCTGATTTTGTTCCTCTGGAGATAAAGATTAAAATAAAACCCCAATTTTATTGCAATTGATTCTCTCTTCCTCTCTCTCTATAAGACCCTTTGGATCTGATCTAGAGAGAGAGAGAGAAAGAGTGATAGAGAGGGATCAATGGCTGATCAGGAGGAGGATGATTTGAAAATGGCGTTGAGGATGAGTATGCAGCACGACCCACCGGAGCCGAAGAGGAGCAAACCGAGGGATAACGTCACCGGAGCTCCGTCGGAGCAGTCACCACCGGAAGCGAATAACCGAATGTTGCAGCGGGAATTGATGGCGGCTGCGGCAGAGAAGCGGATGATGGCTTCGAAGAACGCTGCCGCTGTGGCGCCTTCGGCTTCGAAGGTTGATAAGTGTGTGAAGGAAGAGAATAGGGGTGGTTCTGGAGCTGAATTGAAGAAGAAAGATGTGAATTTGGGGAAAGAACTGTCGCCAGCGGAGGCTAATAAGTTGTTTTCGATGATTTTCAGTGGTAAAGTTACGAAGGATATACTTGCACAGTGGAGCAATCAAGGCATTAGGTATGATACAGTTTTGGTTTTTGGGTTTGATTTCATTATTGCTTTGAATCTCTTTGAGCCTTATTAGTTACTCGGTGGAATGGCAATTCTTGAAATTACCCAGAATTTGCTTTGGTACTTTTCTTTTGGAGTTTGGATTCTCTATCATATGTGGTAAACCATTAGCCCATTGTATTAACTGTGACATTTGGAAAATTATCCGATAACTCGACTAAGCGCTGGTGCTGTTGTATTTCTCTCTTCTTTGTTTTCCATTTCATCTGTCTTTTAATTCTTCTAAAGTGATAACTGCAACCTGGCAGTTTGACGTTCTAAAGTGATAACTTGATGTGTAAATAACTCGAATTTCTCTATCATAGTTGTGGTTTAAAGTTTCTTTTCGGAGATATGATTCGGTGAGTCAAAAAATAGAAATGTTTTGGAAACGCAAGGAAACATCTTATTTTTGTCGAAGCGTATGGAAACCTATGAATAAAATTGATTTTATGTCAATCAATGGTTTTTTTTATCAATACAATAGAGCAAAAAACAATAGAAAACATAAAATTTACAAGAAACTTTTGTGGTTATAGTAATTGAATGTTTATTTAAACTTGAAACAAGACAATTAAAAAGTGCAATATTTAACTGAGTGATGTTGAATCGTCATTCATACAAAAACCTGGAGCTTTCATTCATACTATAACAAAAAAAAAAGAAAATAATAATAATGCAAAAGCATGGATTATATATGAATCCAATTCATGGTTCAAAATTTCATTTCGAGAATTTGTTTCATTCATTCAAAAAATAGAGACTTTTTGAAAACACAAAGAAACATTATAAATTTGAAGAAACGAATAAAATCGTTTAAAATTATTAAAAAAACTTATCCCACTTCACTCTTAACCACTCACCTTTGAAAATAGATCAAAATTTCATGAAATATAGAAAAAAAAAAGTCGCATAACAAAAATGTATTGGAAACTCTCATGGTCCTTTGGATTAATAAAAAAATGATTTTAATGATATAAAATGAAATAGTTGACAAAGTGCAAAAAAAAGTCAAAAGAAATTAGTAAAGGATCACACATAGTAAATCTTAAATGAGAAAGCTCGACACAATCTAATTTATAAAATTAAAACTCTCACAATTCAAGACGACGCACAAAAGCCCTCTCACAACATTGAGACACTATAAGTTTTATATATGTATAAAAATAATTAATAATAATTTTGGGTAAAACAATAATATAAAAGATTTACCAATTACTTTGGGTAAAAGAAAAAGTTGTAAGATTTCAACAATAAAATAAAAAGATCCAATTCACAACACTATCTTGATCTGAGAGAAAATGCAACATGCCTAATCTGTCACCTAGAGAAAGTGTAATCCACAAATTGCATTCCGCTTCAACACACGGTGAGGACCAGTTGCCATACCCAAGACTCCAAAGGAATCTTGTGTCAGATGTTTTTTCATTGACAGTTTATTTATTAATGAGTCATAGATCTTTTGTTGTGAAAAGTACTACTTTTGAAAGTTTCGCTTAGTGTTTGGTCAAAATAAGGCGAAATGCTTTATTTCCTTCAAACCTTTTTCATTTCGAAAGTATATCAATGTTTTATTTCAAATGTTTATACTGGTTGAAATAAAGCAAAACGCTCAAAACCTTTTTCATTTCGAAAGTATATCAATGTTTTATTTCGAATGTTTATAATTTCGAAACGTTTCGTACGTTTCATACGAAACGAAACAAAAATTTAATCCATGAACACAGTGGCCATGTTGTCATACTAGCTGTTCTTTCTATTTATGTGCCTTTGTTTTGGATTGCGGATTGGTTGGAAATTTGGGGATGCGTTATGCATGATACACATTAGGAAGGGGTTGTAGACATCTAGCTAATAACTTTGGTGAAGCTACTGAAGTGACAAAGATTCTCAAACAAAACATATTGCGATGTAGTTGGAGACACTTGGCGAATAAGTTGGAGCATAAAATGTTATGCACCCCTCCTCCCACCCTCTGCCTTCCCATAGAGTGATAGAATAATAAACAATTTTGTACAAATTCTACATAAAATTATAAAATTGTGAAGATCTACTTGAAAGAAGAATAAGTTAACAAATGATAATGTTGTGATATGGAAATGCCATTAAAAATCTCTATCACCACGTAAAATGTAGTATCGAGCACTGTTATGTGCGTAAGATATGGTTTGAGTCTTGCTCGGCCTATCAGCCACTTTTATGATATACATACGCTAAAATCATTTAGGTATAATTTAATATTAGTGAATTTTGTTGAAACGTTCTTGAATAAAGCAAATGTAAAAAAAGTAGGTCAATGTTAGGCTAGGAAGTAAGGATATATATACGGGTACAATACGATAGGATACGGCGATACAACAAAACTTAAAAAAAAGGATATAAATACGATGAGGATACGTCTATAATAAAATATATTTTATATTTTATTATTATTTAAAGGTTTAAAAATTATAATTTTTAATAATTATTTAACAATATTAAACAAAATTAGCAATGTTAATCTTGATAAAGATGTAATATCGTCTTATTATACTATATCCATAAAGTGAATGTAACCAATTAAAGGAATCAGAACCAATATTTAATTAGTTGGTTTGTTTATAAAATTATAGTGTACTTAACTCATTTTTTTATACTCTTTTAACATGTAATAGTGGATAATACTTAAAAAATAACTCTGTCTTCAAAATCAAATATTTTATATGAACTCAAAAGATGAGGGCATAGATTAAAATTAAAAAATATATATTTTACTCCATGTGTAGAAGTTTCCGCGAATATTCAAGTATTTTATTAATTATCGGATACGTATAATGAAGAATCCGATATGTATCCTCGAGTATCTGACGAGTATCATATCCAATACAGTATTTGATATACGTACGTCAACCTTAACAAAATATCCGTGTTTCATAGATGCTTGGTAGTCCGGAGAAGGATAGATGCACGTAGTCATACCCCATAGAGACGTTGTTTTCACGACTCAAACCCGTCCAAGTCATTTGGACTTTTTGAATTGTGGTTTTGGGTTTTTGGGGTGGAAAGAGATGATTACCAAGGTCCGATCACAGTTGCAATGGTGTAGAAAAGAAGGAAGCGGAAAAGGAAGTACTAGAAGAACCTAGGAATCACACCTAAAATTCCATAGGAATAACTCTGTAAGGTAAGGTAGCATTAAACGTCAAATAAGGGCTTCAAAAGCTTCTCTCAAATTATCAACTATTTGGAATACATGGTTTTATATAGGTTGTTAACTCTTTCATACTATAAGGATTACAATTCCTTGATCAGGAAACTAATAAGACCCAAGATAACATATTTTGACCCATTCATTGGCCAAGGGACAATGGTGTTACAATGTCCAGCAATAACAAAAAATATCAAAACACCCTGAACTCAAAAATACTAAATAAAACATATATTGAGTACTTTCATTAGCTTGCTAATCCTAAATTAAGATCAACAAGATTTAAATTTAATCATGAAACGTAAATTGAGTATTTTCAGCAGCTTTTTAATGCTTTATCTTTAATGAGGCATTGTTGGAGAGCAATTGTTCTCTTCTGATAGTTTTTCATGTATTTGGTTGGATTTCTTATCCACCAGTTCTGTATGTTCTTGTTGTTTACTAAAATTTATATATATTCTTGTTATTTATTTAGTTAATCCTAATGATGCATGCTCCTCTATTCCATACTTGTTGTTCCTCTTGTGCCCCTGTTTTTTATAAATGATGTCCAAGAAATTCTGGCAAAGGCGGTGACTAACAGTCAATTTCTGTATTATAGAATGCTATTTGTAGAGCTACTGTATTGTTGTGTCTCAGTCCACCCTGGAATTGTTGTGCTCTTGGCCCCTTTCCTATTACCTATTATGATACGTATTAATTGGTAGGTGTGAAAACCATGATATATGCCCTGTGTTTGCATTTTTAAGGGGTTCGGATATTTGCTCTTCTATGTCCTATTTTCATATAACATTATATTTGCTAATACTGGTGAAAAACTTTTCTGTAGGTTTAGTCCTGATCCAGAAACATCTATGGGCTTAGTGCAGCATGAAGGTGGGCCGTGTGGGGTATTAGCAGCCATACAAGTAATGCCTTGATATCTCACTTTACCTCCACTAGGTGAACTTAATGTGCATACTCTTGTAGTGCTTGGATTAGTGACACTGGTGTCACTTGTCATATTGCTTATGTGCTAGCACTGCGTGACGTTTCTAATGTTCAAAACAGACTAACGTTTTACTATAATATGGTAAAATTATTATGTTTCCAATGATACTAGAAACAAATTGACATCTAGTTCTACAACCTCGACTTCACGATGTTACTTACTAGCGATTGTCAAGACACTTGGGGAGATAAGCTGTAACAATCCCTCCCTCCCACTGTGGAGTGGTATCTCCTAAACCCCAAAAATGGGAGGTGCTGGGTTCTGGTTCTCTATGGGCTCTTTTTGCTGTCATATTCAAAAAAAATGAACGGATTAGGGACCACAGACAAATTCTATATAGAAGCATAAAAAATAACTAAATGGATCCATTCGTATCTCGCATTTGACAAGGTACTAGACTAAGAGCAGGATAATGGCTTTCTTGCCCAATCTGCTTTTTGTTAGCTCATTTATACTTTTGTACTGATCTCAGGCTTTAGAATTCCCTTAACCATATAAAGCAATCTTGAGTGGTTCGAATCGTGGATATATGATACAAACTCTCTACACACGCTCTAGTGTGGGACTCAGGCTTGCATGTGGGCTCACAAATAAATAGTCAAATATGCATAACTCGAAATTCAACTAGCTAAGAGACTTGACCATCCGTGTTAGAGGCATGTGAACCGAAACCAATTGCAATGATTTGAGAGAAGAGACCCCTCAACCATATAATAAATCTTCGGTGACACTAATTTTGGATATGTGGTAATAAACAAACATATGAATATGCATGTTGGGAAATTCAAACCATAAAAGACTTAGGTCACTGATCACCTAAGCCCCAATTTTGTTATCATGTGTAAGTCATCTGGAGTGGCCCTTAAGTATATAATCAACTTTACATGATCCTAATATTGTCAAGTGGAATAAAAGCTCTCTTCACACCTTACTTTATGTAGGACTAAAGCTCCCATGCGGGCTAAGAAAAAAAAGGTGTAAGAGATATGGCCCATCGGCTAACCTACAGACATGCATACTTTGAGATTCCAACCACTCAAAGTCCAGCTTTGCTATCTTGTTAGATACATCCAACTCAAAATCAATTGGCAATAGATGGAGTGACCACTCAATAATAGAAGTCCGCCTTGAGTGGTCCTAATATTTCTATGTGGGAAACAAGCTCTCTTCACTTGAGCAACCCTACGGGCTATAATTGTTAACTGTTATGATTGTTCAAAATGAAAAGTAATTGCCTATAATTTAATCTGGAATGTGTAACAAATAATTACAGCATAGAAGCTGTGCTCCATCGCGTCACGCTGTGATTCCACTTGGGGTGGTTTTTCCATATTTATTTTCAGGGAAAATGGAATGTGAATGTATCTTTATTTTCTTCAATGTGACAGTGATGTTTGTTCCCACCTTGTCATGGTAATACATTTTGGCATTCTACATTCACAGAGTATTATAATACTCCATAAAATTTCTTATGCTACCCTCTTTGACATTTTTCAGTCATTGTGGTTCTTGTGAATTTGGTAGTAAAGTGCCTTTGTAAGGAAGAATTCTATCTTGTGACCTGATGGGAAGTTAAAACTATGACCCTCTAGTTTTAATACACAGTGATTATAAATGCGAGTAATATATATTCGTTCTCAGATGTACTTCATTTTCCCATCTGCCTGATTCTGCCAGAATCTATTTTTAGATTGATTATTATATATTTTCCTATTGTGCAGGCATTTGTTCTCAAATACCTTATATTCTTTCCTGAGGAATCAAGTAAAGCTGAACAAAACACACCAATGGGTTCAGGAAGACTGTCTGAAAGTGAATTTGTTGCTTTGGATGTTTTGGCTTCTATTTCTGACGACAGAAAATTAAGGTGATTGATCTTTTAATGTAATTTGTAGATTTACTTTTCGATATCATTTTAATTTATTCAAAAAAATAATAAAACAAAAAAAATATTAATAATACATTATTTCATGAACCCATTCAAGTGGCATGTCAGTAAAGAAGGAATGAATCCTTGTTTAACAAGGGGCCTTTCAGTAAACAAGGAAGGTAATCATTATTTCGAGTTTTCATTGAAACACTAGTACTCAAGATAGATCATATCAACGGTATACTAAGCCAGCTCGAGCTCTCAGATTTTTCTTGTATAATTTTAGAAATTTTAAGTAAGCATTTTGACCAAATAAAACTCCATTTCTTTTTTTTTTCCCCATGCTACTTACACATGATACTTGGGAGGGTTAGATGAAATACTATTTTAACAGGTCACATTCTCATACAAAGTGGCTGCTGCCAAGCTTGAACACGCATTCTGATCCTTGACGGACCAAAACTTTTACCATTGCACTAAGCAATGAGATAATCACCCTGATTTTCACTCTCCTACTTTTTTTTCCCAGTGATGTTTTTGCAATCGCGTAACATGCACCATCCATAGTTGTCAGCATCTTACGATTCGTCTCGATATAGTATCCGAATGATACTTATCTTACGAGTTATATCGTTTTTCACCGTATCTTATGATTCGCAATGCACACCTTACGATATACTTCGATACAATGAAAAAATTTATGCAATATTAAAATGACATTGTTTCACTAGATTTTTTTTTATCTTAAATCGTGAAACAACATTATTTTCCTATGTGTTATTTTTTCTTTTTTGGTTTGATCCAGAACCAAAAAAAGCTCTCGATTATCTTATTCTTGTGAGATGCTTTTTTTTCTCCTGCAGCTTTTTTTCTTCTTCTCATTCAAACAAACAAAACCCTAACTATATTTTGATCTTTGTTGTGAAGCAAACAATTCTCTCTTTTGATCTCTATTGGACACATGCATCGCACGACATAACGAGTGAATTGAAATGATATTTATATTACTTCAGACACTACATACTCAGATTCCAAATGGACAAATTCAGCGTTTACATTTTTTAGGTATATGTTTGTGTATAATATATATAAAAATTTAAATTGAGTTTTTATTACGATACACGATACGTTATGATACACAATATATTATTTTTAAAAAACGATTCGTGTTCTCTGATACACTTTTTGACAACCTTGGCACCATCCATCTTTTTCTTCTTTATATTTTAGGCTGGAAATGCGATGGTGAACAAATCCATACTAAATATTGAATTTCTAATGCTTGTTTGTTTTGTCTGTGATGGTTCTTCTTTTGCCTTGCATGCACCCTTTATGTTTAAGGTTGGGTGAACAAAAAGGTAATATGTATTCAAACAAGCTTTGTGTCTAACGTAAAGTGTCATGCCACCTGACTTATGAGCCAAGTTTCACTACATGGAATCAGCTTGTTTGGGGTCAAGCATATGCAGATGCTGACTGTTGCAACTGTAATATGTATCCAAACAAGCTTTGTACCTATGTGAAGTGTCATGCCACCAGATGCATGAGCCAAATTTCACTACATGGCATCAACTTGTTTGACTTCAAGCATAAGCAAATGCTGATTTAGCACCAATCACCATTTTGACAACCTCAACACTGGGCCCCTTTTCTTAAAGTGTCAGACTACCCTGCTGTGATTGGTGCTAATTCATTTGCTGTATTTGGTTTGACAGTATACAACTGAACCCTTCAACCCCTGTGCTTTCTTTAAATGCATCCCATGTAAACTTATGGTTTAAAACATGGCTAAATGCCCTGTTTGTTTCTATCCATTAGATTCCTTTCTAGTTGTCATTTGCAATTATGGATATCCTTTGTATTGATCAATTGTTTTTCTTTTCACTCTTAGACGAATCCTTTCTTGAGATCTTTGTCAACTTTCTTACAGATCCTTGGTCAAAAGTATGGGTGAAATATTGTTTCTGTGTGGGAGTAATAAAAGGGCTGTGATTGCATCTCTTAGCATTTTTGACAGTTACATTGAGGGGTCTGAAGACTGTTCAAAAGAAGAGGTTAGTTGCATAAAGGTCTATGCTGATACAATTGTGTTAAGATTGGGAACCGGATTGAAATGCGAACTTCATGATTGTCATTTCGATATATTTGCTATTCAGGGTATGAAATTTTTTCTAATAATGAGTTTATGCATTGACAGATCATCTTAAAAGCACTCGAAGGTCTCTCAATTGAATCAGGTTCTGATTTGCAAAAAAATTTGAGAGTTAACACATACACCTCACAGGTGAGTGCCTTTCATAGGCTCGAAGCAGTGATTCCTGTTTTCCAAAGCCGTATGGGGGCAATGCTCTTTCTCATTTCTGCTTTGCTTTCTCGTGGACTGGTATGTTGGTTCCACTTTTACCTTTTTGCTACTTTCCTTTTTTGTTTCTTTTTTCTTCATGACCTGTGCACTCATTTATTATCTGAATTCTAGAGATTGTGTACTTCCAACTGAACCTTGTTATGAATTGACACCCTATTACTTTGTAGACATTCTTCCTAAAGATTGTCAGGATACTAATCACCTTAGAATGATTCGTGGATGAATAATGTTTGTGTTAGAGTTCTTCTTTTATATTAGTAGTGTAGGATAATAATGTAATTGTTCGTAATATCGGTTTATTATAAATAAGAGTGTAGGGCAACATTGCCTACACAACTGATGATCCCTCTCATTCTCTTTCTCCTTTCTTTTTTCTCTCATAAACACTAATATCAATTTTATCATTTAACTTGATAACAGAGTAGGTTTTTTTATAGCAAATAATTGCAGAAAAACACAGTAAAAACAATCAGAAGGAAATTTGTGCGTTGACACCATTGCCAGAAAATGATGTCAGTGATTCTTCAATGACTTTTCCGGTGAATGCAACCCTAATCTGATAATTTTTGTATAATTTTTGAGGCTATCTAAAGAGGGTTTCCTATTTTTGAATGATTTTCAGCAGCATATGGTCAATTTATCAGATTTGGTGTTTTTGGGCAACTTGGTGTATTTTTTTGCTTGGATCCCTTACTTGAGAAGGCCTACTAGAACTCAAGAGAATTTTTGTGAGAAGCCCAACTCTCATTGGTGAGTTTTGAGCCTTTTTTTGTGTGTTTTGGGTTGTCGGCTACTGTTCTAGTCACCGGAACAGTGCACGAAGCAGCTTGTTGGGTTATTTCTGGCCTCTCTAATCTTCTAGTATGTAGTTTCTATCGAAGTTTTGAGTTGCCCAACCCGGTTTAGCGTTTGGGGGAAACTCATGCTAAAAACACTGTTCATGCCTGAACAGTGTTCGATCTGCCCCTAAGTTATGAACTTTGGTTGTTTCTTAGCCCCTGTGGTGTTTTTTGAGTCCTGGTGGTGTGATTTGGTGCTGCTTCTCTGTGGGTTATACTGGTGTGATAGCTTGTGACTGTTGATGATGTGTTTTGGTGACTCCAAACCTTCAACTCTACTGTTTGGAGGCTGAACAGTGTGGATTGTTCTAGCTTGTGGTTAGAATTATTATTATTATTAATTTTTTTTTTGCGTATGTGTGTTATTTTTTTTTGCGGAATGCTCCTGGGTTTGTCTTCTTTGGGTGGTTTGTGGCTTTGATCTTATGGTGATTTGAGATCTCGAACAGTTTCTTTGGCTCCATTCTTAGTGGTTTGTGTGATTGAGGATTGTTTGTAGTGTATTGGTTTCTATTGTTGCATAGTTGACCATTGGTTTCGTGATGACAAACTTAAATGGTGGTTATGGTGGTGATTATGGTGGTGGATTTGGTCCACCCTATTTTGTTGGTCTTAGTGGTCGAAGTACTGGCCATGGTAGACGTGGTGGTTGTTCTGGTCATGGTTATCATTGTGTTTGGAAGTGTACTTATTGTGGTAGCACAGGACATACTGGTTATTATTGTTGGGATAAATGTAGGAGACCAACACATGCTAATCAAGCTTTTGGTGATACTTTGGGTTCAATGTATATCAGGTTTCTACTAATGGCCCCATGGCACCTGGTTCTAGCTTTCATGACAATCTTTCTTATTAGCTTTTTCAGTTCCTTCACAAGTTGTCTTCGTTTTCTTCACATTTGTCTACTTCTATTGCTAGTTTTACTAATTGAAGTAACTCAACATGTGTGGTTGCTAAACCTTCTCATACTCTTAGATCATTGATTCAGAAGGGAGTGTTCATATGTCTGGTATGTCGGCCCTGTTCTATAATTTAAATTCATTTTACTCATGTATTGAATTAGCTAATGGCTCCTCTCGACCAGTATATGAGACTGGTGATCTTTGTCCTACGCATACTATGTCATTGACCTCTAGTTTGTTTGTTCTTAGTTTTCACTTTAATTTATTGTCAGTGAGTTGGCTAACTAAGTCATTACCATGTTCTGTAATCTTTAATCCATATTTTTATACTTTTCAGGACCTTAAGACGAAGAATGCGATAACAATGGCCTGTACTAGTTAGATTCTGGTGGTTTTGTCCCTGCATTGAGTGCTACCGTGTCTCCACTTCAATGGCCCTTCCGACTAGGTCATTCTATCATGCACAAGTTGCATGAAGTTATTCTTCATTTGTGTTCTTCTTTTGCGTTAGAATGTGAGGCTTGTCAAGCATCACCATAGTTATTTTCTTTCTAACTCTTCAAGTCATCAATCTAGTCATTTTCATGTTGTTCATACAGATATTTTGGGGCCAACAAAAGTCGAATGTAATTCTAATTTTCAGTATTTTGTGATCTTTGTGGATGATTTCTCTCGTATGACTTAATTATTCCTTATAAAAAACCGATCTGAGTTACCCAAGGTCTTTATCACCTTTTATAATAAAATTCTGACTTAGTTTGATGTTCGTATGACAGTACTAGTTTGATGTTCGTATGGCAGTACTTCGGTCTGACAATGCCCTTGAGTATACTCTGTCATTTATAAAAACCTTTTGTGCTAACTGTGGCATTATCCATCAAACCACCTATCCTCATACCTTCCAACAAAATGGTGTTGCCGAACATAAGCATTGTCATTTGTTGGATATTACCTGCACCTTGATGTTTAACATGCACGTGCCAAAACCATATTGGGCTGATGTTGTTTTTACTTCAGTTTATCTTATTAGTCGCATGCCTTCCCTTATTTTGAACGACCAATCTCCTTTCTCGTTGCTCTATCCTGACAAACTATCATTTAGTCTCACTCCTAGTGTCTTTGGTTGTGTTGCATTTGTTTATCTCCTTGGTTTGGGTAGGGATAAACTTTTGTCTCGCTTGGTTAAGTGTGTATTTTTGGGATATTCTCATACTTAGAAAGGTTATCGCTGTAGTTAAAATTATTTGGTACGCTCATGAAATATCGGATTACTTGCAATGAAAATAGCTGCTTAGTTGTCACAATGCATATTTATAGGGCTTCCGACACATCAAGTCCCATATCACGAAGTAATGAACGAACCCATAACATCTCACACGCAGTGTGAGCCATAGCTCGATATTCAGCCTCCACACTAGAATGGGCAACCACATTCTGCTTCTTATTACGCCAAGTAACAGGATTCCCTCCAACAAATGTACAATAACCAAAGATAGATCGTCTATCACTATGACTACCTTTCTAGTTAGGATCAGAAAAACCAACAACTGTTATAGATGATAGGCAATAAAATAATCCTTTTCCGGGAGCTCTTTTCAGGTATTGGAGGATACGACATACGATCTCCCAATGAGGCTTACGAGGAACATGCATATACTGACTGACTACATCAATAACATATGTGATATCAGGGCATGTAACTGTGAGATAAATTAGTTTGCCAACCAGCCTTCGATAGTGCCTTATATCATCAAACACTTCACCACTCTCATGATCTAATTTAACTATAGGATTCATATGTGTATCAATCGAACGTGCACCAAAAGTGCGAGTTTTAGAGAGTAAGTTTAGTACATACTTCTGTTGACACCAACTAATACCCTCCTTTGACGAAACAACCTCAATCCCTAGTAATTATCAAAGGAGGTCCAAATCTTTGGTGAGAAATTACTTCCCCAAATAGACCTTGAAGTGGGCAATACTATTGGAGTCATTATCACTAATGATGATTTCGTCGACATACACAATAACAATAATAATGCTTGCAGAAGACTGATGAATGAAGACTGAATGATCTGAAGTAGACTGGCAAACTGAAGTACAGTAGTACTAAACTTATCAAACTATACATGTGGTGACTGTTTCAAGTCATAAAATATTTTCTTCAACAGACACACTAGTTGTTTTTTGCCAGAAACAACATAACTTGGAGGCTGACTCATATATACTTCCTCCCACAGATCTCCATATAGAAAAACATTCTTTATGTCTAGTTGATACAAGGCCAAATCACAGCAAATTGCAATAGAAATAAGAACTCTAACAGAGTTAAGTCAAGCAATAGGAGAGAAAGTCTCACTATAATCCACACCATATGTCTGGGTGTAGCCCTTAATAATCAACCGTGCCTTCAAACACTCAACAAACCCATCAGAATGATATTTCACAATGTAAATCTTGTGAGAATTGACAGGTTGCTTACCAAAAGGAATAAAAAATGAGGACCCAAGTATGATTGTCATGGAGTGTCTTAATTTCCTCATCCATAGCAAGTTTTTGGCTAAGAGATGTTAGTGCCTATTGCAAAGAACTAGGGACAACTACAAGATAAGGCCTATGCAAAGAGACAAACTTAGAAATAGGGTGTTGAGTACAAGTACAAGGACCTTTCTACAATGCAATAGGCAAATCAAAAGAGAGTGATGTAGTAGACAACTTAGGAGAAAGGACCTTAGTAAAATCAAACATTGGCTGGGGAGTTGGAGCATATGAAACAACCAGTTTATCCAAGGAACGACGATAAACCTGCAATGGAGGGTCAGGAAACTGAGATGAAGAAGATAGACCATTTGGTACAAGAGGTAATAGGAGTTTCCCATGAGTAGTAGATATCAAATCTGGGGAAAGAGTATTGCCTAAATTAGGAAAAAAAAAAGCTGACTCAAAAATTGTAACATCGATACTGACATAATATCGATGAGAGACCGTTCATTTCTTTTGCTTCTGTGTCTTCTTCTTTGACAGCCAATATGTTCTTTTGCTTATGATTTTATTGCTTCTATAGTTTTAGTGTTGATTCTATACTGTTTATTCTGATTCTACTTCTAATTTTCTGTTGAATTTATTTCTATTGTTTTTGGTTATGCTTCTACTTCTGCTTCTAATTTTATGTTGATTCTGTTTCTGCTGTTTCTGATTCTGTTTATGCTGTTATTTCTACTGTTTTTTGCTTTTATTTTTGTTTATTTTGTTTGTATTTTTGTTCTACTGCTTCTGTTTCTGCTAATGCTTTGATTTTTTCATTTTTCTTCTCTGCTTCTCTGATAGTAATGTGACTGTGATAGTTAGTTGATTAATATGATTGAGATATTATTAGTGTTTGTTTGAATTTAAATATTTGAACTATGGTGGTTGTGAAGATTTGAGATATTATTAGTGTTTGTTTGAATTTAAATTTTTAAATGAGAAAGAAGATAGTGCACTGGAATTGTGTTATTTAAGTGCTTATTGCTTGCCAAAAATCCTACTTCTACAATTGGTATGTCACCGGGTTATTCAAATAAGTTGTGTTTTTTGTGGTTTTCCCATGTTACAACTTATGTACCAATTCGATCAATCCAGAATGGATCGGTTAAACATTTCATTAGGGAGCTTGGTCTTGACTCTTCTGTGTGGTATTCACTCTTGTTCGGCTCTTGGAATCACATCTAGCAGTGGTTGGAGCACTTCCCACAAAATCAAACCACTTCACCTACTTCATTGCCCCCAACCGTTTCTCATACCTCTATTGAAACAGAATGTTTCATGTTCTTTCATCAATTGGTTATTCCTTTCCGGTAGTTTCTCTTTCTCCAATTTCGGTCTCCATTAGTTCACAAGATTGAATGGTCAATTCTTTTCGGGACTCTCGATTCGATTGTTTTCCAAGAATGCTGAGTCGGGTATGTAAGTCATGTATCTGAGAGGAACTTAAAAGAAGGGCTTTCGGTTCTTTGCACCCTATTTTGGTCTTGCGTGCATTTAAATATTTAGTATTTGTAAAATAAGAACTTGCATATTTAGAAGTAATTAAACTAAAATATTTATTTTTTTTTTACTGTTCGCTTCGTTTCGATGAAGCGTTTTGTTTTGCCTCTCGCTTCTCGCCTAGTGTCAAGAGTCTTGGTCGTTTTGGTTTCTTTATGCCTTAAATAACATTGGTCGCACCTACTTGGTGCAAATCAAACCAAAAAACACCCTCAAACTAGCCAATATCAGCAGATCTACCAATTTAGCCAAATATTTCAACAATCATTCAAATATAGCAACCCTAATCAGATAATTTCAAAAAAATAAACAAAAATTATCATAATTATCAATTGAGCATGTGGGTGAGTTTTGGAGTCCGTATGTTGATGACATCAGCATGATGTCATCTTAGTCAGCAGCGTCGAGAATAGGAAAAAAAAGGGCAACCTTTTACTATGTCCTTTGGTAATATTTTAGTTGTCGGATTAGTGCTCTGATACCAACTTAAAATAATAGAAGCGGTATTAGGGTTTATGAGAAAAAGACAAGGTAAAAAGGAAGAAAAAAAAGAAGTAGAATAATCTACTATGTGTTGGCTCATTTTCCCTACACGTTCTTATTTATAACTAAGTAATGTTTAGGGAAATTACAATATTACCCTACATTAGTTAACTTATGATTTAATGTAGAAAATAAGAACTCTAACAGCTGTTATGACCCTGTTTCTCATCAATATTATATTAGTACTAATGTCACCTTTTTTAGTCATCTTCGTTATTTCTGTGTCAAGCAACACACTTTTCTCAAATTTAGTCTTTCCCAGTCAGGGGAGTCATTGTTGCTTATTGTGTTAGATTGTGTTTCTTCTTCCTTCCCGAGTCTTGCTCTTCCATTGCAGATTTATCATCATTCCAAGGATAGACAGGTTATTCAAAATGCTTCAGCTCCATAATTATCACCTGATTCTGTTGAAGTCTTGCCTCCTGAGCTGTCACATAGTTCATCATCTTTTGATTTGCCTATTTTATTGAGGAAAGGTACCTGTAATTGTACAAAGCATCTAATTTCTAATTTTATTTCTTTGCATCGGTTTTCACCATCCTTTCGTTGTTTTACATCGACTCTATCTTTGGTATTTTTTTTAGTTATTTGAAACAGGTATTGGCATCTCTTGGTTGAAAATTGGCTATGGATGAGAAAATGAAAGCCCTTAATGAGAATCAGATATGGGACCTTACTTCTTTTCTCTTTGGTAAACAGCCAGACAGTAGTTGTTGGGTCTACACAGTGAAGTATCATCCTGATGGTTTAGTTGAGCGTCTGAGGGCCTGTTTGGTTGTCAAAGGCTACACGTAGACTTATGGTGTGGATTATTATATGACTTTCTCTCTTATGCTCATCTTAACTCTGTTAGAGTTCTTATTTCGGTTGTCACGACTTGTGATTGGTTTCTGTATCAACTGGGCATTAAAAATGTTTTTTTACATGGAGATCTACAACCGGACGTGTATATAGTACAACCTATAGGTTATGTTGTGTCTAATAAGGAATAGTTTGTGTATTGTCTGAAAAAAGCATTATATGGTCTAAAACAATCACTGCGTGTTGAATTAAGTTCTACTGTTGTTTTTCAGTATGGTTTTCGGAGTTTTATTTCAGACCATTCAATTTTTATTTGTTGTTCTGCCATAGGTGTTATTATTCTTATTGTGTATGTTGATGACATTATCATTAGTGGTGATGATTTAAATAGTATTGTCCACTTTAAGATTCATTTGGAAAACAGTTTCATACTAAAGATCTAGGCCTTCTTTGGTGTTTTTTGGGATTGAAGTTGCTCGATCAAAGAATAGTATCAGTTTGTGCTAACAAAAGTATATATTTGATTTATTATCTGAAACTAGTACTCTTAGTGAATGTCCAACTGACACTCCCATGGACTCCATGGTTTTTTGGATGCTGATAGTGGTGGTAAAGTGTTTGATGATGTAGGGTATTATTGAAGGTTAGTTGGTAAGTTAATTTACCTTACAGTTACATGTCATAATATTACCTATGTTGTTAGTGTGGTTAATCATTTCATGTATGCTCCTCGTGAGTCTCATTGGGAGGTTGTTTGTCGTATTATTCGGTATCTGAAAGATGCACCGGGTAAAGAATTATTATATTGCCCTTCATCCTCCATAATTGTTACTGGATTTTTTAATGCTGATTGGACTGGTAGTCGTACTGATAGACGATTTACTTCAGGTTATTATACATTTATTGGTGGTAATTTTATTACTTGGCGTAGCAAGAAACAAAATGTGGTTGCTTGTTCGAGTGCAGAGGCTAAATATTGAGTCATGGCTCATACTGCGTGTGAGATGTTGTGGGTTCGTTCACTACTTTGTGATATAGGTATTAGTGTGCCCTTTCCCTTTCCCGTAGAAATGCATTGTGACAACTAAGCAACTATTTTCATACCTTGTAATCCGGTATTCCATGAAAGGACTAAACACATTGAAGTGAATTTTCATTTTATTCGAGATCTCTTGATGTGTATGGAGATTATCACATCATTCATCAAGTCTAGTGGTTAGTTGGGTGACATCCTTACCAAACCATTGGCTCAATCTATCTTCAGCAATCTTTGTTCTATGCTGGACATTTTTTATTTGTATGCTCCAGGTTCAGGGGGAATGTTGGAGTTCTTATTTTGGATTCTTATTAGTGTAGGGTAATAATGTAATTGCTCATAATGTCAATTTATTACAAATAAGATAGTTTAGGGCAATATTGCCTACACAACTGATTATTTCTCATCTCTTTCTCTCTCTCTTCCTTCCTTCTTTTTTTCCTCATAAACCCTAATATCAATTTTATCATTCAACTATTTGGGTAACTGGATTGGAGTGTGAATATATGGCTTTGAAGCGATATATAAGAAACCAATTGTAGTGATGAAAAAGGGTGAATAGAGGATAAAGAGGTAGATAAGATCTTTTGACATGATGTAAGAAAACAATTAAATGGAAATGATTTACAAAAGGATTTGACTAACATGCAAGCGCAAGTACTCGTGATCCCTTTTCATTCTACTTGAGACATATGATCACTATGCCATGGCTTATCAGTGTTCTTTTTGCTTGAATTAAAAATGTGCCAAAAAATGAACCTCTGGTTATTTGATAGACTTGTGACTTTCATGGCTGAATATATTGTACCATGTATACATGACTCTAGTGGGTGGTTTCAGCATTATCGGAGCATTTTAAGACTGTTATCTGACAAAGGTATGGACCGGGGGATATTAAGGGGATAACGAGAGAAGAATCACTGGCGGACACGTGATTATTGGTTTTTTTTTTTTTTGGACTGTTATTATTTAACTGAGGAGTGGATAGAAAATGATCTTTTATCATGCCACTTTTCAGTTATCTTGCAAGGTGGATGACCTTTATGGTTGCTGTCGCATAATTGGAATCACCTGGAGTTCGGCAATTTCAGAGATTTGGAGTTTATCGAATTTAGCACTTGAAAATTTTTACACGAGTATTATTTTGTTTTCGCTTTGTTGGTGATAAAAGGAGTTAAGAGAGATGAACACTGCAAAATTTTTACATGAAAGTGACCTATTTTGTTTTTTATTTGTTTGTTAGAAAAATGGGAATTGATTTTGTTTTTTATTTTCAAGACAGTGTCTTTAATGTTCATGCTCTAAAATGGAGAAAATTGAGGTACCAGTCAATTGTTCTTGTAGCCTATGAATGTTTCACTGTCTGATGACGAGTCAGATAAGTTGGTCCTGTCAATTGCTCCTGCTGAGATCTCATGGTGCAGAAAAATAGAGAAATACAGATACAATATACCATAAAACTAGAGTTAAAATGCAACATTCCCAGAGGAAGAAGAAATAGTCCCTAGTACATAATAGATCCTTTAATAACCCTGCAAAACAAAAGCCCTAAACATGTCAAAGTTCATTGACATAACACTACTATCCTACTGGTAAGTTGATCAAAATACTTGAAAGCACACAAAAAAGATTATAGTTGAAATTTCATCCAGGGTCCTGCTGTGATCAAACCAATTTTCCTGATTTCAGTCTCCTGTAAGTTTAAAGTCATGGTTGCAAAATTCTTTGAAGCTCTTGTGAGGGTCGTTAATTCATATTCCATCCACTCTGCATTGATCCTGGTGATTCCAAACTATAAAATGGGATGCTCATATGTAAACATGTAATTTAACAGTGAGAAAACAATTATTATTCTGTGCTGAAACAATCTCAAGTGGCTTGCAAAGGAAAAATAGGAACTCAAATGTGCTTGACATTTGTCAAACAATGGTACTTCTTTCTAGAATTGCAATACTAGCCTTCATCTCTACACACATTACATTCATCTGCATCTCTGTTTCTTACTTAACCTTTATGTAGCAGGGTAACTAGGCAGTAGGCAGGTAAAATGCACTTAAGAGCAGTTATGGTCACCTCCTTTCTGGGGTTTTTTACTAATGCTTGTAATTTGCTCTAAATTTGTCAGGACTCTGTTCAAGATGACAGGGATGACCCCAGTCAACCATTAGTCACTGCTCCATTTGGGCATGCTTCACAGGTATTCACAGATTAAGTTAAACACCAGTTTCTTCATTTGATATTTTGGTTGTTTGATTGTGTTATATGATCTCCATGAACACTTGTATGATTTTCTTGGGTAACTATACGACATTATGTCCTACCTTGGCTGTCATGTAACAGGAAATTGTAAACCTACTGCTTTGTGGGCAGGCTGTGGCTAATGTGTTTGATGGTAAGATGGACTTGGGTGGTGGCATGTTTGTGAAGGGCATTTCGTTGACTGTAGAAGTTGGATTCCTCACTCTATTAGAGTCCCTCAACTTCTGCAAGGTTGGCCAGTATCTGAAATGCCCCAAGTGGCCAATATGGGTTGTTGGAAGTGAGTCTCATTATACAGTCCTGTTTGCTCTTGATAGCAAAGTTCAAGAGGAGAATGAACTTGAAGGGAGAGAAACGCAAGTCCGGAGAGCTTTTGATGCACAAGATCAAAGCGGAGGTGGTGGATTCATTAGTGTGGAAGGCTTTAATCAAGTGGTCAAGGAAACAAATATTAACCTTCCAGCAGAGAAGCTTGACCACCTTTGCAGTGCAGGCTTTATCGTGTGGAGTGAGTTCTGGCAGGTGCTTTTGGATTTAGACAAGAGTTTAGGAGGCTTAAAAGATTCAACTGGATTAATGGGAAAAAAGATATTTGATCTTTACCACTTTAATGGAATTGCAAAGTCAGTTTCAAATGGCAGTCAGGCATCTCCTGGAAGTGAGATTCCAATACAAAGACCAAGACTTACAAAACTGAGGGTTTCAGTTCCCCCAAGGTGGACTCCTGAGGAATTCATGACAGCAGGGCCCTCTGGTCCAGGTGGAAATGACTCTACCGTGAAAGATACTGTTGTTGAAGTGTCTAAACCGGAGCCTGCTCAGCATGCACCTTTGGTTGACTGTATTAGAACGCGGTGGTCCCGTGCTGTTTGCAACTGGGAAGGAGACGCACCAAGTATAGTCTGATTGTTTCCTAATCTTATTTGGTTTCCGCTGATGTGCCTTAGTGTTTGAAATACGGAGACAACAAAATCCAGAGCAAGTGAAGATGAAGTGGGGGGAAGATGACCTAGTTCAATTGAGGTTAGAGCGTTTTGGACAAAAAAGAGAATGTTTTTAACTGAACTTCCAGTATGCAGTACACCCAACACCATTTTCAAACGTGTAATATTGTAACTGTCTCATTATAATTTGATTAAAGTTATCGTTTCCGAGGTGAAGATGTAGGGGACTGGTAATTGTTGTCCTTGCAATTCATTTTACTATCAGATGCAGTTAATTAGGTTGCTTTTTTTCCAGTCATGTCAAGATCAATAAACTTCAACCTGGTCTTGTGGGTTAATTGCACTGGTATTGTTGAAATTGCTGTGTAACAATGAGCTGTCATTTTTATAACTTCCAATATATTTGCAGGTTAATTGCACTGTATGTCTCAAAAGTATGGGATTTGTTTTATTTTAGTCTGTAATATTTCAATTATATTATTTTAATTTTTAAAATATTGAATATATTTTTATGTAATCTATATAATAAAGTACAATACAATTTAAAATATTAAAAATCAAAATAAAACAAATTTCATACTTTAAAAACCTCCAATACAATTAACCCAATTTTTAGTTACTAATAATACATGACATGCATTACACATAAACATTTTTATTGAAACATTTAATAAAATATATAAAAAAATATAATTATATAATTACATTAAATATTATTTCATATTTATTATAATTAAATTATTTATATTTTTTTTATAACTATAAACATTTAATAAACTAATTTTATGTTATTCTTTCATTCAAACTATCAATAATAAGATTTATAGATTTTTGTTCTCATTTTTACTTTGTACATCAATAATTTTTTACCATATTATTTTAATTGTAAATGAAGAGATAAAAAAATACATTAATTTCTTAGCATTGAAAATAATATTATCTTGTGAGAAAAAAAAAATAATATTGCTTTTATATATTATGTTAAGCATAACATAACCATTCAAAAATTTTGTAAAAATAAAGAAATTTACATAATATGTTAGAATAATAATTTACACATTTAAATACAAAAAAGCATATTAACTTTTATAATTTTTTATAAAATTAAAATAATAAATTAAATTTTTTTCTTGCTAAGATAATTTTATTAATAATATAAATTAAACAAAATAGAATTCTGCAGCTCTTAAAACATTATTTTCTGCGGCCATTTTTGGTTCAACACAGAAGCTGAGAAGCTTTCATTTCATTCCTACATTTTTCTTGCATGAATAGATCACTCCAACCCAACAATATGACCTGAAATCTATGGGAAAAGTACTGAAAAGAGACCATAAAACTTTCTACAGAGGGAAAACCCAGAAACACTACGAGAACACAAAACCAAATCTCAAGCCCTCTCACCCCTAATCCTCCTAGCCAGCTGAATATCTTTCGGCATAATCGTAACCCTCTTCGCATGAATCGCACATAGATTCGTATCCTCAAACAGACCAACTAAATATGCTTCAGCCGCCTCTTGCAAAGCCGCCACGGCAGAGCTCTGAAACCTCAGATCCGTCTTGAAATCTTGTGCAATTTCACGCACAAGCCTCTGGAAGGGAAGTTTTCGAATCAAGAGCTCGGTGCTCTTCTGGTACTTTCTGATTTCACGGAGAGCCACCGTTCCTGGACGGAAGCGGTGGGGCTTTTTAACTCCGCCGGTGGCTGGTGCCGACTTACGGGCGGCCTTGGTGGCCAGTTGCTTTCTGGGTGCTTTGCCGCCGGTCGATTTTCGGGCTGTTTGCTTGGTTCTGGCCATTTTTAGAGAGAGAAAGGTTTGGTAGTGGAGGGGGAGGTGGACATGAGGGGTATATATATAGGTTTGAGGGAGAGAGGGTGGTGGTGAAATTTTGAAATATTTTGGAAGGAATGTTTGGCGCGGGTGAATCTGTGGCGTTAGATTTGGGACTGCGGACGTGGGCCGTGGAGATTCGTATTTACAAAGAGCACGCGGATCGCTATCCGCGTGTGTGTTCGAACATATTGTTTACTTTAAAATCGAGTTAGCAATTTCTTAAAAACAGCTTTGATCTGAAAACTGTTTGCTTTTCCTCTCTGTAAAACGGTTTTTTTGTTTTTGGATATAAAAATTCGAAGAAAAGTTGTTTAGATAATAGAGTTTTAATTTTAAGACAATTTAAAAAAAATAAAAACAAATGATTCAATGTACTGTTCACTTGGAGATATCGTTTAAAAGAGAAATTTTTTTCCTTCGTCCGTGTTTTTCTAAACTAACCCCGATTGATTCCTTCAAGTTCCGTCCGCCGAAGTTTGGGCCTTTCCAGTGGCACAAGCAGAGACAAATAAGTATTACCCTCCGGCGACTTCGCTCTCCCCAGAAATGGTGGAGTTTTGCCTGAACGTATGAATCTTTTAACCTTTTCTCAATCCTTTTAAACCCTTTCTCAATCTGTTGAACCTCTTCTCACTCCTTTTAACCTTTTTCTTCTTCGCTCCACACATAATGGAAAACCCAAACACAACCTTCTCATCTCACCAGAAAACACAAGAAAACAATCCCCAATAGTACAACTTCAACCTGATGAATCAACAGCAAAGTTCGTAAGGCAATCGTGCCTGGTTGGAAAGATCGTTTCAAGGAAAATCCTAAATAGGAATGTGGTCAAGAATATAGTGATGAAGGCTTGGAAAGCAGAGTACAAGATGGACATAAGGGATGGAGACATGGAAACATACATATTCATATCCTCCGATGAAGACCTGAAGCAGAAGGTGCTCCAACAGGAACCATGCTCTATCAAAGGGCAGTTACTTGTTTTAAGACAATGGAACCCAGAAATCTCCATAGCAGAAATCATATTTACTTCAACCTCTTTTTGGATTCAAGCACATGGGCTACCACCTGGAATGATAACGACAGAAAATGCAGAACTTATAGCACGAACTTTGGGGGAGCCGGTGGAGAATCAAGCGGGGATTGCACTGAGGCCGTTCTGGAGAGGATATCTTAGGACAAGGGTTGTTTTGGATACCGCTTGTTCCTTTTTTCTGGTTACCAAGAGAAGGAAGGCCGGCTAAATCCATGCACTTTAAAAAAAAAGGTGGTGGGTGGTGGGTGGTGGTCTTTCAGTCCATTTGACGTTTTTTAGTCCAATACTGTAACTTAGCTCACCTAATCAACCCATCATTAAAAACGTCATTTCCTCTTCTTTCTTTATCCGTCACATTTTCTTTTTCAAAATTATTTGCCCTACCTTCAATTAGGCGACCCAGCAACACCACCCATGACCTCCTTCAGGTGCACCTTTGGCGGCCACCACCTATCATCGTAGCATCCCTAGCATTGCAGCACCCCCAACATCGCAGCACCACCCACCATCGAAAGACCACCACCCATTATCCTACACCACCGCTGCACCCCCACTATCGCAACACCACCCACCACCTACCACCCTACACCATCGCTGCACCCCCACCTTCGCAGCACCACCCACCTTACACTATCGTTGCACCCCCACCATCACAGCACCACCCACCATCAAAACAGCACCACACTACACCACCCCTGCACCACCCAGCAGCACCCAGTATTGAAGCCCACCACCAGCATCGTAGGCTAAGGGCTATGTTGTTTGGGTTCAAAGCTTTTTGGGTTATTGATTTAGTTTATTTGTTTACCAAATCATTTTATTGATTTAGTTTATTTGTTGTTTGGGTTCAAAACTTCTTATGGATGATTTATAGTTTTTAAATTGGATGTTAGGGTTTGTTATTGTATGAAATGGGATGTTGATTGTATGAAATGGGTTGTTGATTGTATGAAAATGTATGTTAATTGTTGAAATAGGTTGTTAATTGTTGAAATGGATGCAAAATCTCTCTTTCAATTCTTAGAAAGCTATCGAGAATTTCGAGGGTTTTTACAAAACGTACAAATCTGCCATAAAAGCGAAAAAAAAACCAAACTACATCAATAAAATTGAGCCCAACATCAGTTTAATAGTTCTGCAGCTAATGTGTCTCAGTGTAATACGCATTAGGGGTTTCACAGTCATGAAAGTTTCGAGTTTTAGTGAACTGCAAACTTTCATTCAACTTAGCCAAATGGTATATGTTCATTGTTATTTCAATATAAATAGAAGAAACTGTCAAGTTTAAAAAAACTCTAATGACTAGTAGAATGCTGATCAAATAATTCATCTACAGGAACAAATTTAGGGATCAGAAAAATTGTCATTAAAATAATTTCATTTTAATAGTCAATAAGCTAAAAGCAATGGATTGAACTGATTTATGCATGAGTAGTCAATAAGCTAAAGTTGATATTTTAATTGCTTATAAACAAAGGATTGAACCGATTTATGTGCTACATTCCATCAAATACATCCATTAAACATGACAATGATCGATTATATCTATTGTTTTAATTTTTTTCTTAATCTCAATTCTTCTTTAGAAAATAAAATGATCCAAGTCTTTTTGTTCCCTACTTTTCATCTTTTACATTTTATGGGTTATTTTTAACTTGCAATTTATGAGGTTGCATGGGTGTGCATCCCAACAATTGTTTTGGGCAGGTACCATATTTTGATTATAACAATTGTTTTGGGCAAGCTATATTATTCACTTTCGTTTGATAAATATTCATTAATAAAATAATAGTTTTTGTTTTACTTTTTTCCATGAGCTTTAGTGATTGACTTGAATGGTTCCTCTCGCTTCTTGATGAATACCAATTTAGCTTGGGTTATTGTTTCTAAAGCATGCATTTGATTTCTCATACTTTTTAGAATGATTGAATGCTATGAAATGATACCTCAGAACTTTATACAAACCGTAGCCATGACTAAATGATGCTAATAGAAACACTAATGCCTCTATGAAGAATTGGGGGTCTGAATTATTATAGTTCTCATGTATTGTTCTCTATGAGATTCTAATTTTTTTGGTTTGTGATTCTATAACCAATAGTTTTGGCTAGGAAAAACTCAAAAAATAAGAGAAATTGAATTATTGCAGTACTCTTTAAGAATTAAGAAGCATATTGCCCACATTAGTATTTTTCGAAAAATTCAGAAATATATAAGTAATTCATGATTAACTATGAACATTAACATAAGACAATTTGGGTTTGATATATTTGATAAAAAAAAAAAGGGATTTGACTTATCCAAGAGTTACATTCCAACGTTAATCAACATTGACAGGAAATTTACACAATAACAAATAGAAAATCAAAAGAACTTTGGTAATTAGTCTCTCTCTACCTTTGAAATGTGGCTTTGGTAAACCAAGAAGCATCAATGGTGGGTGGTCGAAGAGTTATTGAGTACCCGCCTTATTGGCAAGATAATTGTCCTTAGAAAATGTTTGCAAAGCTCATCTGTAGGACTACCCAACCAATTCGAACTACTATAATTAGAGCAACTTCGGAGAGAGTTGTCATTTTGGGGTGTCAAATCACTTATTTGTAAAGTGCTTAGATGGTTTTCCATTTTTGTATTTGGGGGAGTTTAAATTTTGAAGAATCTGAATTTTTGGAATCTGAATTTTTAGCTATCTATTTGTGTTTGGGGGAGGTTATATTTTGAAGAATCTAAATTTTTGGCATCAACTAGTATGGTAGATGGTGATTGAGTTGGTTTTTCATTATGTTGGTTCCTATAATTATTTTCCCTTTTTAATATGATAGCCCATATTTAGGATCACAATAGTAACTCATATTGTATCGTCTACACTCCTAACATAATTGAAGTTCCAGTCTAAGACATGATAACTCTTTCCAAAAGGTTAATTGTGATTGAGCATCAAGTATAAACATTAGTAATTTTTAGAGAGAATTACACTCAAACATTATGTAGGTTCTCTTTTCCATGTCTGTCTCTCTCAATCTTAATCGAAGTTCAGTATTTATTTCTCTTAGGCATCAAACACCACATTTACTTCAAAATAAGCATGTTGATTTTGAATTACTCAAAGTAACTGCAGTATTGTCATCCTTGAGTTGGATAGTCCTGATAATTTTGATAAAGTTGTCAATGTTGTTCAATTACTGTCTTGTTAGCCAAAAAAATTGCCTACATTGTTTGGCTTCTTGATAACATGTTTCACTTCTGATTCAATACATGATAACATCTAAGGAGATACGCTCTTGTGAGGATTATTTATTCAAACTTCCATATAAAAGTTGTATCTTCATCTTTCTAAGTATCATACAAGTACATTTCATCCTTGTAGGTTTTCTAATTGATAGTTTCTATCTATTCTCAGGTTCTTCTGAATTAAAAACTTATTCTACATCCGAAACTAATTGAAATGGCGGGGAAACAAGTTACCGTTTTGCTATATTGGGGTGGACAAATGAGTTATGGCTCGGAGGGTTTATCATACAGTTGTCCTCCTAAAGGTGGTATTGTTATCAATAGTGGTACATAACTACCAGAGTTATTGAGTAAATTTTACACTGTAATGGAGTTGGACAGGACACATAACAAGTTAAAGTTGACATGTAGATATCTTTTTACAGTTGGAACAGGACCAGGACCAAACATAAATACACATGTCGGTCTGGAAATTGTCAACAATGAACTAGTGACCTCAATAGTTAATGTGGTACTTGACAACCCCAACATTACTAGTGCTGCTTTGTACGTTGAGACGGAGGACATCAATGCTGGTATAGACAATAGTCAGACCGGAGGGTGCATAACCACAACTGCCATGTCTTACACTGAGTTGTTTAGGCGATAGATGGATCCATTGCCATTTCCAACTTCTGCTGTGATGGGTGAATGTTCAACTTCCTTTGGGATGCAAGTAATGGATGAGTCTGGGTAGTACTTTTACACCCAACAAAGAACTGGAACCACGACATACGGTGGGAACTCAGCCAACAATTCACTGAGTCAAAATTTTGAAATGGGTGAGGGGGGAATTGAGTTGGGTGAACAAGATGATGTCTATCAACCAGTAATGCAATAATGCCCAATTCGAGAATATGAAGAAATGTGTGCTAATGATCGTACAGATGTCTCCGATGATGACAACGAAGAAAAAGAGTTTGAGAAAGTAATGATTGATGAGCTAGATGACAAAGATGATAATGGTGAAGCCTTTGAGGCTGCTCAGGTGGTGGAGATGCATAAGTCTTACTTTACCTCATTCACGACCACTGAATTTGGCCAGTATATTGAAGCAGATAGTTTTGTACCGTCAGTTGAACAGAATTTGTGGGATCCGGTGAAGATGGAGTTGGCGAAGGGCATGATTTTTAAGGATAAAACATCATTGATTAGAGTTGTTAAATGATATTCAATTAAGCTGAATCAAGATTTTATCGTGGTCGAGACGAACACAACTGTGTGGGCTGTACAGTGCATCATGTACATGCAGCCTAACTGCACGTGGAGACTGCGTGTTTGTTTTAGGAAAAAATTGAAAATATTTCAGATCACGAAATTTGATGGACCACATACCTGCTTCTACCCTAAGATGAGTTGTGACCATCGACAGTTAGACTCTGACTTCATTTGTCATAATATACTAGGAATCGTGAGTGGTACACCACAAACCAAAATATCGACAATTCAGAAAAATATAAAGGAGAAGTTCAAGTTTGATATTTCCTATAAGAAAGTATGGATTGCGAGGAACAAAGCAATTGCTAAGATTTTCAGTGATTGAGACTCATCATATGACATGTTGCCAAAGTTTTTGAGTGTCATCAAGAAGTATAACCCTGGCTCAATTGTTAAGTGGCGGTACAACTCTGAAACTCCTGAATGTAATATTTTTTTATGAGTATTTTGGGCATTCAAGGGTTTAAATATTGTCGACCTGTTGTCAGTATTGATGGGACATTTCTACGTGGAAAGTACAAGAAAAATTGTTAGTAGCGACTGCTTTTAATTCTAATAAACAGTTGTTTCCCATTGCATTTGCTGTTGTGGAAGAGGAGAATACGTCAAGTTAGGTTTTTTTCCTATATTACCTTCTACGGATTGTTCTTAGACATCGGGAAGGGATATGTTTAATTTCTGATAGGTACAAGAGGATCCTTGCGGCTGTGAACAAGGAAGATTTTGGGTGAAATCCACTGCATGGTTATCATCGTTTTTGTCTTCGACATGTTCGTAGTAATTTTAATACAGAGTTTAAAGATGCACATTTGTACGATCTTATGTGGAGGGCTAGAAAGGCAAGACAGGTTCACAAGTTCGATGATTTAATGAACCAGATATGCAACATCAAAGAGAAAACCTATAAATATTTGACTGATATATCATTGGAGAAGTGGATATTAGCACATGATAGTGGACGACAATTTGACATCATGACAACTAACATTTCAAAGGTTTTCAATAATGTTCTTCAAGGTGCTAGGTATTTGTCCATAACTGCTTGTGTGTAGTTGATATTTTATCGGGTCACGAAGTATCATTTTGAACGTCTAGACCAAGTGGAAAAATGGAAAGAAAATAGGATGGAGTTTCCTAAGCGTGTTATGGAACGATTAAAACATGCACAGCAAATGAGTCGTGTCCACAACGTGACGCCATTTCATAGGTAGCGTGGTCTTGTTGAAGTGTCAATTGGCGGTGGTCATAAGCAAGTTGTGTGTCTTGAAGATTGTTCGTGCACATGTGAAAAATGGGCAATTTACATAATTCCTTGCTCGCATGTGTTGGCTGTATGCTCTTATCTTTAGTTGCATTTTCAGCCCTACATAGATCTTATATACACTATCGACAATTTGGAGAAAATTTGGATGCCTGAAATGTTTCATATGGAGGATGAGCATTACTGGGATGATCGCCCACGGCCCAAATTAGTCCCTAATTGTAACCAACGACCCAAATTTTTTATACTGTAGATGATATGACAACCATTTACCACTGATGTGTTGGCCACTCTACCTGATTACTGTTTACGTGGGTGAGACTTATGGACTACCTAGGCCCCGCTCATATGTTTTGATGTGGTGGAGTGGCATTTTTCAGATCGTGTTATGCGACAGTTTGGATGGAGGCAGCCCATACCAGGCCCATGTGATTCAAGTCGTGAGCTGCATGCCACAAATAGGCGTGACAGACATGGTTATGACTGGACAATCGCACATCAGCGGTATATCAGGATGTGGGATCAGCGGCGGGATTCTATTGTTCATGGTGAGCCTACGCTCGACATGATGGATGCCACTAATCCCTACATGGAGTGGTATCGGCGCATCACTAGGCTACTGATTGGACCACTGATGCCACGCTCTGAAGTTGGTTTTTAGCTCGTCGGCAGTATCATGGAGCTGATGGTATGTGTTGTTTACTTGGTATTTAAATAAAATGTGGTACATAAATTATTTGCTTTTGATTAAATCATTTTTTTTTGTTCTGTAGGCACAGACACTTGCACAGGTTTACCACATAGCTCATGATGTTGTTAGTGGGGAGCCTGATATGGGGAGATATCAGGCGGCCATCAGACAGATGGAGGAGCTAAGCTACCGATGTTTGTCAGCTCTTTCTGAGCACGCACGACTTGTGCAGCTTTTGGGAGCCAGTTGTTGCAGCCTCAGTTCTTGCACAATAGCGGGGAGTACATATACCTCGACCTCCAGTTGCACGCCCACATGAGTAGACTCTCTTACCGACTGTGCATATTTTTATGACATATGTCCCATCAGAGGCAGGCCCATCGGCTAGATATGTTCCATAGACTATTGTAGAGGCAGACCCATCTACCCCATATGTTCCAACTTATGATTTTGACATTCCTACATCAGTCGTTCACCATCAGTCTTCATCACCGCTTGATCGTTTGAATGTTACATCATGTGCGCCACAGTTGACCTCTCCCGGTGTTGATACATCGACGACTCCATTCACACCTACACTAGCGCCAGGTGTTACAGCAGATACATCACTTCCACCTCCTGGGCTATGTATTCCACGTATTATTCCATCGATGCCCACACGACCTACTTCTCCTGTTCCATACGATGATTGCTCCGATGATACTGAGATTCCAGTTGAGGGAGTTACATAGGAGCCATCATTGTCACACATAGGTCAAGGCAAAGGTCGGCATGAAGTCGATCGGCATACACACCATACACATGATCCAGTAGATGGTGGAGTCAGAGAAGATATACCGCCTCCGCCTGATGGTCAGCGGCAGAGGAGACCACCGCCTTGTGGGACATAGTATTTTTTTTTTATATTTGTTTGTATAAAATTTGTAAATATTATTGTTGTATATAAAATATGTTTGTGTTCATAGTTTCATGTAATGTTATTTCATTACTGCCTTTCAGATTATTTATTCAATACTCTAAAGACATGTTTGTTGAATAACATAACATCAATTATTTAAATTTAGATGAACATTACAAACTGGAGTAGTGCACCATATTTCATAGAAACAAATACATAAACATATTGCACACACAAGTACGACGACGAAAGTGTAAATATTACAACACAAGATTTCAAGGACACTTCTTCATGGGTCTTCATCTTCGTCAGACAGGTAATGATCAGAAATACATCCAGCTTCACCACTCAATTAGTAGCTTAAACTTGCATTCTCCCTTCTATAGCACGGTCGCTTGCAATACGGCGCAGATTGTACCGATTACAATGGATTGCCATTCGATTGTTCTCAACTCGAATGCGAAACAATCCTCACTCTAATTGTTGAGTGTTGATAGGCATACCAATGACAACCTGTCGAGACCTTCTTATGTTGTAAGAATGTAAATCTAAGCTTAGATTTTTTTTTTCTGTCAAGCGATATTGTCATTTCACCATCATTGTGTTCATAGCTGTTAGTGAATAGCGTAACTGAGGATTCATTAGGTAAAAGAATTCATCCTCTAAAGCACAATGATAACCTAGAGTTTCAAACAGGGTTCTCGGACTAAAATTCATTGTTAGAGATAAATTATGTACATTGAACATTTAACATTAGTTCATATTTATAGGCAATTTATTTATGTTAGTATGCGATTGACATTAGAACATTATGTACTCACAGTCACGGACTACACAATAATATCTACTGACACTTTTTGACAGTGAACAATTGTGTAGTCACACAGACTGCCATTTAACCAGTATTTAGTCACATCAATCTAATGTGTTGTCACAACAACTAATAATGATGCAATTGTTAGTCAGTGTAACTAATTTTTATTCAGCAGCACTAGTGTGTTGTCACGGGTTTTAAACGTATCACGGGTCGTGAATCACTATGACGCAGGATGAATGAGGGTCTATTAAAATCAATAGACTACATTTCTCAGTGTGTAGTCACGCGTACTGCACAAATATCTTGTTACTGTTTGACCATCAACTCAAATATAATGGTGACTACACACTACTGCACTACTGACAAATATATTTATTTCAGACAATGAAAATCACTATAAAAACATAATATAGGGCGGGTCATAAATCATGTATTGCACATTATGTCTACTTCAGCGGTGCGAGCAAGTGATACCAGCCGTAGGCATGAACCAATATGGTTATTACAAGAGCGAGATGATGATTACAAGAGTGAGAGATTTTCTAATTCAAAGGAGTATTATGCCGGACTTCGTAGAGAGTGGACTTTTCGTGCTAATGAATCATAGTTATTATGCACAGATTTGACAGAACTTGCTATACCGGTGCCACATAGACTTTCACTTACCATGCCCCGAAAGAATAGAGTCAACTATGAAGCATCAGTTAAACGTATACGAAAGAAAAATAATAGGATGATGCTCCGCAAGTGCCGATATTATATGCCCCACATAGCATCTGACATGGTCACAACTGCATTTGGCAGGGAGTTAACAGCTACTGAGCGATCTAAGGTTTTGTCTAATGAACAATACCTATCAGATGAGTATATGTCTGATGAAAATTAAAAATTTTAATTACTGTTCACCTTATTAAGCATATAACTTTTATGTCTATGTCCTATTTACTTTAATCATCATTGTCGTTTTATAAGTTTATTCAGTGTGTTGTCATATGTCAACTTTTTCATTGTCACATCTTGTAATTGTCAATGTATGCAGTGTATTGTCACTTTAATCAATTTATACAGTGTGTTGTCAATTTAATCAATTTATGTAGTGTGTTGTCATATCCAAACTTTTTCATTGTCATTTTCCATCACTGGCAACTTAGTTGCAAACTATGCCGAATCGAGCATATATATACTACATTTCACAGTTGTATAAATACACCACCATCAAACAAAATGTATAGGAGCACATCACATGCAAGTTCTTCTTCACGCAATCACCAAAATAGTTCATCTTCGGGTAACAAACGTGAACGCTCAACAGACAGCTCAACATCGCGGAACAAAGTTCCTTTTATCGAATCATATACCGACTTCAGTGGTGTAACATGGTATGGACGAAAACGTGCATTTCGCAATGAGCCCATCGATCCTTACCACCCATTCGGACAAGCTGGACATGTAATTGTTAGGCCTGCAACTGATTATCTACCTCCAGGTACTCATATCGAACCCACACTAATATGGCGACAATTATATGACAAACGTTGTGACCTTAAAGTATTTTATCGTTGGCATGGAATTGCAGTACCAAAGGTACATTCGACTGATATTTATAATTCACAGAATTCAAACAATCATGACGAGGTCATTTCAAGGCTTGAACGTGAAAATGATCAAATGCAGTATTGTCTTGATCGTTTTCACGCACTCGATTATGCTAAAATAGAGCATTTTGATCCTGAATATGTCAAAATTGAAATTTTAGAGGATCCGTTACTTGTTTCTGATCCTGAACTTTCTGATTTCTCTGATTTGAACAATAATGCGTCTGACACTTTTATCCCATCATGTTTATGTGTACTCGATAATCCTTTATGTTGTTTTGAATATCAACCACGTTGTTGTTGACATTTTATTTTTATATTTATACGTTCTGAATAACTTATATTTTTTTCAGAACGTATACTTTTAGAGGAGAAATTATTGGGTGTAATGCTTACAATTTGTATGGGACCTTAAATTTAATTTTAAGTATATGTTTTTAATTTTTAAACTTTGATATGCTAAAAAATATATGTATTTTTTAATTATCAAAATTTATTTATTGAATGTAATTCAATTTTTAATTAAATAAAAATAAATTCATCCTCTCACAAAGAGAGGGAGCAAAATTTTTTTAGGTATTATTGTTCAGGACATTCAAAATTCAATTTTTTTTTGAATGTAATTAAATTTTTAAATAAATAACATAAACGAAATTTATGTATTTTTAAAATATAAAAATTTATTTATTAAATAATTATTTTTTTAAATAAACATTTAACATTTTACTCAGAAAAAAAAAGACACAAAACCTATCACTAACGAATTAAAACTCAAGATAAAATTTAAGGTCAATTATGATAATTGGTGTGCTTGGTCTTGTCGGTGGAGTTTGATATGCTAAAAAAATATAAGTATTTTAAAATTATCAAAATTTATTTATTGAATGTAATTAAATTTTCAATAAATAAAAATTTAATTACTCATCCTCTCAAAAAAAGAGGGAGCAAAATATTTTTAGGTATTATTAGGGAAAAATATGTCAGTAGGATAAAAAGAAATTTATGTATTTTTAAATTATCAAAATTTATTTATTAATTAAATTATTAAAATGATCTAAAAATTAATTGTTACAAAAATATTTACCCGATTTTCTACCCGACTTCTTACCCGATTAATCGGGTAGGAAGTCGGGTAAGAATACCACACCTGTCGAGTAGGGTAGGCAAAAAAAAAACTCTTCCATACAATATCGGATAGAAAGACGAAAAAACATATTTTCTACCCGTAGGGTAGGGTGAACACCCCTATATGCAGGTGGTACAATATAAAATAATTGAGTGGTTTGATTATTATATATGTATTATTTTATTTATTATATATGTCCTTTACAAGTTGAGTGCATTTTATTAACATTATTTTATTAAATAAACATCATATTTATTAGTGTGACTGGATCACATGTTATTAACAACTGCATGGCTTGATCTGGCGTGTTGAGGCAACGACGTCAAACTGAATGATGTCTCTTATAAGAGATGTAAAACCGAATGACGTTTTTAATGGTGGGCTAAGCTTCAGTATTGGGCTAAAAAATGTCAAATGGATTGACATTTTTAGGATAAAGACGTCAGTCCATTTGACGTCTTTATCCTAAAAATGTTAATTCGTTTGATATTTTTAAAAACTGTCTGCATTTGAGAATTACTTTCAAAACTACCCTTATTTGGGACTTTTTTTTTAAAAGTGCTGGGTAGGTCAAAAGCTCCCTATAAATCAAATTTTGTGAAGAGATTTGAAGAGCTACCACTGTCAGAACCTGAGGTTGTGGTTGATCATTGTATGGCGTATGTGTTTCAGAGCCTCTCCCTCAAAAGACAAATCATGTATGATGTTTTGTGAAGAGATTTGAAGAGCTACCACTGTCAGAACCTAAGGTTGTGGTTGATCATTGTATGGCGTATGTGTTTCAGAGCCTCTCCCTCAAAAGACAAATCATGTATGATGAGTACAATAAAAGAGCAAAGATGTACAGAAGGGAAGATGGGATGCTTTCCTTCTTACCAAAAAAGCCTAGTGAAAGAGATAGTGGAGAAGAAGGCCCAGTGAGGAGTACTGACCCCCAGATTCCAGAAAGGAAGCAAGGGGTTACTAATGGGGGAAACCAGAACACTATTGAGGGGTTTACTAATGCAATGTAGAGGTCAATCAGAAAATATAGAGGGAGGAAAGCAATAGAACAACAGATAGTGGAGGGGACAGAGCAAATGCATGAAGTGAGTGTGGAATGGACAGAGGAAATTGTTAAACTGGCCGAGGAGGCGGGCCTTAACATGCCCCCAACTCCCCCATGATGCTCATAGCTTGGAACTGCCAAGGGTTAGGGGCACCCTTGACAATTCTAGCATTAAAGGACCTATGTGTCTGATATAGACCCCAGGTAGTATGTCTTGGTGAAATTAAAATAAAGCGAGGCAGGGTGGAGAAAATTAGAAGGGAACTTAGTTTTGAAGGAAAGTTGGTTGTGGAACCAATTGGTTTAGCAGGAGGAATATGTATTATGTGGAAGAGAGAGGCTCAAATGGAAGTGTCTGGTTATAATCAAATCAGGTGGAAATCTTATTTAAAGCAAAAGGAACAAAGGGGCCATGGCTCTTAAGTTTTATATATGGGCACCCTGAGTATCAGAAAAGGCGCATGCAATGGGAGAAGCTCAGTAACTATGGGAGGAGTCTTGACCTTCCTTGGCTTTGTATGAGTGACTTTAATGACATCGCCAACAATAGTGAGAAGGAGGGGCAGAGAGAAAGAGCACCATACAAGATGAGAGGCTTTCGAGCATTTATGGGTGCTAGGGGACTCATTGACTTGGAAAGTAAAGGCTGTAGGTTTACCTAAGATAATCATAGAGAAGTGGTGGCTAATGTGAGGGAACGGCTGGATAGGGCACTGGCCTCAACCAGTTGGAGAATGGTGTTTCCAGAAGCTACAGTAACAGCAACACCAGCAGTTGGATCAGACCACTCCCCACTGATTATTGATACAGAGGCTATAACCCATAAACCAAGGAAACATTTCAAATTTGAGGCATACTGGGCGGATGAAGAAATGTGTAGTGAGGTGATTAGACAAAGTTGGAATGAAGAAGCATGGGGATCTAGAATGCACAAGCAAAGACGAAAACTACGAAGATGCCAAGGACAACTGAGGGAGTGGAGTTACAAGAAGTATGCTAATAACAGAAGACAAATTGATAGCCTCGAGAACAAGTTGTTGGAGCTCCAAAATCTCTCGCATCCGAATATGCCCCAAGAAGAGATCAAGAGGATCAAACAGGATCTAGAGAAGGTGTGGCAAAGAGAAGAAAAATATTGGGGCTAGAGATCAAGGCTAAAATAGCTGAAGTGGGGGGACAGAAACTCAAAATTTTTTCACGTAACCACGGTACAGAGAAGGCAGAGGAACAAGCTCTCTATGCTTTAGGGTACAAATGATGAGTGGGTAATGGAGAAGGAGTAGAAAAAGACATTGATTGAAGAGCATTATCAGATGATATTCACAATTGAAGGGGAGAGGAATTACTCACAGATTTTACAGTTGGTCCCACCAGTCGTTACAACACAAATGTGTCAGGAGATGATAAAGACTCCTACAATAAAGGAAATCAAAGCAGCAACTTTCCAACCTGGAACCCTCAACTCACCAGGACCTGATGGACTCCCTGGCCTATTCTACCAAAGGTACTGGCATATCATTCAAGATGAGGTATGTAGTGCTGTCCTCGCTTTCTTTTAGTCTGGATACTTGTTAAAGGAATTGAATGCGACAAATGTAACTTTAATCCCAAAAGTGCCCAACCCTGAACGTATAGGAGAGTATAAACCCATTAGCTGCTATAATTTTATTTATAAGATTATCTTTAAGTTGATAGCTTCAAGGCTCAAACCTTTCATGCCTCAACTGGTGTCACAAAATCAAAGCGCCTTCGTGGGAGGAAGATTGATACAGGATAATATTGTTATTGCCTAGGAGGTGTTACATTCCATGAGACAGAGGAGGGGAATTAGAAAATATCAAATGGCACTGAAGCTGGATATGGCAAAAACATATGATAGAGTAGAATGGGACTTTCTTAGGGACATGCTCCTTACTTTGGGGTTTGAGCACAGGTGGGTGTCATTAGTGATGCAATGTGTAACAACTGTGAGGTATAACATACTTGTAAATGGGGAAAGAGCAATAAGGATTACACCAACTAGAAGGTTGAGGCAAGGAGACCCCCTCTCACCTTACCTATTCATTCTGATCTCCGAATGTCTTACTGCCCTGATGCAAAGAGCCATAATAAATGGGTCCCTCAAAGGGCTAAAGATCAATAGGAGTGCTCCTTGTTTGACTCACCTACTGTTTGCGGATGATTCATTATTCTTCTCCACTGCTACTAGAAATCAATGCCAAGTAGTAATGGACGTACTGAATCAGTACTGCTATGCTACTGGTCAGTTAGTGAACTTGAATAAGTCTGGAGTGACTTTCAGCATAAATACCCCAGCCCATGTGCAACAAGAGTTGGCGGCAGAGCTCAGGATACCTGTAATGCTAAAAACAGGTAAATACCTTGGGCTATCGACGGAGTGGGGAAGATCAAAGAGGCAAGTGTTCGAAGGGCTAAAAGAGAGGATAATGAGTAAAATAGTGGGATGGAAGGAAACGTTTTTGAATCATGCAGGTAGAGAGGTCCTGATTAAGGCTGTGGTGCAGGCAATACCCACTTATGCCATGTCTATATTTATGCTACCTAAAGGATTTTGCCAAGAAATAACTGCAGGGATTAGAAGATTCTGGTGGAGCAAATCTACAGGGGAAAGAGGGATACACTAGAGGAACTGGGAGCATATAACTAAAGGCAAGAAAGAGGGAGGATTGGGCTTTAGAGACTTGGAAAGCTTCAACAAAGCTATTCTGGCTAAGCAAGTTTGGAGGATGTTACAAGACCCAGGGGCACTATGGGTGCAAATCCTCAAGGCAAAATATTTTGCACAAGGATCCATTTGGAAAGCAAAATCGAGAGCCACTAACTCTTGGATCTGGAAAAGATTATTACAAGGCAGAGACTTGCTGCAAAGGGGCTGCTACTGGCAGATAGGGGATGGAAGTCAAGTGGATTGTTGGGAGGATACCTGGGTAATGGGGCATAAACAGATTGCTAACACCCACAACAGCATGGTGCGAAGGGTGCAGGAGTTGATACAAGTCCATAACAAAAGATGGGATAGAGAGTTGGTCCTGTCTTCTTTTCCAGCTAATATTGCAAAGAGCATCCTAGAAATACCCCTCAGTGTAACACAACAAACAGATAGAGTAAGATGGGCACATACGAGGAATGGGTGGTACTCAGTGAGGAGTGGATATCACCTACAGTTGAGCTGAAATGAGGAGGGGAAAAAATACCTGCATGCCTATACATCTTATAGAGCCCCACAAGACCTTTGGAAGATGTTATGGAACTTACCAGTATGGAAAAAAGTTAGGATGTTTATGTGGAAGGTAGCGAATGGTGCACTAGCTACAAGATGGAACCTATGGAGGAGGAAACTGTCTAGCTCTCCTCTGTGCCCCATATGTGGGGAGGAGGAAGAGACTATGGAACACTTACTGTTACTATGCCCTTGGGCAAGTGAGGTTTGGAGGACATCCCCATTGCATATTGACTTTGATAGATACAAAGTGAGTGGGATTGAAGATTGGTTGAAGGAACAGATGTACAAGGAGATGGACAAGGGATTAAAACACCAAGAGGGTCAATCACTACTGGCCTACATATGCTGGTTTTTATGGAAGACGTGTAATGAATAGGTATATCAGCAAAAAATACCCAAAGGCAGAGGGGTTCTAAGCCAAGCAGTAACGGCAATAGATGAGACCTAACTGGTTAATGCAGAGCTTAAAAATGGCAGAGAAACTAAGGAACAGATATGAGAGCCCCCACCACGGCAGTGGATAAAGCTTAATTGTGATGGGGCATACGATGAGCACACTGGGGAAGGGGCTTATGCAGTAATAGCAAGAAACCATGAGGGATTAATGATGAATGGAGAAGCAAGACCTTTAATGGTCAGTACACCATTGATGACTGAAGCAGATGCAGTTAGAGGAGCATGCAAACTAGCGCTAAGGGAAGGATACCAGGCTATGGTTATTGAATCTGATTCAAGAATTGTTGTGGACTCGATCAACAAGGGAATTACAGGATCTGCCAAGGAGATTGAGCTGATATTGCAAGATATTTGGGAGTATAAGAAACACATCCCACAAGTACAGTTCAAAGCAATTAGCAGAGAGGCAAATATGGCAGCACATAGTGCAGCTACACAGGCAAGAGTAGGAATACTACCTAACAGGTGGGTGGAAAAGCTACCACCCCAGATCAGGAGAGTCTTGAGCAGGGAGGCAAAAGTAGGGATAGGATGAGTGTCTTGATGTAATATATCCTTGTGATGACCCTCTGTTTATTTTTCTAATATAATTTTATTTCTTGACCAAAAAAAAAAGTGGCACAAGCTGGTGAGAAGAGGTCCAATTGACTTCTAACAAGCTATTACAAGAATGCTCTTTCCATGTGCTTTATGTTTTCTCAAGGATTGATTTTTCATATTTTCTTAAACTTAACTTTCTCTTTAGATCTGACTCTATACAAAGCAAAAATTTGAGATCTATATTCTTGGATTTGTTTTAGTTGTTCTTCATAGTGAGGGGGAAGGATTATATTTTTGTTGTATGTTAAACTTATTAAGTTAATTTTTTGCTCGATCTATCCATGGAAATTCAACGCTTCTCCTTTATTTTGGGGTTTCTTTTTATTTTTTTCATTTTGTGGTATAATTTCTAATATCAAGCAATGCAATGTTAAAAAATTTGTGGCTAAATCATACCCATCCATATGTTGTATCATATTGACTAAGAAAGAAAATCCCTCACCCTCGCCCTCGTACTTTTTTTTAGAAGTTTTTTTTACCAAGGAGTCAGTTCAATTTATATCTCATATTTTTATTATTTTTTGAATCACTACGTAAACATATTTTACTAATTTTTTTTTAAACTGTTTTCATAATCATATAATCAAACATGTTTTAGAATACATAAAAATCAAAACTCAGGGCTTGTTTGGTTCGCATCTCAAAAAATTGTGTCTGAAAACTATTTTTAAGAAAAGTTTTAAGAAAGTGTTTTTAAAAAATTTTAGATTATAAAACCTGTTTGGTTGTATATTTTTAAAAATGGTTTAAAAGAACAAAAATTAAACAAATTTATTTGGATAATAATCTTTGTCTCCTTTGTCTCTCTCTCTTGCACTGTGCATCAAGACCCACAAAGCACAGTGAACCACCAAAACCCACATAGCACAATGAACAACCACCACCGAAGCACAGTGAACAACCAAAGACAAAACACAATAAACCACCAAAGCATAGTGAACCACAGTGAACCACCGAACCCACAACCACCACCAAAACCCAGACTCACCACCAAACCCACAACTACTATCAAAACCCACAACCACCACCAAAATCCACAATAACCATCGAAACCAAGACTCACCACCGAATCCACAACCACCACCGAAACCCACAACCACCACCGAAGACAAACAGCACAACTGTTGGGTAACAACCACAACAAATAGAGACGGAGACACACACACATAGATGCTCAGTGAGGCGAAGAAGAAGAATGAACAAACACACACAAAGAGAGAGAGAGAGAGAGAGGTGGAGAAGACGAATGAATAGACAGAGAGAGAGCTCAGTGAGATGATTTTGGAGAAAATGAAATAATCTCTCTTTTTTGTCTTCAATGAAACTCGAAGGGGAGACCTCATTAATTTGGAAATAGTTGTTTCCTTTGTTTTTATTTTGCCTTAAAAAATAATGAAAATATCATTTTGTTGTTCTCTAAAATCACATCTCAATTCTTAAAATTTTTAAAAAATTGGAGAACAAAAAAGTTAAACAAACAGGTTTTGAGGATTTTTAAAAAATTTGAGAACAAAAAATAGTTATCAAAAATTAAACCAAACATGCCCCCATTTTTTCAAAACTCTCATTGAAAATATGTTTTTTGAGAACATATCCAAATAGCCCCTCATGGGTTGTAGATTAGCTGTACCTGAAAGGGGTTAAAATCTCTAAACCATGATATGAATCACGTGCTAAAATAGTTGTTGGTTAGACCATTACCGAGCTAGAGGAATCATGTAACGTAAGTGCTAGGGCGAATGGACTCCTTGCCTTCGCTAAGCAAATTCAATAAAAGCCCAAACATAAACTAGCTCGGCAGAACATGGTTTGTTCAGTGGAAAACCTTCCCGAGTAGAGAAGTGTGTCAAGTGGAGCCTGATGAAGTGTGCTCAAAAAGAGGTTTTACAGGGCTAGAATTTGAATAAAGTTTGACTTTATCCTCAAAGGATCAAACCTTATCCGATCAAAAGATAATCAAGCTATCTTTAGAAACATGATTATAGCCATGGGATGGAGCCTAGGCATTTGAATGATAAGACCGAACAAACAAATGACGAGGCCATCCTAAAAAATCAGAGGAACACATTAGAAACATGTGGCCTAAATAATTGACGAGTAAGAAATGAAGTTTGGAAAGATTCCACCACAAATTAAGAAAGATTTGATTGAAAAATAGGTGTGTCATCTCATACATCTAATGATGAAAACCCCAAAAGATGGAATAAACTATTATAAATATTGTGTATAGCTAAGGTACACAGTTTTTTCTTGCAATTCCTTGACTTACTCTCAGAATCCTTACTAACTTAAGAATCTGAATGTCTCCAATCGGTCAACCTCTAATCTATGACAATTTGTTCATTTTGTAAGAAGGAAGTGCACTTTTGTTTGCTTATTTCTTTCAAAAATCATACAAGAGTCTTTCTACCACACAAAATTCGAGGTGCAAGATTTGTTTTCTTGTATAATATTGATATTTAAAATCCAGTTAATATAAGGATTATATGAAAATAATAAGTGAGAGTAATTGTTGTGTCGAGAGAGTTAAAAGTGATGGGCTCGACCTAGAATTACAAATCAAGCCTAGCTTAGAGGTCCAATTCAAAAATATAGACTAGATCCACCTTAAGCATACAAGTCAAACTCACCCAAGTTGGGGGAAGCTAGGTCAGGTCAGCCGCCTCATGGCGAGAAACTTAGTCCACAACTGATATGCAAAGATATCTCCTTGTGACACGCACATCACCACCTCCATAGAATTGGCTCGCCTATTACGTGAAGGGCGCCACCTCCACCAAACTACCTCACTTGATACGAGAAAGGTGAGTCAATCTGTTAGGAAGCGCCTATAAATTATAAGCCCCACCTACATAAGGGAGGCATCTCTCACATTTCACTCACATCTGAGCACTCTACACCCCTTGAGTAATAAAATACTCACATTATCCTAACCTTCACAATGGAGTAAGTCACCCTAACTGAACCACTTAAAACTGTGTTTTGCTTGTATTGACTATCATCATTTATTACTGTATTTGATACTTCACATGTGGTGCATAAACATGTGTTGCGCATCAATAGAAAGGAGCTTTTACCCTGACCCATGAGTTTTTTGAAACTTATACCCAAAAGAGAATAGTTTTCAAAATATTTTTCCAACTCAGGTAGTTTTAAAAACATAAGTAGGAATGATATATTTAATGACAATTGGACAACCACCGTTTACCATCTAAAATGTCATTTGAACCAACGTCTACACTAAAAACGTCATTCGGACTGACGTTTTTAATGTTATATCCCTGTTCCCTTTTCTTATTTTCTCTTTCTTTCTTTATCTCTTATTTTCCTTTTCCCCCCCAATTCTGTTTGAGCCCTAACTGCAAAATCCCACCACCTTTAGGCGAAATCTCCACCACCACCATCAGAAATCAGACCACCACCATCTGAAACCCATTTGCACCACCCTTCAATCTGAAACCCACCTCCACCAAACTTCATTTTGAAACCCACATCCACCACCCCCAAGCGAAATCTCCACCGCCACCGCCACCGCCACCACCACCACCACCATCAGAAATCCCCTCCACTACTTGGGAAAACCACCACCATCTGAAACCCACCTTCACCATCCTTCATCTAAAACTCATCTCCAGCTGCGCCATTTAGCAAAATCTCCACCACCATTACCAAATGAAATCACCTCCACCATCTGAAATCCACCTCCTCCACCCTTTAATCTAAAAAGCTCCAATCGGCAGGACCCCCACCATCGGAGCTACTACTTTTCTACCACTGCCTCCACTACTCTACCCCCAACTTACAGAATACAACCGGAGCTGCTATCATTCCACCACTTTCCAGCACAACAACATTGACTAATATGTCTGAGTCTATCTCTCTCACTCTGTCTATCTTTGTATCTCACTCAAGCAATTTGTGTATTTCATAATATGTATTGTTAATGACATAGATACAACCATGAAAAAACTAAAAGCAAACAAACAGATTTCGGATATCTCGGTGAAAATTCAACATTGGGTAATATTTTTCTTAGTCAAATAGTTATTTTACAATATTATTTTTTTTAAAGAACAAAAATTTTATTGAAAGAATCAACAAATTACAAGAAACAAAGAAGGAAAAAGCTTTTTAATGACTTTAATCCTTCAAAATACCCATTAACAAAGAACATTATTACAAAAAATCAGCCAAACACAACCAACAATCCATCCAGAATAAAAAGAAATTTTTTTTTTTTTGCAATAGTATACTAAACATCATTTTGGCAGATGTATATTAGTTTGATTTATTTGTAAACTTTAATCGTGAAAATAATAAAGTAAAGAGAGCAAGCTCTTTGTAAATTAATTGTTGTGTTATTTGTAAATTAATGTCATTATATTAGCTGTAAATGGTTGCTTTAAAATTCTATTAGTTGGTAATTAGTTGTGAATTTTGTTCATTATATTAGTTATAAATGTTATTGCTTGAAAAATTTATTAGTTGGTAATTAATCAAAACTTTTTTTATGTTTTTCAACTTCTTTTAAGAACTCATTCATCCCTTTTTAATTCAACTTTTTCTACGAAGTTGAAATTTTAATTTAAAAGATTATATTAATAATAATTAAGATTACCTTTAAATAAAACTTGCGTATCCTTAAATTTTCATATATTGTTTGAGATTTGATGCATTGTTTCGTGTTTAACTTAATTTTCTCCAATCTTACTTCTAGTAAGTACTCATTCATTCCTTCCTCATTAAGTCCTTTCTAATTCAACATCTAAATGAAATTAAAATTTTAATTTAAAAGAATATAATAATTCATATTAACCATATTTCATGTCTCTCTCAATCTCAATCGAAGCATTGTATTTATGTCTCTTAGTCATCAAACAACACATTTTCTCTCAAAATAAGCATGTTGATTAATGCGATAGAGTTAGAAAATATTGTTATCCTTGAGTTGAAAAGTCTTGATAATTGCGATAGAGCAATAAATGTAAGTCAATTAGTCCCTTGTTAGCTGTGCGTGATAGATTTTGCACAATATAAAAACGAGAACAGATCTCTCTCTTGATGAACTTGAGTGAGTCAGTTGAGTGGTTAATCATGCTGCTTGGAACAGCCTGTGAGATCCGGTGGTAACCTGGAATGGTAATGGGAGGTCCTCGCGGATCAAAGGAACGATCCAGTAAGGCTGAAGAAAGGTTCCTGGAATAAAGAAGAACAAGTTAGAAGGGCGCTGGAGTGTTTTTCGGCGTATCCCCTCCGACGATCAAGTCAGTTTTTGAGAGAGAGGAAGAAGAAAACACTGAGTATAATTTGTAGCAAAAGTTTCACCTCCCTTTCCTTACTTTTAGTGAGGAGTATTTATACCTCAAATACTCATGATTGCTGTCAGTGTGGTCAGTAGGTGATCATTAGATACAGGCAACGTGCGCACTGATTCCTATGAGGAATGTCTTCTCTTTTAACTGCTCGGGACCCCGAGCAATCAAGACTGTGTCATCGGCCTGCCGACGGTTCAATGAGCTCCTCTCGGGGAGGATGCAATAAATGCCCAGCCTTAGAGACATTTATTGTCTTTCACTTCCGAGTCTTACCGCATTGAATGCAGTCTCATCAAGGGAATTGTGTAATTAAATGCTTGTTTTTCCAAGTCGCGTGTCAGCAAGGTCATGCGGTCTTTCTGTCTCTGATGTGACACAATATGCCACGCGTCCAGTCCCCATTGGCTATGGCCCCTGCCTTCCTGTGCCTTCTGACACCAATTGTTAAAACGAGGTCATGATAGCTAACCTAGCCTAGCCTAGGCTAGTGACCAGTGCATCAATAGCCTCTGCTGGAGCAGAGAATGACATCCTGGACGAGGGGGGTACATCTCGGTACCAAGGAAGAGGTACATCTCAGAGCCCAGGAAGAGGTACATCTCGGAGCCGAGGAATAGGTACATCTCGGAGCCGAGGAATAGGTACATCTTGAAGCCGAGAGGGGGAGGCCTAGCGACCGATGTACCATGTCAGACCGAGGGTACGTGTCGGTACATAAAAACGTACTGGATGCCACTCGATCCCCATGATCAGTGCCTCGGGGGAGAGGGGACTTATGACCCGATGGGTACGTGATCTCGGTAACAAGGATTAATGACACCGAGGACACGTGTCTTCATCTCGGAGTATTTTGAAAATGTCTCATCAACTGTCCCCCAGTCTTCGATCTTCTGACACCGAGGACACGCGTCGTAAGGAGACGAAGGGTTTTACAACAACCCCAACTGCTTCATCATTGCTTCTAGCCGCTTTCCCCTGCTTAGGACATCGTGCGCATTAAATGCGCCTTTTTGTGCTTCGCCCCCAATGATGGAATAGGTGCTATATATAAATGGGCTTCCTTTTTTCTTTTCTCATTTCATCGTTCTGAACTTTTCTTCACAGAGCCCTTGCCGGAGACTTCGCCGGAGATCCCTTTCCTTCTGTTGTCAACTGTCCAACCATTTCACCGGAGTTTTAAGGCCAGCAGACCCATCCTTGCTTCTGAAATATTCTGGAAGGAGTCGCTTCAAATTTCCTAGAAAAAACTTCTTTTTACATTCTGGTGAGTCCCAGTATCTTTCATTTCTTCGTCCTTCTGTCCCTTTTGGTTTTTTGATAACTGGAGGTGTCTCTGGTTGCCACTTAGCGACCAATCCTCGGGAAGCTTCCTTGGGGACCTTTAAGGAAAAAACATCCTCCACTTTTTCTCACTTTCTTCGAGATGCCTCGTCGTCGCCCTGCCCCCGAGAATCCTCAGGCCAGTTCTTCGGGGTCAGGGAAATATAAAGTAAAGGGTAATGAGCAAATTAATAGATTTAAGGTCAAGTACAACATCCCACAATATGTAGACATAGAGGATTATAACCCGGTTGTGCACCCTCGTGCCCTCGGTACCGAGGGTGCAATGCCCTTTTATACCAAAGCCATCATAGAAGGCAGAATTAGATTCCCTTTGCCCCCTCTACTTCTCCAATTCCTCTCCTATTTTCACCTTTTCCCCGGGCAGTGTTGTCTTAATGTCTTCAGGATAATTATGGGGGTCCTAGAGCTTAATAGGCGTCTCGGGGTGAATGTTGGACTGAATGATATCATTTTTTGCTATTCCCTCTTGAGAGTCATGCTTCAACAACACTTCTACCTCAAAGCCAGGGACCCATCTATGTACCTCGTAACTCACCTTCCCGACTCGGACAAGGGGTACAAGGATGACATACTTATTTTCAAGGGATCTTGGCAGAGAGGTGTCGGTCCCGAGTATAACGGCTTGTTATACCCTTTGGAATGGAGAACGACAAGTACGTTAGTTCCTTCGGGTCTATTTTTTTGTTCTTTGAGATTTTCTATGTTCATGACTCCTTTTTTGTTTGTGCAGACGTCCCTGCTCGGGAAACAGCTCCTTCCCCTCGGTCGTTGGTGAACTTTGCCGACCTAGTCATAATTTGGAGATTTACTGGTGACGACGGGTTCGACCGGGCTGCCCACATCCTCCTGAATTACACTCCCGGATATAAGAAGTTTTCACAGCTTCCCCAGCCTTTCGAGCCTTCGCCATGTTCTGAACTCTTTGATCAGGCGGTAGGACAAGAAGGCGAGAAGAATTTGGAGGAAGACCATGACCGGGCTTTGGAGGCAGAAGTAGAGGGTGAAAGTTGAAGCGCTCGGGGTCAGAGAGGACTTGGTTCCTTCGCCCGCCGAGGTGGGGACTTCGGGGAGAGATTCGTGGCCAGAATTCCAAATTTTATAATCTCTAGACGCCGAAGACGCCCTCGAGATAGCCATGTCCAGCACGCCTCGCATTGATCTGGGGTTCCTGAGGCAGAGGCAAGCCCTTGCTGCCGGGAGGGGACGAGGATCGGCCGGTGGGGCCCCATCTGCAGGGACCAGCACCACCCCATCCTCAAGAGTCGTCAGTCGGGGGCAAGTGCGTGACCGGGATCCTCAGGTAGAGGAGGAGAGAAGGGTCAAACATAGGCACGATGACCTTGGCAGAGGATCCAGGGCACCCTCCGCTCAGCAGCAAAGTGGGAGAGGCCGTAGGTTACCTCCTGCTCCTCAGCAACAACAGCAACAGCGGCAAACAGCAGACTCCTCTTCCCTTCCGCTGACAGTGGAAGCCGCAGAGTGGAATCCTCGAGCCACTGATCACATGAACCGAGTGATCAGGGTCGATGACTCCATTTTGCAGGACCCCCATGTCGCCAATGCAGTGAGTGAGACGCTGCATTTCGAGGCCGACATGGTGGCTCGCAGGGGGCGATCAACGAACATATTGTTTCGCTCTATCATCCAGAATTCCCTGGTGGTAAGTTCCATCTTTGCTTCAGTCTCTTTTTTTTTTTTTTTAGCCACTTTTCTTTTTAGTGACGTGCCTTTTTCCGTTGCAGGCCACCCAACAAATCTCCATAATAGCGACGCGGTATCATGGGGCTAGGATGGACCTCAACCGGGTCCGAGAGCAGAAGGAAGAAGCGGAGGGGGCCCATGCCAGTGCTAAGGAGGACGTAGCTGCCAGGGATTCCACCCTCGCCGGGCAGGCTGCTCAAATCGAGCAACTCCTCAAGGATGCCGAGTTGGATAAGGTCAGCGCTGAAAAGCAAAGTGCTGCCCTTGCCGACGCTGAGGGGAGGATCACAGAGCAGACGCAGCGGCTCTCTGCGGCGGAGGAGAGGGCTGTTGGTTCAGAGGAAAGCTGTCTGGCTCTGACCTAGGAGCTGGACAGGATCAGGGCCGAGGCACAGAACAGGAAGTCCGAGGAGCAACTCCGAGAAGAGTTCGCCGATGACGTGCTCCCCGCTCTTGAAGAAAATAGCAAGGAGTTCTTCAAGAAGGGGTGGGACGAGGCGCTCCAGTCTGCTGGGATCCCGTCAGACTCCCCGCTCTTCCAGATGCACAAATACGTGCCCTCGACTGAGATGGAACAAGCTGAAGCCGAGATTGCTGCCGAGGGAGAGATTCTAACACCGGTGCAAGTTTCGGTGGATCTGCCTGAGGCGATAATAGTGGATTTGTCTGATGAGGCCCCGCCGGACCAGGCCCCCGATCATAATATTCCTCAGGGTCTCTCTGTTGCCGAAGTACCTCCCACTCTGCCTACTCCCGAAGCTGCTCAACCTTTCTACGCCGATTCGCCCTCAGCGGATGTTTTGGAGATGCTCGGGGCAAAATGAAAAACTTTTTTCTTTTCGATTGTACTTTTCTTTCTTTTTTGGTAGCTCTTGGGGACGCAAAACCCCTCTTTTTGAAATAAAGCTTTTGAGTACTTAATACTTTCTTGCGTACACTTTTTTGCGTAGGATTCCTTGAACTGTCTTCAGGGCCTTGCCCTTTCAAGAGGCTTGCTCTCGTGGTTGTTTCGGGGGCAAGAGTCCTCGAACTCTGTCCCCAGGGCCTTACCCTTCCAGGAGGCTTGCTCCTGTGTTTGCTTCGGGGGCAAGAGTCCTGAAACTCTATCCCCAAGGCCTTGCCCTTCCAGGAGGCTTGCTCCTGTGTTTGCTTCGGGGGCAGGAGTCATTGAACTCTGTCCCCAGGGCCTTGCCCTTATAGGAGGCTTGCTCCTGTGTTTGCTTCGGGGGCAGGAGTCCTTGAACTCTGTCCCCAGGGCCTTGCCCTTATAGGAGGCTTGCTCCTGTGTTTGTTTCAGAGGCAGGCACTGAGGGAGATAATACTCAAAAATAATATTTTTTTATATTCATCACATTCCACGGTCGCATTACAAGTTTTCCATCCATATCTTCTAATCTATATGACCCGGCGCCTCCGATAGATATCACTTTGTAAGGTCCTTCCCAGTTAGGTCTCATTTTCCCTTCTGTTGGGTCACGTGTATTGGTCGTTACCCTTCTGAGGACCAGATCGCCAATTCAAAATCTTGCGCCTTGACCCTTTTGTTGTACAGTTGGGAAATCTTTTCCTGATACTTTGTTATTCTCAAGGCGGCTGTCTCCCTTCTTTCTTCCACTAGATCCAAATCTAGTCCAAGTTGACGGTCATTTCCCCCTGCATCGAAAGCTTGGGTCCTTATGGTCGGGAGTCCTACCTCGAGAGGTATGATTGCTTCCATTCCGTAAGCCAGGGAGTATGGGGTTTCTCCTGTCGAGGACCGAGGGGTGGTCCTGTACACCCACAAAATGTTTAATAGCTCATCTGCCCATTTTTCTTTGGTTTTCTCCAATCTCTTCTTGATTCCATTGATAATTGTTTTGTTGGAGGTCTCTGCCTGCCCGTTGGCTTGGGGGTAAGCAGGGGTGGAGTAGAAGTTACGGATTCTGAGTTGCTCGCAGAAAGACTTGAAACGCTCATCGGTGAATTAAGTCCCGTTATCCGACACCAGTGCCTGGGGAATCCCAAATCTGATGACTATGTTCTCCCAGACGAACTTTTTAGCATCTATGTCACGGATGTGAGTCAACGGCTCCGTCTCAACCCACTTGGTGAAATAATTTGTGGCCACAATGAGGAACTTCCTGTTTCCAAGAGCCTTAGGCAGGGGTCCAACTAAATCGAATCCCCACTGGGAGAATGGCCAAGGGCTGGTCAGGGGGTGCAAGTCCCCCGCGGGTGCCTGATTGTAGGGGAGAACTTCTGACATCGGTCGTATTTCTGGACGTATGCGCGCGCATCTCTTTGCATTCGCGGCCACCAATATCCTTGAGACATGATGCGGTGTGCCATCGATCGCCCCCCAGAGTGCCCCCCGCATATTCCTTCGTGCACCTCATAGAGAAGGTCTTCCACCTGGTCCTCTTGGACGCATAATAAGTACGGTCTTGAGAAAGACCTCCGATACAACTTCTGATCTGGAGAGACCCAAAATCTCGGGGCTTTGAGTTTTATCTTCCTTGCTTCCCTTGGACACTCCGGGAGGTCTCTTGTTGTTAGGAACCTGAGAAAGGGATCAATCCAGCTGGACGGCTTGTGTGCATCCTGGACGGCCATTGCCTCGGGAGCATGGTCTATGCAGGATGCGGGAAGATATTCTATGGTGATCCTGCGCGACTGAGAGGACTCCACTGCCGAGGCTAGACAAGCCAGGGCGTCGGCATGCGTGTTCTTGTCTCGGGACACTTGTTTGATCTCAATCCTTCCGAATCTTTGGATTACAACTGTCGCCTGGTGATGGTAAGCCTTCATTCTAGGGTCCCTTGTCTCAAACTCTCCGTTAACTTGGTTGACTACCAGCATGGAATCGCAATGCACGATCAAGTCCGTAACTCTAGTTGCCTCAGCTAACCGAAGTCCTGAGATGAGGGCCTCGTATTCAGCTTCATTATTTGACGCTTTGAATCCCAGCCGAACGGCTTGCTCTGCGACCATCCCATCCGGAGAAATCAATAAGATACCGATCCCGGACCCCTTACTATTTGACGAACCGTCACACACAAAAGCCATGACGATCCTTCACAATTCGTTGGAGACGCTATGTCGGGAGGAGGCGGTCTTTCTAGGACGGGATGGTCCCCCGAAAACTCAGCTATGAAGTCCGCCAATACCTGACCCTTTACCGCGGTTCGAGGTTTGAAATGAATGTCGTGCTCCCCCAGCTTCACTGCCCACTTGGAAATCCTTCCGGAGAGTTCTATTTTCCTCAAAATGGCCTTTAAGGGCTGATCGGTAAGGACGGTAATTGGGTGCGCCTGAAAATACTGCCTCAGTTTTCTTGTAGTGGTGACCAGGGATAGAGCCGATTTCTCTAGAGGCAGGTATCTTATCTCTGCGTCCAGGAGCGCCTTGCTTATGTAATAAATCGGCTTCTGGCGGTGCTCATGCTCACGAATAAGTACCCCGCTTACCGCAAATTCAGACACGGCCAAGTACAAGAAGAATATTTTCCCCTGGATAGGGACGGATAAGGTCGGGAGAGTCCTTAGGTATTCCTTGATTCCAGCCAGGGCGTCTTCGCACCCCTGGCTCCACATATCCTTCCCAGCACTCTTGATTGCTCCGAAAAAGGGTTTGCATTTGTCTGAGGAGCGTGAGACGAAACGGTTAAGTGCTGCTAGCATACCCGTGAGCTTTTGGACTTCTCGGACAGTTCAAGGGCTCCGGATGTCCAGGATCGCTTGAATCTGATCCGAGTTAGCTTCGATTCCTCGTTGGCTGACCAGATATCCGAGAAATTTACCCGATTCCACTCTGAAAACGCACTTTGCCGCGTTCAGCTTCAGCCCGTACTCCTTGAGGGTGGAGAAGGTATCTGCCAAATCTGCCAGATGATCACAACTTTGTTTGCTCTTCACCAGCATATCGTCAATGTAGACCTCCATGGTGTTGTCGATCTGCTTTTTGAACATCCGATTCATCAGTCTTTGGTATGTCGTCCCGGCGTTCTTTAGTCCAAACGACATCACTTTGTAACAATAAACTCCCTTCGGAGTGATAAACGCCATTTTTTCCTGATCTGGGGGATGGAGAGGGATCTGGTGATACCTGCTCGGGCATCCAGGAAGTCCATGCGTTCATATCCGGCAGTGGCGTCCACTAGTTGGTCCACCTTTGGTAGGGGTAGTCATCCTTGGGACATGCCTTGTTTAGATCTTTGAAGTCTACGCAGACACGCCATTTTCCCCCTTCTTCTTCGCGCAAACTGTGTTAGACAACCATTCTGGGAATTGTATCTCTCGAATGGCGTTGGCCTTCAGGAGTTTGTCGATTTCTTCGTTGACCGCACAGGCGTGATGCGGGGCCATGCGTCGTGGCTTCTGTTTGACTGGCTTGTACGCCGGGTTAACATGCAGCTTGTGCGTGATTATCTCGGGGTCTACCCCCGTCATTTCCATTGCGTTCCAAGCGAACACGTCTGCATTTCCCCTTAGGAACTCAATCATCTCCTCCTGTTCGGCTGCGGGCATCGCGGTCCCAACTAAGAAATATCTTTCTTCTTCTCCCTCCACCAAGGGCACCTTCCGGAGGTCCTCCACCGACTGCTCAGTTGGGTCTATCCGGGGGTCATCCATTCCTGGACGCCCAGACTGTGATTGCTATTTCTCCATGATCTCTTCCGGGGCTCGTCCTTTTTCTTGGGTGAACGCCCCAGCTCTAACAGCTAAATAAAAACATTTTTTTGTGGACGCTTGGTCCCCCCGGATCTCCATGATACCTTCTGGCGTGACAAATTTTAGTTTCTGGTGGTAAGTGGAGTGCACTGCTCCCAACGCATACAACCATGTTCGTCCCATGATCACGTTGTAGGGAGAGTCCGTATCAATTACGACAAACTCGGTGTTGATGATGAAGGGACCCGTGACAACTGGCAATGTGATTTTGCCTACGGGCAGGGCGAACGAGTCGTTGAATCCGATGAGGGGTGTCCTGACCTTGAGGCCAAGACCCATCTGTTTTAAAGTCTCGGAGTACATCACTTTCGAGGAACTTTTAGAGTCTATCAATACCCTTTTTACGTCGAATTTACCTATCTTCAGGGTTATGACAAGGGCGTCGTTATGAGGAGTCACTACGCCTGTCAAGTTTGCGTCGGAGAATGTGATGCTGGGCTCACCAGTCCTGGCCCTTTTACTGGGTGGCCCCCCATCATCCTCGGCTACCTTCCTTGTAAAAGCTACCATCTTGAGGTCGGACTCGAGTTCCTTGGACGTGGGGCAATCCAGGGGACATACATGGATGACATCTATGACGTTGTTCGGCTCCTCGATCGGGGCAAGGGTGTGTCTCTCTTCTGGCCTGGGCTCTATGTATTCTTTCAAGTATCCGTCTCGGACCAATCTTTCCAAGAACGATTTGTATACCCTGCAGCTTTCGGTGCGATATCCGAAATCCTGGTGATAGGAACACCTAACCTTTTGATTACGGGTGGAGGGATCGCTCTACATCCTGGGCGGCCACTTGAAGAACGGCTCATGCTTGATTTTATGGAGCAACTTGAAGATGGGTTCCTTGAACATAGTGTGAACTCCTTTGGACGACCCCCCTAGAGGGGGTAGCAATCCCTTTCGGGGAGTATCCTCCCGTTCCCTCTCTTTTCTCTTATATTGGAGGGTTCGGCCTTTGCTGTTTCCCATCTAGTCCTCGATTCTTGAGTATTTATTTATCCGGGCCATCAGCTCGCCCATATCCGAGGGAGACTTCTTAGTCAGGGATCGGTACAGGTCCGTGTCCCTCGCGAAGCCGAGCCTGAAAGACGCTGCTGCCATGACTTCCGAGCAGCCTTCTACCTCATTAACCTCTTCCCAATATCGGATGACATACTGACGAAGGGTCTCAGATTCCCTACGTCTGAGCGTTAGCAATGATCCAACGTCTTTGGGCCGCTTACTCCCCGTAATGAATCGAGCCAGGAACTGCCTCGTCAATTCCTTCCACGATCCAATACTGTTAAGGGGAAGCGCCTCGAACCACTTCATTGTAGAGTCCCCCAAGCTCATAGGAAACGCTCGGCAGAGGAACCGTTGGTCCGAATGATAGAGGGACATCATCTGCTTGTATTGCCTGAGATGGGCTTCGGGATCGGACCGCCCGTCATAAGTTTTGAACCTCGGCACGACAAACTTTCTTGAAACCTCCATCTCTCCGATCTCCCTAGTAAAGGGTGTTTGTATGACCTCGTCTTCGACCTCATCCTGGACAGCCTTACTCTTTCTCCTGGATTCCAACCGGGCTCTGAGATCAATTTCCTCCCTGACGAGATGTCTTCTGAAGTTTTTGAGTTCATCAATAGGCCCCCCATTTCCTGGGCGCCGTGTGGATAGGGTAGAATCCTCCTTGGACTCATCTCCTTTCCTCCGTCTAGACAATCCTCACCGGAGGTCATCCAGGGCTAATGGTCTTGCCTTCCTTGAATGGTCGTTAGGAGGGTGCTCGTTGGCTTTCGATCGCTTTGGGGCCTTGGAGCTTTCTGCATTGTTGTTTAAATGATTCCTTAGATCCTTTATTTCCACCTCCCGGGCGGGGAACCCACGAGAAAGGAATGAGTCCCTCGACCTTTCGCCGGAGGCGGCAAATTCATTGAGCCGGCTTAAGACGTTTATATTGTCCTTTTCCAGCTGTCGTAATCTATCGCCAAACTTTTCTTTGATCACCTCCGCCACCTGACGAGCCAAGGGGGCTGATCCTCCTGACCTGATTCCCATACTGGTTTGAGGGGTAACCCCTCTTGACTGAGTAAAGGCATTTTTATTCCCATCCGTGTGATCCCTCCCTTCATGGTGACAGGGAGCTTGTAATTCGAGACTTCTTTGGTGGGGACCTTTCCCTTTTTGTCGAGTGTTCACCATGGTCACTGTTCTTTATAGAGAAAAAACTAGGAAAACTAGTCGTTTCCCACAAATGGCGCCAGATTGTGCGTGCTAGATCTTGCACAATATAAAAACGAGAACAGATCTCTCCCTTGGTGAACTCGAGTGAGTCAGTTGAGTGGTCAACCACGCTGCTTGGAACAGCCTGTGAGATCCGGTGGTAACCTGGAACGGTAATGGGAGATCCTCACGGATCAAAGGAACGATCCAGTAAGGCTGAAGAAAGGTTCCTGGAACAAAGAAGAACAAGTTAGAAGGGCGCCGGAGTGTTTTTCGGCGTATCCCCTCCGACGATCAAGTCAGTTTTTGAGAGAGAGGAAGAAGAAAACACTGAGTATAATTTGTAGCAAAAGTTTCACCTCCCTTTCCTTACCTTTAGTGAGGAGTATTTATACCTCAAATACTCATGATTGCTGTCAGTGTGGTCAGTAGGTGATCATTAGATACAGGCAATGTGCGCACTGATTCCTATGAGGAATGTCTTCTTTTTTAACTGCTCAGGACTGCTTGACAAATTTCCTTGTTGTTTCCTAACCTATAAACATCACCTTTTAGCATGTATAGTATATGAATAAAGGGGAGTGTCACTCTCCTAGGGATGATGTCAAAAGAAAGGGCAACGCCTGGTGGATGAATGAGATTTCAAATGTGAGTATGTGTGAACAAAAGTGCTCCCCAAGCGCAAGGAGACTTTCGCGGATCATGTTTTACTTGGTGGTATTCCAAGGTCGTTTCCACGGGGAAGGAAGTAAACCGAGGGGAAGGTGATTTTGGGAGAAAGAAAGTGTAAATCTTTGATTGTTGGAAGTTGTTTGATACTAGTAAAATGAGAAACAAATGTTGGCAAATCCAAGAGGTCACTCCAATAGGAATACCGTCTCAACTCAAAACCCTCCTCCAATAGAGCATGAATGAACGATTGATTCGTGGGAAGCTAGGGGTAAGATTGGTGAGTATCTAAGCATAAACCGTGACTAGGCCTACGGAATATCAAACACTCACCAAGTTATCCACCCTCAACCCAGTCAAACCGAACCATTGAACTCTGAAAAGAGGGGAGGAGAATGAGTTGAAATGGTATAGCCACGTGGAGGTTCCTCTTGGTTTTGCCAACTAAGAGATTTAGCTATTCATGCTTAAAATAAAGACAACAATATGATGAGAAGACATTATGAAAAAAATAAAGACTAAAGCTAAGCATAAACGAATTGCATAAATTTAACTTTCGGATAACCACCTCTTACTAAAGATTGGATGAGAAACTACTCACTCTTCATGGCTTTGTTAAAACTAGAAAAGTGAGTGATGCTCATCCCTCCAAGTAGAGGAGTTACAAGGTAACACATTTTACACAAGGAGCCGATCTTCGACAAAGAATGAGTGAATCACGTTCCACCCTTTCACGGCTTTGGTAAAGCTCTAGAAAAGTGGAAGAGTTTCACTCCTCTAAGGGAAGAAGGAAGCTCAAGCAATGGAAGTAAAAGAGCAATAACACAATAAAAGAAAGCAATATTTAAAGTAAAAGAAAGCAATAAATTAAAAGGAAGCAAGAATACAATTAAAGCAAGCAATACTTAAAGAAAGCTATAAGCAATAAGGAAAGCAATAATACTTTTGGAGGGTTTTCCACTCCCAAAAGATGAATGTTTTACAAGTCCTAAGGGGTGGTATTTATAGGCAACAAGGGAGGGTGAAAGTCTTGTTAGGTGGCCTTAAATCTTGTTAAGTGGACTTGAAGAGTCTTGTTAGGTGGACTTGAAAATCTTGTTAGGTGGCCTTGAATTCTTTGATCCTCCTTTGTTTTGAGCTTTGATAATTGGCACCCCAGTAGTTTGTAGTTTTAATGCAATTGGCTCCCCAGTAGTTTGTAGCTTTGACGCACAAAATCCTGAAAAGAACAACAATTAATGCATTATCCTTTATTCACACACTAATTCTAATTTGATTTATTTTGACTAGTTTAACTTTATTCAACTAACACAATTTACCTATTAAATTATGCCTTAATTAGGGTTATCAGGGACCCCGAGCAATCAAGATTGTGTCAGCGACCTGCCGACGGTTCAATGAGGTCCTCTCGGGGAGGATGCAATAAATGCCCAGTCTTAGAGACATTTATTGCCTTTCACTTCCGAGCCTTACCGCATTGAATGCAGTCTCATCAAGGGAATGGTGTAATTAAATGCTTGTTTTCCCAAGTCGCGTGTCAGCAAGGTCATGCGGTCTTTCTGTCTCTGATGTGACACAATATGTCACGCGTCCATTCCCCATTGGCTATGGCCCCTACCTTCTGACACCAATTGTGTAAGACAAGGTCATGATAGCTAACCTAGCCTAGCCTAGGCTAGTGACCAGTGCATCAATAGCCTCTGCTGGAGCAGAGAACGACATCCTGGACGAGGGGGGTACATCTCGGTACCGAGGAAGAGGTACATCTCAGAGTCGAGGAAGAGGTACATCTCGGAGCCGAGGAATAGGTACATCTCGGAGCCGAGGAATAGGTACATCTTGAAGCCGAGAGGGGGAGGCCTAGCGACCGATGTACCATGTCAGACCGAGGATACGTGTTGGTACATAAAAACGTACTGAATGTCACTCGATCCCCATGATCAGTACCTCGGGGGAGAGGGGACTTGTGACCCGATGGGTACGTGATCTCGATAACAAGGATTAATGACACCGAGGACACGTGTCTTCATCTCGGAGTATTTTCGAAAATGTCTCATCATTAGCAAAAAAAAATTGGATACATTGTTTGCCTTCTTGATGACATGTTTGACTTCAGATTGAATTCCTGTTAATATGTTAAGAGATACCCTCTTTTTTTGACATTTTTTTTCAAACTGTTGGTTTTTTTTTTTTGTGGAGTCTAGTTTGTATATGTGATCCGGATGATGACCCGACCCGAAGTAATGTTTGTGTGATTTTTTAATGAAAAATTTTTTGAGGCTTAATTCATGGAGTGAAGGGTTGGGCCGATAGGCCCAAGACGTAGCGCTCATGGACAAGTCTCGTGGGGTTTGGGGGCAACGCCCCCGAGAAAATTTTTGGGCCCATTATATAGCCTAGTGCGTAGGACATATAAACTCCGTTGTTTTGGTGATTGGGGTTAATCGTGGATTGTACAGCCGCTCTCTGTATTCAACTCTCTCAATAGTGAAATCCCTGCAGCTTCGTGGACGTAGGCAAATTGCCGAACCACGTAAAATCTGTGTCTTGTTCTTTCTTGTTTCTTATTACTTTATATTATTGATTTGTTCTTCGATTGTGTGTGTTTGTTAGTGGATTTAAATCGTGTTAAATTCCAACACAAACTTCCATATAATGGTTGGATCTCAATTTTTCTTAGTTTCCTACCTATACAATTCAACCTCTTATGTTTCTTATTTTATCGATTCTTCTATGTCGCATGCGTTAAATTCCATGGGAATTTGCTTAACTATGTACTTGTTTTTCCTCAAGTATTAACCTTTTCTATTATCCCCAGGTTCTTGAGAATTCAGTATGCTACAACTTTAGAATTGATCACCCAAGTGCGCATTGTGCGAAATAATAAATTTTTCGAGAGTCCGAGGTCGAACCACAGGGAATTGAGAAACAAGAGACACAAAACAAATAAAAGAAATTGTTAGAAATTTGTTTGAGTAGGAATTTATCTAACAGAACAAAGATGAGTTTGTTAAAACAATAATTGAAATACTAAAGTATCGGTGATACCCTTTCAAATTTACACTGTGACACCCCAAAATCCGGGGGTCCGTTGATTACCCATCAACCCGCGGAATACCCGTAAATACCGAGTGACTCGATATCACACCGTTATGTCCCATTTACCGAGGTCCATAACTTAACAAAATTTGGGTAGAGTCTCCTTTGTACAGGGAACTCTACCCAATACCCAACCTGTGCAACATAACTCACATGACCCATCTGAGGCCCAATATAAACAATGACCGCACCGGGTCCATTTATAAGTAAACATTGACCACACCGGGTCCAATTATCCATATTTATAGCAAAACATGCAAGGTTAATTTTAACATTAGTGCATATATGTAATAGTTATCATTTAAATCCACCAAGGTCTAATAAGCCTCAATATACCTCAATTAGTGTCCATTTGTATCCTTGGAACTAGAGAAATCCAAGTCCATTGGTGTTCTTTAAATCAAAGAAATCCAAGCCTGGAAGCTTAGTTTGAAAAATTTCGGTTTTAGAGTCACCGTTCGAACAACACTATTCACATTCGAACGTCCCTTGGTTTTGAAAAATAGGTAGCTCCCAGTACATTTGGTTCTCTGCTGGTTTTGCTGTTCAAAACTCGCACCATTCGAACGTCACTTTACGTTCGAACAGAAAATGCAGTTTCTGTTCTGCTGCAACTTCCAGTGCGGTTTTGACCTGTTTAGAAGTGGAATTGAGAAAATTTCATAAAAACACTTTTGTAGCCCTAGGTGTCTACTACCTACTGTAAAAATTTCAGATCATTTGGACGTCACAATAAAAAGTTATGGCTCAAACACTAAACAGTGTCTGAAATTTCTGTGTATGATTTCAACCCCAAATCAATCCAAGGTTATCCAAAACTTATACAACATCTATTTGATACCAAATATAGTCAATACAAGTTCTAATACAACTATTTCCATACTTTTACATGCCAAAATGGAAATTAACCAAAAGTTTTACAAAAACTAAATTCAAAAGCCACAACCCGGCTTCTCTTCAACCAAGAGCCCCCGAATGAGAGTCATCCACAGGAACGTGTCCCGTACCTGAAATTGTTTCCCGTATAGGGTGAGCACAACGCCCAATAGAGATAAACCTATAGAGGTTACTCTTCCCTTAGATGCACATGCTCATGTAATCATCACACAAACATACAACCAAGCATTTCTCACACTTATGCATCCTATGATGGAATGCAACAATGCTATGCTATGGAATGAAGTGACACTCACCCATGCAACTTTATTCCGAGCTCTCTTCGGCTCCCCAACACATGCAAGTGTCAATTTAGTCGAAACCACCATTTATGTTACACACAATGGCGTTAATCACTCTAGGGTCTTGTATAGGGGTGGATGTTCATGGACTTACACCAAGGGCCTCCAACCCACACGAAATTTACGGACTTCGACCGAGGGTTCCGAATACACCCACACACTTTATGGGCCGAGCCAAGGGAGTGCGTAGCCCAATCACCGGGTCTTGCACCCGAGAGGTCGTCATGCCTCTTCTTGCTACCCCAACCCAATTCATCATGCAACCAAGCGGCTTAGCTAAGTCCTCGACCCAACTCTCCCAAGCCTTCCGTCAATCACCAAGTGTGGTATTGATGTCAAACATGCACTCACTCATGTAATGAGACACTTCCGTGCAAATGCAATGTGATGTTCCATTGCACACAAAATAATGCTCAATATGCTTATGACAAACATATAAACATTTTCATACATCAATGCAATTGTATCATAAGTATATAACTACCATATCTCATTATGCTCAATATATCATTTCATGCATATGTCAATAACACTCTTCATCCAAAAACCATATCCTAAGCATATGATTTCACAATCACCCAAGCATGTTATAACATAGCATCATGCAAGTAACACCCTCAATTTCACTAGGGCATTTTATCAAACATCTTATAGTCATTCAAGTCATGTATTCACATAACACATTCCAAGACATAGTTTATAAAACACATAGCATGCCTTAAGTTTTCACCAAGTTACAAAATAATCACATGGAACCTCCATATACCAAATTCAAGCTAGAAGCTAGCCTAAGCTATTCCTATGCTAATTTTTTTCACTTTCATACCCATAGACATATATGTATAACAATACATAAGCATATACATAATTTTCACCCTTAGTCTAGCAACACCTAAGGTAAGAATAATCCAAAGTAGGAATAACCCCTACCTCTTAGGAGTGTAGAAAACCCCTAAAACACCAAAACCAACCCAAAAGCTTTGATCTCCAAAAATTCTTCCTTTGATTATTCGGTGAAATCACTTCCTTTTGGTACGTAGATGTAGCCCTTGACGAGGAGAACGATCTTTGTTCTTGGTCCAAGCGGATTTGAGCACTAGAATTATGTAGATCATAGAGAGAAGTTGAAGCTTTCCCTCTCCTTTCCCTCTCTTTTCTATCGGCTGAAGAGGATGCTGAACAATGGGGGAAAAATCTGATTTTTCCCCCTATTTATACTTTAGAACACTTGGCCCACAATTGGCCACATGTCCATTTTTAATTCCGGGTCCGTTTTTGTCCCGAACAATTAAATCTCGTCCCGGTTTAAATCTAAAATATTTTTATTTCAATTTATCTTATTTTATTGCCCAAAATTTAAAATTTTATAAAAAAATTCGTGTACAGGGTCACCCGAAGCCCGATCGCTCCGTAAAACGTGAAAAATTTGACTATCTTAGAATTCGACGAAAATTGACGTGGTAACTCGATTTCGCGAGACGAATCCAACGGTGAGGTCCGTTTTGTCATCCGAGTTACAAAAATTTCAGATTTACAACCCGAATCATGATGACAATTTACCATTTTACCCTTTATTCATAAAAGTTTAAATCTACCGGGATTTTACATACACAGTAATTATTAATGATCCAATTTTCAAACTCAATTGAAAATCATTTGAGAAGTGATCTCAATTGGAATATTTAGCAGTAATAATATGAAAACATCAAAAGTTATAATTAATGAATTATCTGAACAAATATAAAAATTTACTTGTAAATCATAAACATTCACCGTGCTTGGAGTGTATGATAAATCAAGTTTTTAAATAGGTAAATCTTATTTTATTGTAAATAATAAATCAATTATCTTATGAGAAGTTCTAATTAATTAATTCAAGTATGAAATAACCAGTTATTTGACTCGCAAAAAATTTCAACCATTCGATGCATGTGACACAACAAATCAAGAAATTATACAGAGCAAAAAGTTTACTAAAAGACAAGAATTAAATTAAAAGAATAAATCATGCATTAAAAAGAACATTGAATCACTAATAAATACCGTACTTCATTGAAAGTATCTCCCCTACCTTTAGTTGGGCTTTTAACAAGCCATAGGACTAAAACAAAAACTAAAAAGAAAAGATGAGAAGAAAAAAATAATCATCTCTCAAAAGATGAGAGCCTTTATTTATACTAAAATAAATCCTAGATATAGGTAGAAGATATAAGGTTGGATTGAGAGGAATTCCTTTCCAAAAAGAAATCTTTTAAAGTTAAATCCTTTGCATAAAATTTTGGGACTGCAGATACCAAATTTGTCCAAATTTTGAGCTTGAATTTTGCATATTTAGAGGCCGAATTACAAAATTTTTGTAAAACACTTTTATAGCCCTTGAAATTTTCTTTTCAGCCCCACAAAAATCAGGTCAATCCGATATTGGAGTTAAAATTTATATGCAAAATACTGAAAACGTGTCAAATCCTTGTCTTCTTGGATACTTTCCTAATCCAACTTTAAATGAGTTTTCTTCTAACTTAGACTTTTATAAGGATTTAATTGTCACCTTATCTTCAAGTCTTCCTATGTTAATCTTGACTCTTCAATCCTTATCAATTATAATTCTTTCTCTAGTGATTGCTTCACTTGCCTTATTCATTATTACTTTAAATCAACCAATTTACCTGTAAAATAAACCAAATAAGTAGAAAAAGTATCAAACTAGAAAATCAAGAAATCTGACACATTTAATCATAAATAATATGCAATTAACCAATCATTAAATATAACAAAATATCACTTTGGATAGTTAATCACAGTACTTATTCCACGACTGAAATTGTTTGAAATGCACGGGAAAATAAGCTATCGTTTTGTTGTATTGGGGTGGATATATGAAATATACATTGGAGGATTTATCATACGATTCTCTTCCCAAAGGTGGAATTGTTATAAATAGTGGCACAAAACTGTTGGAGTTGTTGAGTAAAATTTACACTGTAATGAGGTTGGACAGGTCGCATAACAAGTTGAAGTTGACATCTAGATATCCATTTACACTTGGAGTAGGACCAAACATGAATACATATGTCATTTTGGAAATTGTGAATGGTGACCTTGTTACTTCTTTGGTTAATGTTGTACTTGATAACTCCAACATTGCTAGTGTTGCTTTATACGTGGAGATGGAGGAAATCGATGTTGGCATAAGTAGTAGTTAGACCGAGGAGTGCCTAATCACCACTACCATGTCTTACAGTGAGTTGCTCAGGTGAGAGATAAGTAACTCAACATTTTTAACTTCCGAATTTATGAGGAAATGTTCCACTCCAATGGGGATGCAGTTAGTGGATGTCTCTGGGCAGTACACCTATACCCACCCACATTTTGGGTCTACTACATATGGTGGATACTCAAAGTCAGAATTGTGAAATGGGTGAGAAGGGGATTGAGTTGAGTGAACAAAATGATGTCCATCAACTAGTAATGCAAGAAAGCTCAATTCAGGAATATGAAGCAATGTGTGTGAATGATCGTATACATGGGTTAGATAAAGAAGAAGAAAAAGAGTATGAGAAATTAATGATTAATGAGCCGAATGATGAAGATGGGAATGATGAAGAAATTGAGGCTAGTGTGAAGGTTCGGGTGCATAAGCCTTCACAACTATTGAATTTGGTCAACATTCTGAAGCAGATAGCTTAGTACCGTATTCTGAATTGAATTTGTGGGATCTGGTAAAGATGGAGTTGGTGAAAGGCATAGTTTTTAAGGATAAAGCTTCGTTGATTAGGGCAGTTAAATGATATTCTATCAAGCTGAATCAGGATTATGTCGTGGTCAAGACAAATACAACAGTGTGAGTTACACAATGTAGTATGTACATGCAACCTAGCTGCAAGTGGATATTACGAGCTTTTTTTAGGAAAAAAATTTAAAATATTTCAGATCACAAAATATAATGGATCTCATACGTGCTTCTACCCTCGAAGGAGTCGTGACCACAAACAGTTTGAATCTGACTTCGTATGTCATAATATACTGAGACTTATTGGTGATATAAAACAAACAAAAATTTCAACAATTCAGAAGAATATAAAAAAGAAGTTTAAGCATAATATTTCCTACAAGAAAGCATAGATTGCGAGAAACAAGGCTATTCCTAAGATTTTCAGTAATTGATACTCATCATATGACATGTTGTTTAAATTTTTGGGTGTCATCAAGAAGTATAACCCTGGTTCGATTGTGCAATGGCAGTACAACTATGAATCTGCTGAATATAATATTTTTTTACAAGTATTCTAGGTATTTAAGGCCAACATTAAAGGGTTTAAATATTGTCGACCTGTTGTTAGTATTGATGGGACATTTCTGTGAGACAAGTACAAAGGAAAGCTATTAGTCGCAACAAATTTTGATTCTAATAAGCAACTGTTTCCCATTGCATTTGCTAAAGTGGAAGAGGAGAAACAATCAAGTTGGTGTTTTTTTCTATATTACCTTCAGCGAATATTTCTTCGACTTCGGTAAGGGATATGTTTAATTTCTGTTAGGCACATGAGAATCCTTTCTACTATGAACATGAAAAATTCTGGGTGGCATCTACCACATGCTTGTCATCGCTTTTGTCTTCGGCATGTGCATAGTAATTTTAATACACAATTTAAGGATTACCATTTGTACAATCTTATGTGGATGGCTGACAAGGTAAGACAGGTTCGTAAGTTCGATGAGTTGATGACCCAAATAAGCAATGTCAAAGAGGAAGCCTTTGAATACTTGAACAATATATCATGGAGAAGTGAACATTAGTTTATGATGGTGGACAACGATGTGGCATAATGACAACCAATATTTCTGAGGTTTTTAATAGTGTTCTCTAAGGTACTAGGTATTTGCCCATAACTACTTGTGTGCAATCGATATTTTATTGGGTCACTAAGTATCATTTCAAACACTGAGATAAGGTAACAAAAATGAAAAAAAAATGAGTTAGAGTTCCCTAAGGATGTTGTAGAACGAGTATAACATGTACAACAAATGAGTCGTGTCTATAAAGTGACGCTATTTCATATGGAGCGTGGTCTTGCTTAAGTGGTGACTGGTGGTGGTAAGAAGCAAGTTATGTGTTTTGAAGATCGGTTGTGCATATGTGAAAAGTTGATAATTTACAGAATTCCTTGCTCTCATGTATTTGCTATATGTTCTCATTTTCAATTGCATTTTTAGTCGTACATAGATCCCATATACAATATCGACAATTTAGAGAAAATTTGGGAGCCCCAAATGTATCCTTTAAAGCATGAGCATTATTGGGATGATCCTCCACATCCTAAGTTAGTCCTTGATCGCAACTAACGGTGAGACTTGGTTGATCGTCCAAAGACGCTACGCATACAAAATGAGATGGTCTTCCCGTCAGAGGATCGTAATCAGATACATTGTGGGCTATGCGGCAAAGTGGGTCACAATCATCAAAAGTGTTCATCCATAAACATCCGAGCTCCATCATCCCTTCACTAGGCATATGTAATTTTTTTTTTTTTACTTTTTAAGTTATCCTATGTTGTACTAAAGTGTGTGTTGGACTTTACAATGTGGTTATGTTGTAATATTTGGTAGGTAATGTTGAGAATTAGATGTTTGTTGAAATGATATCATTATGCTATCTTGTATGTTAAAAATCCTAAATTTCTCACTTTTTCGATTGTGGATGTTTTGTTATATAATTGATGATTGTATTTGGTTTTTGCTGATTTTTTGTTCTGGCCATGGACAATGATGGTAGACATTTACTACATCCTGGTCAACATGACCACTTTATTCTATTATTGCAAGTAGAGCATCAATCATAGTATATATGGCAGAGTGTAGATCCCCTTGTTTTGCATTGCAGGCGTAGTGAATACACCGCACGACAGTTACATGTCACGGATAAGCGAGTTATTCATTATTTACTGACTGTGGGGTTTTACGAGGCGCACAAGGTTGCATTGAAGTAGTTGGATTAGGGTCTCATCATAGCCCTAGTTGAGAGCTGGCGTGTTGAGACGCACATATTCGATCTTCCTATGAGTGAGGTCATTATTACCCTTCATGATGTCGCAGTACTTATAGGACTACCGATCGATGGTATGCCAATGTGTGGTAGAGTTAATTGTCTTGATGGCACAACTTGGCCAGCGTTATGCCAGCAGTTGCTTGGTTTTACATCTGCTGTGGAGGCTATAGACGGGTCTTTCCTCAAGCTTAGTGCATTGCGAGCTCATTTGGATGGAGGTGTCCCTGTAATGCTGACGATGATTTCATAGCATGTTATGCCAGAGCATACATCATGCTATTGATCGGTTCTTATCTATTCATAGACAAATCATCGAGCAAGGTGAAGTAGATGTATCTTCCATTGATTATCAATCTTATCACTACCGATCAGTTCAGTTGGGGTAGTGCGGCATTGGCCTGGATAGACTACGAGGTGTGTGTCACAACTAGACGTGATGCTAAGGATGTCGACGACTTGCTTGTTTTACTTCAGGTATACTTCAGCCTTCTCTTTCATGCACTTACAATTTTTGTTTTAAGTTTAATTTAATGACGTAATTACGTGTTACATTACAACTGTTTTGTTTATCTATACAGTTGTGAGAATGAGAGTGTTTAGCACACATTCGTCTGCAGAGATTACTCTCACATAATCCATTACCACATGTAGTAGTGGATGAAGCAGATGTACATGCGAAGGACAACCAATAGATGATGTTGCACCTGCACCACATGTCGCGCCACATAATGAGCTATCTGCAGTCCCTCGTGGGTGTAAGTAAGATAATATTTGGATTGTACGATTCATTTTTCATTACCCATGTTCTCTGACATTACAGAAATCAGCTTGAACAGATACGAAATGAGTAGGTATACCAACAATTGAACGTACATTTCCAAGTTATTTGTATTGTTGGTGGGTTGTTGTTCTGTAATTGAAGGTTGTATGGTTGGTGGGTGTTTGTGGCATGTTTTTGGGTTGTTGTTAGTGTATTAATGGAATATAATATGCAACAGGTGTTTTTCAAATTTTTTTGGGGTCATACTTATAGGGGAAACTTTGTTGAAATTTTTATTTAATTCTTCTAACAATAATTGACATTATTATCATGCAGATGATATGATAGTCTTTCACTATGGATGTGTTAAGCAGCCAACCAAATTATTATTTGCGAGGTTGGGAATTATGGACTACACGGGCACCGCTTAATTGTTTTGATGTGGTAGAATGACATTTCCCTGATTGTGTTCTCCAATAGTTTGGGTTCAAACAACCGATACCAACGACATATGATTCGAGTATGGAGTTTCGTGCCACAAATAGGCGTGGCAAACTTGGTTATGACTAGACTACCGCACATCAGTGCTACATCAAACATGTGGGAGCAGCGATGAGATACTATTATTCATGGCGAGCCTACCTCGAGATGATGGATGCCACTAATTCATACATGGAGTGGTATCGATGCATTACTCGTTTACTTATCGGACCACCTATGCCTTGACCTGATGTCGATTTTCAGCCAATTGACAGTATTATCGAGCTGTTGGTATGCCTTGCTTAATTTTTAGTTAAATTAAACATGTGACACAAATTACATAATATTGTTGTAACTTATTAATTTATGGTGATGCAGGAACATACACTGACACAGATATATCATACAACATGTGATACTATTAGGGGCTAACCTGATTTGAGGACTTATTTAGTGGCCATCAGCCAGATCGAGGATGTCAGCTACAACTGTTTGTCATCTATTTCTGAGCATTGTAAACTTGTGCAAGAACTGACAAACATTTAGTAGCCATTAGTTGCAACACCGATGCCTGCACGCCAGCATGGTGTACGTATTCCACGACTGTCAGCTGCACGCTCACCAGACCACTGGAGCATGTCCACCAACATTATATGTCCTCGTTGCTGATTATTGCAGTCCACCACTAGTCGTTGACCCCGCCACTACACCACTGATTGACCCTTCTACACACACACCTACAGTGACATCATATGGTCCACCACTGACCTCACCATACGTGGATACATCTTCATCACCATGCACACCTTCACAGGAGCCGATGGTTATAAGAGTTGTACCTCATGTACTGGACCAGACAACTATATCACTTCTCGATGTGGCTTGTATTCCACAGATTGTCCAACTGTTGTCCCATTGGCCTACTTCTTCTATCTCACATGAGGACTTTTTCGATGATGCTGAGGTTGCTATTAAGGGAGTGACACAGAATCCATCACTTTCACACAGAGGACGAGGTAGAGGTGAGCATATAGTCAGTCATCCTGGTCACCATGCACATGATCATGTATATAGTGGAGTGCCTCAAGAGATTCCAACTCCTCCTAATGGATATCAGCCCAAGTGATAGAGGAAACCATCACTTTATGAGACGTAGTCCATTTTTTTTTATCTATGTTGTATATAAATTGTGTTAATTAGTGTTGTATATAAAAACTCTTTGGGTTCATAGTTTTGATATAGTGTTATTCCATTGCTACATTTCAAATTAGTTATCAAATACTCTATGCAACATTTTTTAACCAACTTTAACACAATTTATCGAATACATATGGACCACACTAATTAGAGAAATACACCATATTTCATATAAACATAATAAAGAAATATATTGGAAACACAAAATTGACAATAATGTCTAAATGTTCCAACACAAGAGTTGCATAACACTTCTTCATAGGTCTTCATCTTCGTCAGACATCTCCACATTAGAAATACATTCAGCTTCCCCACTCAATTGGAAGCTTAAAATTGCTTCTTGTATCCTCCCTTCTGTAGTACGGTCTTTTGCGATGCGATGAAGGTTGTACTTATTGCAACAGATTGCTATTTGATTGTTCTCAGTTTGAATACGAAACAATGCTTGCTCTAATTCTTGAGGAGTAGTAATAGACATACCAATGGCAACTTGTTGAGGTCTTCTTATGTTGCAAGAACATAAATTTAAGCTTAGATTATCTCTTTTTGTTAAACGATATTGTCATTTCGCCATCATTGTGTTTCTAGCCATTCGTGTATAGCGTAAACGATGATTCATTGAATAAAAGAACTCATCCTCTAATGTCCAATGATAACCCAGAGTTTCAAACACTGTTCTCTAACTATAATTATTGGTTAGAGGTCAAGTGTGTATATTGAACATTGCACATGCGTTCAAACTTATAAGCATTATAGATATAAGTACACTAGTCTACAGCCTCAATAAATGACATTAAACCATTGTGTAGCCACAATGATTGACATTGAACCAATGTGTAGTCACAATGAATAACATTGATGCAGTTGTCATGTTGTACCTATTTATTGTTCAACAAACCACATGAATGAAGTGCCTCAACACTGTTAGAAATAAAGACAAACCAATAAATTGACAACACATTGCATTGCAATTCAATGCACCGATGTGTAGTCACAATCAAAATCCTGTGACTGCACACTAGTTCAATACCAAAAACCCTGATGTTGTTGAATGTTTCATAGACGTGAATCAGGGTCTAGTAACTTCAATGAATGAGATGTCTCAGTGTGTAGTCACACTGACTGTACTTTTATTTTAATGTTTGACCATTAACTCAAATAAAAAGGTGACTACACAATATTGCATTGATGACAACTGTGCTTATCCAATAAAATAAATGACTACACACTGCTGCATTTAACACAATGAAACCACTATAAAAACATAATAAGGGGTGGTTTATATCGCATGTATTGCAAATTATGTTTACATCAAGACCATTTACCATTGATAATAATCGTAGACATCAACGAGTTTGGTTGTTATAAGAGCGAAATGATGATTACAAAAGTGAGAGACTTTTTGATCCAAAAAGAGTATTATGCTGGACTCCGACGAGAGTGGGTTTTCCGTGCTAATGAATCACACTCATTATGCACAGATCTAAGAGAACTTGGTATACCGATACCACATAGAATTTCACTTACCTTGTCACGAAGGAATAGAGTGGACTACGAAGCAGTAGTTAAACGTGTATGAAAGGAGACAATTAGGATGATGGTGTGTAAGTGTCGACATTATATGCTCCAATTAGCAACTGACTTGGTGGCCACTGCATTTGGAAGGGAGTTGACAACTACTGAGCGATCTACTGTATTGTTTAATGAAGAATACTTATCAAATGACTTTATGTCTGATGAAGATTAACAAATGTAATCAGTGTCCAACTGATTGTGCGTATAACATTTACGTGTATGTCCTATTTAATGTTAAGCAATCCCATAGCTTTATTAGTCTATTCAATGTTTTGTCATATTACAATTTTTTATTGTCACATCCTGTCATTGTCAAATCAGTTCCCAACTATGCAGTGTGATGTCATTTAACTGTTATTTTAGTTTTCCAAACCGAACCTATATATACTAGCATTCACAATTGTGTAAATGATATGAAACAAATATATAGCCAAACCAATGAAGGTTCTTCTTCAAGCAATGAACAAAATAGTTCATCTTCGACTTACAAATGTGAACGCTCAACCGATAGATCAACATCATTGAACATAGTTCCTTCTATTAGATCACATACAAATTCCAGTGGTGTAAAGTGGTATGGATGAAAACGTGAGTTCTGCAACGAACTCATCGACCCTTATCACCCATTTGGTCAAGCTGAATATGTAATTCTTGGGCCTGCAATTGACTATCCGCCTTCAGGTGCTCATATTGAACCTACACTACGATGACGACAATTATATGACAAACATTGCGACGTTGAAGTATTTTGTCATTGACATGGACTTTGCGGTACCAAATGCATGTTCGACTGATATTTATGATCCACAAAATTCAAACAATTATGACGAGATCATATTAATGCTTAAACGTGAAAATAATCAAATGCAACGTCGATTTGATTGTTTACATGCAATCAAGTATGCAAAAATAGAGCATTTTGATCCTGAATATGTCGAAATTGAAATTTTAAAAGATTCGTTACTTATTTCTGATCCTAAACTTTCTGATTTCTCTAACTTAGACGATGATGTGTTAGACACTTTATGCCATCAAGTTTGTATGTACTCGGTAATCCTTTATATTATTTTGAATATTAATCACGTTATTGACACCCTTTTACCCCATCAATTGCACTAGAAAGTGTTATGAAATAAATGCTCACTTTTTTGGTTATAAATAAATTATATTTTTACATTGCTTTGTTTTTATAAACATTATTGTCGACATGATCAAAATTAAAAATAAAATTTTATTTTTGAATGTTAAATAAAATTAATTAAATGTATACGTTTCAATGTTTTAATTTTGAAATGATCAAAATATATTTATTTTGAATATAATTATTTTTTTTTGAACAAGAATATAATTATTCAATAAATAAAATTAAACATTGAAAAAAATAACAATGTGATGAATAAAAAAAATCAGAGGGTATACAAAACGTTGGTGCAAATGATGTTTTACTGAAAAACGTCAGTGCAAATGATGTTTTTTAGAAACATTATTTGAACCAACGTTTTCACTAAAACGTGCTTTGCACTGATGTTTCATATGAAAACGTCACTTAGACTGATGTTTTTATCATACAAACGTTATTCTAAGTAACGTTTTATATGGCCACCATATATCCCAATGCAAGTAAAAAAAGTCATTTTAATTGACGTTTTTAAAATTACTTGAGTTCAAAAAATCGTTTGAAAACTACCCTCTTTTGGATATAAGTTTCAAAAAAGCCACGGGTAGGGGTAAAAGCTCCAAACAAAAGTGTTCAGGTGAGAAAGAAGGTAGAAAAAATAAATAACCCGATGAAGGGCTTCGTCATATACAAGGATCAAAATATTGTTTCGAAACGGTCGAAACGTCTTAAACGTTTTTGTTTTCAATGAGACAGAAACGAAACAATAACGGAATTAAAATTACGATATTTCAAGGTATTCCATAATGTTTTTAAATATATTATAATATTTCAATGCATTTGTACAATTATTTTAAAATATTTCAAGGTATTTTAAGATACTTTAATATATTTCTATCAATGTTTTAGAAAAATAATTCTTAAATTTTAAATTTTTTTTATTATATTTCTGAAACGAGTCGAAATATTTTCGAAACACGTCGAAACGTTTTCGTTTTTTAAGTGACCGAAATAATACACTAAAATAATATTTTGATCCTTGAACGTATAAAAACGACGGTGATTAGTCATTGTTCTATTCAAAATGCGAAGAATTGCCAATTTTATGAATTTGTACGGCCCGTTGAAGTCCCCGAATAAAGGGGAAATAGGGTATTGCTACGAACATTATTTCTGCTGACTTAAAAGTGAAAAGTTACTTTTTTCACCACTAAAAAATATTTATAGTGCACAAAGAAGTTTTTTGGCCCCCTTCCCACAATGTAATCAGAGCATTGGTCTTTACTAATACTCGACCAGGTTCCTGAAAACTCACTTAGACACCACCCAACAGTTGGTTCAATAAGTAAAAACTTCGATTTTCTTACTCGATGCTTAAATTTAAATCTCCACAACTGCCAACAGCTTGATGAGACTAAATATGCTTTTAAACACCAAGAGCACGCAGTAAGATCTTAACTTCGCCCTCCGACGTAAATGCTATGGGATCTTCTGTAAATAATTTGTATGATCTTGACGAACAATGCAACCTAAAATGACTGCATATCTATTTTATACACTGAAAAAAAAAAACCTCACTTAGACATATGGGTCTGATTACAGTGCCAAAATCTACTTTTCTGTATAGTACTTTTACTTTTTATCTAATGAAAACATGTCACATGTAAGAGAAAAATTTATTAAAATAAATTTTTATCAGTTCATTTCTCAAAACAACGGTTGCAAACAATTCAAACCAAAATCAATAGTTCTTGATCAATTTTTGCAATGTAAATTCGCGGTACCGAGCCTTATCCTGGGCATATAAACACACTACAAATAACCTGTATTTGAAAGTACGGTGTAACGTAAATGAGAAGTAATAAATTTAAGGAGAAAAAATATTCAATGTGAATAATTATAAGATAAATATTGATAGCCGTTGGATGAATTAATTTGAGACCGTTAAATAAACTTATTGAAACTTACCCTGTTTTATATTATAGATCTCTTAAATCATTTATAATAATTGGCTACATTAATCAGTCGTTTCTTTGAGAAGAACACCGATCTCGTTATTAAGGAAAGGCGACGAAGAGTGAGGCCTTTTTTCCAAAAATCAATCTTCTCACTTGAGAACAAACAGACACCAGATGGATTTGAAAACTTATACACTGATTCTCACAATTGCAATAGTCATACTAATGATTTAGGGGAGATCTCTTGTACCAAATACCGTCTTAGTTCATCTTATTTCATTAAATTCAAGATATAATACAAGGATCTAATAAATCATAACCTAATTTGTACAAGTATATCTCAAAAACAAATACTGTCTCAGTTCATTCTGTTATGGAGTCGTTGGTGTAGGGCATCGTTGCTCTGTAAGAATCTCATTTCAATAAACGCATCAAAGACCATAATATATTCCATTTTTAAACCAGTTTACCAAGCTATGTAACAGTCCAATGCTTCACCCAAATAGAATACAGAGCATAACCATGCAAAGCTACTCGCATGTAAAAACACATATAGATAGTACAAATGATAGGAGGAGGAAAAAGACCTTACAAAATCTTTTTTTTTGATTTTTCTTATTCTAATTCAAGCCCGCAGCCACACTGCAGCCCAAACTTCTTATTATACAAGGCATATGACCAGAGCAGAAATGCCCTAACCCTGAAATGAAGCAAAAAGGAAACATTAGCCGTTCTAGAAACATGTTTCACCACTTCCAATGATTAAATCATTGCAAAATAAGTAAAGATTGCAAATACGATAATTTTTTTAAAAGCAGCTATTCAACTAGAAGGAACAATCCACTTGACGAGAAGTTTGATGCATCATTTTATTAAAGTCTATTTCAAAGCATCGAAAACTAAAGATGGGACTCCTTTTCCCCTTGAAAAAACCAAGGCACACCCATCCCCCTCCCTCTTTTCCTCTTAAAACCAAAAAATTAGCAGCAAACGAAGCATATAACCAACAGCAAAACAAGATGTACCCACCAAACAAACTCAGAAGCACTTCCTGTGAACAATTGCAGGCCCCGATTCGTCGTACTCAGCCTTTGAGATCCACATCTGGAACATTGAAAAGTACATAGAAGGTCAGTCAAGCATTGAATGCGACTTTAAAAAGTGGAAGGGAGGAAAGAAGGGATCAAAAAAGACAAAAAAATCACCTGTTGGAAGGTACTGAGCGATGCTAGGATGGACCCTCCAATCCAGACGCTGTACTTTCTCTCTGGCGGTGCCACGACCTTTATCTTCATGCTGCTTGGAGCAAGAGCTGTGATTTCCTTACTCATACGATCAGCAATACCAGGGAACATTGTTGAGCCACCACTGAGCACAATGTTGCCATATAAATCCTTCCTGATATCTACATCACACTTCATGATCGAGTTGTAGGTCGTCTCATGTATTCCTGCAGCTTCCATTCCAATCAATGATGGCTGGAAGAGGACCTCTGGACAACGGAACCTCTCAGCTCCAATAGTGATGACTTGTCCGTCAGGCAGCTCATAGCTCTTCTCAATTGACGAGCTGTTCTTTGCAGTCTCCAACTCCTGTTCGAAATCCAGAGCAACATAAGCAAGCTTCTCCTTCATATCACGAACAATTTCCCGTTCTGCAGTTGTGGTGAACATGTAGCCTCTCTCAGTGAGAATCTTCATAAGGTTATCTGTGAGATCTCGACCAGCAAGATCCAGACGAAGGATGGCATGTGGAAGAGCATAACCCTCATAAATTGGAACCGTGTGGCTCACACCATCACCAGAATCAAGCACTATACCTATTCAGACACAATACTGATTCAATAATCAAGTGCATAAGGCAGAAAAAAGTCAAATATACTGAGTGATTGATGTGATACGAACCAGTTGTACGACCACTGGCATAGAGAGAAAGAACGGCCTGGATGGCAACATACATGGCTGGCACATTGAAAGTTTCAAACATAATTTGAGTCATCTTTTCTCTGTTTGCCTTGGGGTTGAGGGGTGCCTCTGTGAGAAGCACTGGATGCTCCTCTGGAGCAACACGAAGCTCATTGTAGAATGTGTGATGCCAAATTTTCTCCATGTCATCCCAGTTGCTGACTATACCATGCTCAATGGGGTACTTCAAGGTCAGGATACCTCTCTTGGATTGGGCCTCGTCTCCAACATAAGCATCTTTCTGGCCCATCCCAACCATGACACCTGTGTGCCGAGGCCGGCCAACTATACTAGGAAATACTGCCCTAGGAGCATCATCACCCGCAAAGCCAGCCTATAAGATAAAGAAGTTAGCATAAGAAATTAAGTGGACTAGGAATGATTGCTGTAATTATCAGGAAGAGAGGACGCTAAACTTGCAAGCTCAATTGCAATGACTAACCTTGACCATTCCAGTTCCATTGTCCACTACAAGTGGTTGAATATCCTCTCCATCAGCCATCGTATAGTAGTCTGTATGAAAACAAACTAAAATTACTGCAAACGAAATATCAAAAAGAAGGGGACTGTAGTAAGTAGAAAATCGTATTGTTCCAACATATAAGGTCAGACTAGGTACTCCTTCACTGTGGGGAGTAAAAGACCATTGCTATATCAATGATCCATCTAGTCTTGCCTCATACCTATTATGTTTAAAGTAATGTTTTAAAGTTTTGCTTTCCATATCTTGTTAGATCATCTGAATTTCCACAAGTTCTCAGCAAAAAACAAAAGCCTAACGCTTACCATAAACTTCAAAATCCCTCGTTATTTTAGATAGTGATACTATAGGAACAAATGTCGTCTTGCCATAGCAAAATCATATTATTTACAAAGGAACATGTCTAATTAAAGTTTCATATAAAACAATGTGTGAACTAATTGCTTCACAGTTCAAACAAAGACAATTTTTATAAGAAGATAAACAATTAAAACATGTCAATAAGACAGGCATAAAAATCAACTCGTGTAATACATTTGGCATCAACAAAAAGGGTCATCACCCATTTGCGTTGTCATTAATTGAGGGTGCTTTGAGGGGTGAACTAGATAGTGAATATAGACCTAACCTTTACAATTGTTAGTTACAATTGTTAGCATATAGTGAGTCAGTGACTAACATCACCGTTATTTGTCCGACAATTTTATCTGCCAAAAATTCCCTACAATTGTGTGCCACATTGAAGCCACGTACAGTTCCCCTAATGAACTAGATGGATCAAGCGGAAGGGCCACATTAAACCAATGTTGAAAGTTAAGGGGAAAATTTGACAAAACATTGTTTAAGGGTTTAATCGAAATAGGGACTAAATTCAGCAGCCGCCGGTGTATTTTATCCATAATTACAAGAAGCCAACCTGTCTCGTTGTGCACCTTGATGCATAGAACGAGGCTACTCTTGTGCAATTCATAAGCAAAATAGAGCAAAACCAAGTGAAACAAGAAACTATCAACATAGCAAGGCAGGAGAAGTATATACATGACCAACAGGCACTTTTTTCCAAAAAAAAAAACTTCTAGTTCAAACCAAGCCATCTTAAAGTGGACAAGTTCATCAACTACTCAAACTGCCCAAAATGGATCATTTAATTAAAACAAAAATCCGTTCAAAAAAAAATTAAATCAAAAATTACATGACACTATCTATAGCTTAGAAACAAGCTTTCTAAAAGATATCAGCTATTCTAGAATGATCGTCCATATATCCATCACCTCTCAATAATTTGTTGGTCCAATGTTATCATTATGCAGTAAGCATAATCATTTCCCTAACTACATAGGTATTATGTAAACATGCTAGGCTTTCACACTATAATACATAAAATTCCACAGGAAATGCAGCACATAAAGTCTTTCCATAACATAATCTCACCAGCATAAAAAATTAAAACTGACGTAATCTTCGTGGTGCTTGTTTAATGTTTTCCTCAAAAACATTTCCTAAGACACATCTTCCTAAAACATCAACATAGCTATCCAATATTACTGGTAGGAAGTTGAATATTTTACTTATAAAAGCTCAATAACGAGATTGATTTAATCTTTATTTACTTTGATCCAATGGTACAAAATTCATCCCAAATTTTTTTTCTACATCCAAAAACATCAACTTTTCTCCATGACCTCAATGTCAGACAACTCAATCAACATATTCACCAATGTCAAGTAATCATATCAATCCACACATATCTCTCTCTTCATTTTAATTATAAACTGCATAATTAAAAAAAATAAATTATTATTTAAAATACAAATATTACAAGGTCAGTTCAATTTTTGATATTACATAGTGTCTTCAGACACAGAGTTATTGCTAGTCTTTCTATCATTCCAATTAAGCTTATATATCATATATTTTTTCGATCGTAAACCATAATTGATGGGATTCAAATTAATTTCCTAAGACACAATCTTCCTAAAACATCAATTTATCTTTTTACAATTTCAAGTAAGTTTATATGTTATATATTTTTTCAATTGTAACGCTATAGTTAATGGGATTCAAATCGTGACGCCCACTTCTTAGGAACCCCGCCCCCCCCCCCCCCCCCAAAAAAAAAACTAGGAAAAAACTTTTTTTAATACTGAAATAAAAATATATATGTGCACGAAGATCTTCAAGTAGCACCATTACTGTGAGTAAACTCATAACAAACCTGTGATAAAAAATAAAAAAAAAAAATCATAAAAAACTTAATCGGAACCATAGAAGCTCAATGAACTGATCAAAGTTCAGTCCCAATTCAATATCAAAATGCATCGGACCCAATTCCTTCCCCATACAAGAACACTAAATTCAAAACACAACCCACAAAACTAAGACATACAATCCACCAAAAAAAATAAATTATAATGAACCTAGCTGATTATATGATACAATTGAAGATACTCAACTGAAAATCAAGTGTGATAGACTTTGAAAGTACAATTCATTCTGAAATTTTGCCAAGCTTACCTTTAAGATCGAACAGGCTAAGACTCGGCGTCCTTTTGATGCCGCTTTAACTATGCACAGACAGAGAGGAGTGTGGAGAGCAAGTTGGGCTTCAGTCACTTTTTTTCTAGGCAAAGAAAGAAAGCACTAGAAACGTTAGACAGAATCTTAGGAGAGAGAGAAAGAGAGGCGTAACCGTGTAATAATAATGGGTAAATTACACTCAGTTGTCTAAAATTTATCATTTAATTACTTAAATCTCTAATACTTTATATATTACACTTAAATCCTTTAAAATTTGTACGTGTGCAACACAACCTCTGTCGTTAGTTTACATTAAGGTAGCCATAAAAAATTCGTCAATCTCCAATAACAAATTAATTTTTTTGTGAATTTTAAGAAAATAAATCATGATTTTAATAATACATTTTTTTTTATTATTTGTGACTTTGTTAAAACATACTGATTAGGTCATTATTAAAATAAATTGGTTGTTTGTTTGATTATTAGTGTTAATTTGATACATCAATTTTTTTTGAAAAAAATTATCTGTCCTAGAGTTCTTGTACATCAGGTTTTTTTTTTTTTTTGAAATAATTGTTATGCTTCATCCCCCCTCTTTTTTTTTTATTTCGTTATTTCACTGTTTGTTAGCAAATTAATAATAAATAAAAATAGAAAACACTCAATGTTATTTTTTTTTAACTGATAACAAATAAATATAATGACTATCTTAACAGAGATTGGCAATAAGAGTTGAGTTACACGCGTATAAATTTCAGAGGTCCAAATATAATATATTAAATATGAAAAATTTAAGTAATTAAATAACAAATTTTAGAGTGTCTAAATATAATTTACCCAACAACGTATCCTCTGCTTCATACGCGTTCGGGAAATGAAATGCAAATTCAAATGCAAATGACATTTGCAACAAGGACGAAATTTTGGTTGACATGCGTCCATCAAGGGCTATACATATTCCTTAGCCTATAAGTCATTGTTTGGAAAATAATATTTAATATAATGGTGACATATATCAGATGTCATTATTTAGTAAGAAATAATAAATTAGAAATTTATCCCTCCATGTAATGTAATGTGACAATTATCTCATGCAAAGGTGTAGGGTTTATAGTATCTATTTGGTTATTTTTAAATTGAATGATGCCACCAAGTTATAGTGATGATATTGTATCACTGTTATATTAAATGTTTATTTATATTTTTTGATACGGTAATGGGTAAGATTATCTCTATTTTTGACGTAAATTTAAGTAAAAAATTTGATTTGATATAAAATACTCTAATGAAGAAACTCTAAGCTTAAAGAATATAAATTCAAATTTAAACGAGGATAAATCTAAATTTATGATTATTTGATCTTTAAAGGAAAATGAAATACGACCATTGAAAATTTAAATAATTATAAATTTTAGTCTCCTTTCAATTGCTACGAATTTGAATAAAGAATGAGTTTGTTTTTGGTCTACTTTTATTCAAATTTAAATTTGACTAAAAATTTGAGTAAGGTTAGAGATGCTCTAAAAAAAAAAAGGTAAATTACGTAGGACTCCTTTGAACTTAAGGTCGGGGACCCGTTACCACTTTTACGAGTTCTACTTAACCCCTCCTACTTGTAAATAACCTGTAAATCGTAATAGAGGTAACAATATTTGTAAAATGACTAAAATATGCTTTGATTTTGTTCTAATGTTCTTTGTGATGTCATCTATTAAACAACTCCATATTAAGCAAATAAAACCACCACTTTATTGAACACCCAAACAGTCCACCACAGTCGAACACCTAAACAAACAACTACTAAACCCCCAACAAACCCCTCACCACCACTAGTGGCGGAGCCAAGAAAATTATCTAGGTGCACACTTTAAGTACAAGTTTTATTTTGTCCTCAAATATATAAAAATAATGTGATATATTTATATTTTTTATATTGTATTTCACCAATGAAATAATAATGAATTCATTTAATGTTACAATGAGACCGATTATTAAATAAATTTTAATATCATTTTATTTGTGACAACCCATTATGTCTCAATAGTATTAGTGAAAATTTATTAAACATAAAAGAGATCTGTTTGAAAAAAATTAATAAAATAACATCTATACATCAAGAATTAATTATATAATTTATTTGACACAAATAAAAGCAATATTGTATAATTTTTAATCTTCTTATAAATTCCAAATTTTACTCATTCCTGGTTGTATATTCTATAATTTTTGAACCAAAAGAGACTGCAACAAATCAGATCGATACTCTCTCAACACATAAACATCACACATACAAATAATTTTAGTTTTCTATATAAGCCAAGAGACCTTAATAGAACTGCTTATTGAGTGGCGGCCGAAACGACGATTGATTCGCTTGTTGCGAATTGGGTCAGCTGTCCCCCCAACAAGTTCATGACTTTGCTTGCTACCGATTATAATCATCACTTTCCTACGTGAATGTTATTTTACACTCTTTTGATAAAAAAAAATAATAATAATTTTAGTTTCTTGATTTTAAGAGATTTGATATGAAATTTTTTTTTTTCAAGTCTTTGTTTTAGTACCTAGCTTGTTTGAACCAATTAGCTTTATTTTTCCTAAATCAGTAGGGTGGGTCCAATTGAGGATATCCAAAAAATATATAAAATATATATAAATAAAAAAAATATTTTTTTTTCAGGGTGGGCCAGGCTCCTTCCTCCCTCCGTCACTGACCACCACTGAAATCCATTTCACCACCTAGCATCATCATCACCACCACTGAAAAACCCACTCCACCACCCAACAAACCCGCTCAATTGACAACTCAATCACACAAATGTCAGAGTATCGGATGCCCTCCAACCCGAATTGCAGAGACTCCGATGCCCTCTAACCCGACAAAGTCCTCCATCATTGCAACTCTGCCACCTAATTACAAAGGAATTATTGTCCTCCTATCCCAAATTGCATAGACACCAGCAAGCGAGCGTGTGTGTGTGAGAGAGAGAGAGAGAGATATATGATGCACTCAGGGTGTTTTTGACAAGTATGTGGGGGGATAGAATTAGTTTGGTTTTTTAATCTAAACCAATTCAATAAAATCTTCAGTCCGGAAGATATAGATAAGATACTAATAAAATTGTGTAATTCAATTCTTATTTTAGGAAGTATTTTTGTATTTTATGGGGCCCACAAAAAAATCATTTTTTTTTGTGTAAAATTTTTTACCTTTTACATTAAATTACATTTTTACTCTTGACTACTATCAAATCCAAAGTCTATGTTGGGTTAAGTAATATTATTTTTTTTGTCCACCTTTAAACTTCACTCCAATTTTCATTTATGTTACTAAGTGTACAAATCGAAAATAATTTGGTTTTAATGTTTGCAATACCAAAAAATTTTGATCTAATTAATTTGCTCATAAGATTCTAGAAACGTCATTTTGTTTTATGAGCTTGAAGCCATAAAATTAGTTTTTTTTTCTTTTATATTACTACAAAATATGTTTGCTTTTTTGGTATTTTTTTGAATTAAAAAAAAAAATTTATCTCAGATAATATTACAAATTGAAGGTTGGCTGGAAGTAAAACCAAAAGCATTACATGGGAATCGCAAAATGCACAATAATCAGAACTAAAATAGAACAAACCATTCACCCAAAGCAAAAAATTTTGGGAGAGGTCACAAAGCAAAATTTTTTGCAACTAAGAAAATCCAACAAATCAACCCCCACAGAGAGAGAAAGAGAGAGAGAGAGGTGTCATTTCTTGATTGTATGGGTAAAAGAATTTGCATGTCAATGGCTTGAATATTCTTGAACTATGATTAACATCATCTTGCTTGCATGCGGGCTATGATCAAAACATTTTTTTTTAAATAATTTTTTTTAATATGATCATAATTAATCCCTCTTTTTGTTGAGAGAAAAAAAATCAGATTTAATTTTTTTTTAAATGATCAAAATTTTAAAAAAAATAATAATAATCTTAGGCTAGTGTTTTAGTTTTTGGGTCTGTACGAAGAAACAGAGAAAGTGTATGTGGAATAACCTTTGCTCTACAAATCAGACTGTCCAGAACCTTCTCTTTGGTGAGGTTTGTTTACAGGTTGTAGATCTTGTATATATATACATATAGACCAAGATACATAGACACACACACACACACACACACACACACACACACACACACACATATATATATATACACACACATAGAGATAGCAAGAGAGAGAGAGAGAAAGAGAAAGAGAGATATACATATATATATACACAGATGTATAGAGAGAGAAACGACATATGAACTTTGAGATATATATATATACAGAGAGAGAGAGAGAGAGAGAGAGATTTACCTTGCACTGGGTGTCGCTTGCGGAAAGAAGGATTAATGAGAAGAAATAAAGTGAAGAAAACAAAAATAGGTGAGGGGTAAAAACCCTACAGTTGATACTGTTCGAGGGTAGTTTAGTAATTATAAGCCCAATCCGATCATTGGGCTAACTAATCCCAAAGTTATGGTGGGATATAATAAAGTGGGTCCGAAGGGATAAATGAGAAAAATTACTACGAACCGAAAAAATGAGCCCAACGAATATACCATACAAAAAAATGGATCCAAACCAAGGATTTGTGGGCCACCGGACAAGAAAACCCAATCCAATTGGATTTATCCCACTTTATCCCTTTTGCCAAACACACTATTGGAGAATAGAAATCCAGGGTTTGAATTTTATTAGCTATTTTTGTCTTGATTTTATAATTTTTTTTTTAAATTAAAAAGGATAAAATTGCCATATATATATTGGTCAAAAGAGAGTGAAATTTCATTCAAATAGGAAAATGATGATTACAGTCAGTACAAAGGAAAGCCTTGAACTCGTTGGGGGGGGGGGGGGGGGGGGACAGGTGACCCAGTTCGCAGCAAGCGAATCGGTGATGGCAGCTGAAGCCACCCGATGAGTAGTCCTATTGAGGGCTCTTGGCTTGTCTACAAAACAAAGATGAAGTTGATTGGCAAAGAACCTGATATCTGCCATTAGAGCACTGATCTCCCAAAGGGGGTCGTCTTCAGCTGAGGACAGTTTAATAACCGTCTGGCTATCACTCTCAATTCTTGAATACTTTAACTGTGCTGCACTTGCTACCAGACATGCTTCTCTCACCGCAAGAGCTTCAACTTGGAGGCTAGAAGATGCCATAATCTTTGTACTGATCCCGCCCACAACACAGTCAGTCGAATCCCTTACAACAACCCCAATAGTAGCCTTGCCCTTTTTATAAGCCCCATCACAACTAAGAATAAAATCAGGGCTCCGACAATTAGGAAGGAACACAAACTCAGCACGGACAAAAGAGGTATTCACTCTTTTTTTTTTCCAGCTGCAAAAATATCACACCATAAGTTCCTTGCACTAAGCAGTGTAGTGAATGCATTTGGCGCCTCTTGATTGAAAACCGCCTGATTCCGCCCTTTCCAAATTGCCCACGCAATAGTAGCAATATGCCCCATGACTTCCAAAGAATGGGATTTGTCACTGATAGTTTCTAAGATTGGGGACACCCAATGCATAACAGTTGAAAAAGAATCCTCAACAAAACGAAAACCAAAATCGGAACCAAACCAAACCTTCTGTGTCCATTCACAACCAAAAAGGACATGCTCTATGGTTTCGATATTAACCTTACAAATCTGGCACCAAGGTGAGGTACCACAATTTCTCCTAAACAAATTTTCACGGGTAGCCAAAATATTGTTGCAAACTTGCTACCAGAAATGCCTTATTTTAAGGAGGGTCTTCATATGTCAAATGACATGCCATAACAATAGATGAGGAGAGAAGGAAGGCCTAGCAACCAGTGCTCGGAAAACAAAGACCAGAAGCCAAGGAATAGCATGATTTAACTGTATATATACCTTTGGAACTTGGTTGCCAGATCCTCCTGTCGACCCCAGGAAACTATTCAACATACAAAAAAAAAAATCACCACATTCACAGCTCACGCAATTTGATTGCTGCGTGTCGCTCAAACACTGTTGAAATTCATTGTTTCTATTAAATTTGTAGTTTATTACAAGTAAGAAGAGGTTAAATATAACTCATAAAAGTCTAAGTTGATAAAGTGCCACTGACCCTAAGTTCGAGGGGGTCTTGTATAATTTACTCCTAAAAAGAAACAAATATCCCCTAAAACTTATAATGGGGTATCAAGCAATGTAAAAATTAATATTAATCTAAACACCCATTTATAATGCAAGAGTAAAAGTTATTGGTTATAGGAGCCATTTTTAGTTATCAATTTATAATTTAACTAAAAAGAAAATTTCTCAAGAAGAATAGCATTAAAAAAACAAAATATATCAAGATCTTTAGTCATTTAAAACACACAAAAGATCATGAGGGAAAGATAATAAAATAATTTATAAAAAAATTAGTTATTGCTCATGTCTGAAGACAGGGAGTAATAAAAAAAATAGTTAACAATAAACATATTTGTATTCACACTCAAAATCAAATTACAAACATAAAGGAGAGAAAAAATTTAAACACCGGTTGTAGAATGAGTGAGCGGTGGTAGTGGTGGTGGTGGTGGCAGTCGTGGACGGGAACGATAATGGTGGTGGTGTGTTTGAGTGATGATGATGGTAATGTTAGCTATGGGAGACGACGGTGGCAATGGTGGGCGATAATGATGGTAGTTGGCAGTGGTGGTGGTGAGGGGCAGTGATGGTTGTGATGAGTGACGATTACCGTCATGGTGGTAACAGTCGTGAGTAGTAACAGTGATGATGATGGTGATAGTGGTAGTTATGGGTAACGGCGGTAGTGATGGTGGTGGTTGGACGACAACGACAGTGGTGGTGGGCGGTGACGATGGTTGTAGTGGGCGACAATAGGTGCTTTTGGGTGACAGTGTGTTGGGTGATGATAAATGACAGTGGTGGTGATAGGTGTGATGAGGAAAGTAGATGACAGTGATGGTAGAAAACGACGGGTGGTGGTGAGTTGTGGCGATGGTAACAATTGGTGGTGGATGATGATGATAGTGGTGATGACGGTGGGACAATGGCGACGATGGGGGCGATGGGGTGGTGGCGGCGATAATGGTGATGGTGGCAATGGTGGCAATGGTTGTGGTGATGATTGTAGGGTGGTGGTAAAGGTGATGGTGGGACAGTGGTGACGATGGTGGTAGGTGGTGGGTGTGGTGGTGGGGGAGGGGGAAGTGGTGGGGTGGCGACAGCGATGACGATGGTGATGGTGGTGGTAATAGTTGTAGTGATGATGATGGGACAATGGAGGTGGGTGTGGGGGTGGTAGTGAGATGATTCCAAACACTATATATATATTTTTTAAATATTTACGATAAATTATAAAGTTTTAGAAACACTTTTAAAAAGTCATCCTAAACACACACTTAGGATCTATTTTCCTATTAAATTTGAGATGTTAATATTACCCGCTTGATTAATTTTAAAATAAAATTTAAAGAAATCTGAATCACAAAAAATTAAAAATTATTTTATTTATCTTTTAACATTTAAATTATATGATACTTTATTATATAGATTTTTGACTAATACCTAAAGGTTACAATGTGAATTTCTCTGAGGTAAAATATGTTCACAGTTTGTATGTATTACTTTCGGTGTATTTATTTGAAAAAAAAAAAAAAAAAACTCCTTTCTAACTACACACCAAAAAGAGATAAAAGTTTGTCTCGGCACCATAACTTTCAAATCCACAAAATTTGATTGACTTTTAATTTGGTCGTTTTTATCTAGATTCGTTAATTTGTTCTATTGGTTTTATCTCGTATGATCAACACGTGACTTGGACGGAACACATGTTTTTTGATAAAACATTAGTCCCGTCTTTATTTAAAAAAAGAACATAAAAGGACCAAAAAAAAAAATGAAATACAAAAGCTAGAAAACGAGAGACGGAGAGAGAGACGAAAGTATTTGGAAAAGAGACTTTTTTTTTGGACAAATATATCCCTATGACAGTTTTATTCATTTGTAAAAAAATAAAATAAAATTATATTGACAGTTCCATCCCGAACCCCAATCCAAGCACCTCTAGGTGGGGTTTCAAACTTGTCGGATTAAACGATTACGTGTCGGGTTAAACAGGTGACAGGTGAAAAATATATAAACCTGTACACGATACGTTTAATAAACGAATAAAAAATTTCAACACGAACACTACCCGTTTAATAAACGAATAACACGACACGACTCGTTTAATTTTAAAAAAAATTATATTAAGAAATTTTAATACTCCACTTTTTTTTTATTACCAATTACACTTATCTCAAAAAAGAGAAATTTTTAACCAAATCTCATAAAAATAAAACTTGAAGGCTTCAAATAAAAAAGCAAGAGACCATTGCTTTTTATAGGTAACTCAACCCTCTTCGTCTCCCCTTATTTTTTAATGTGGGACAAATTTGCTTTTGTCTTTGAAGTGTTCCTCATATCATCTCTTTTAACTTTGAACAACTACTTTACTTCTTCTTTTTTAATTGATTTCCTTACTTCTTTTTTTCTTGCTAATTTTTTAAAATAATTATTAATTTATTATTATATTAATTTTATTTAAATGGGTAAACGATTTAACAGATCTCATCTGAATACGATTCGTTTATTAAATATGTTTGACGTGTCAACCCGTTTATTACTCAAACCCGTTAAGACCTCACCTAAACCAGTTTAATTTATGTCGATTAATCATGTCGTGTCAAATTTTGACAACCCTATCTCTGTGTCATGTATTGATTCGGGGGAAAGAAAGTAATAAGAGGGTGGGATTGGTCCATTTAGTCAGATAGGCCCGTAATTCCTTATTTGGAAGGCCAAGCCCAATAATAAGACCCATGATGTAGTGGTTTTAAGGCCCAACCCATAAAGGACGGTCCAAATTTTATTGGCTTGTGTCTGACCAAAAACTTAAGGGCAAGTCTACCCCCGGAAAAATTATGGTAAAATTATATTTTGAAAGGAGAAGTTACAATAGTTAAAGGGAAGATCACGGGGTCCATGATCGATCATAAACATCAATGATCAATCATGAATTTTCTTTCAACAGTTGTAACTTTTCGCTTATGAGGTATAATTTAGAATTTTAAATGTTGTCACATAACTTTTGTATCGATTTTAATTTTTTATGATCGATTATGTCATTTATAAGTTGTAATTTATACATAAAAAAAAATTATAACTTCACCTTAAAAAATTATAATTTTTGGTAAGATTCCAGTGATGATTACTGTTGCCTTTTCCCAAAACTTAAACTTGTAAACATTAAACCATACAATAAAGTGCATGAAAATTTGGACTTTAAAACCGACAAAAGATTTTTCAACAGATTTGGAAACAAAAAATGAACTCGGAAATCTCACAAATATCATTTAATAAGAAAAAGAAAATAACGTTTTTATTTTTGTGTTTTCAAAAAAAAATAAAAAACAGAATCAATTTTTATTTTTTTTGTGATAAAAATTGAAAACAGAAAATATGTTTAAAAGTCATTTATGTTTATCAAATTATGAAAATAAAAACAAAAAACATGTTTGGTAATCAACCTTTTCAAACTATGTCTTAATTATTAGCCTTATAATATTTCCTACTACAAAATACATTCCCAACACATCCACGAACTCATCAAATAACACCTAAAACAAAATAATTGGATCACCTAAATTATTCAACATAGCAATATATTCCATTGTTCAACATATTACCAAATACACACATTAATAAATCTAACAATTAACTAAAATCCCAAAAATTAGTACAAATACCACGAAAAGTAAAGAACATATGAAGATCAAATTGAAAACCACAAGTAAGAATGAAAATAGTGATTTATTTATTCTCTCTTGATCCTGATTGGGCTTGGAGAGTCACATAATGTTCATATGTAACTATATTATACTCATCAACCCATATGAACAATCTTCATGTTCATGCCATCGTGGATAACGATAAAAAACTTGACCATTATTTTTTTTGGTTTTCACGACCAAAATATTTATGTTCTTAGAACCCCAGAGCATGAAAGACCAATACATGTCATTGTAGTATACCTAATTCTATTAACATTAACAAGTAAAAATTAGACATATGTACATTAATTTCAATATAACAATCCAAATAACAACACTGAAATACCATCATAGTAAATAATAACATAATCACATACACATTTTTAAGTGCACACACCAATAAGGACATGTATCAATGGTAAGTTGTTACCCACAATTGATTAGCAATTGGATCTCACGAGCTATTTCACACAACTAACTCATACTTACATCTATTTCAATTAGGGCTTATGAACTTTATCCTGCATTTGCTTTGTTATTATCAACAACTTCTCATCGTTCAAAGTCAACAAATAGCTAATATTGGGTAGAATGCATTCTAATAAAGTTATGGATTATACAACATCCTGTGAGAATGTATTTTTGGGTTCTTATGAGATAGGGAGACATTAGTTTGAAAATAAAAAAACGCGTCTTTAGAACTTCAAAGCAACGCTCTATCACATTCTGAATTGAAGAGTAACGATAATTGAAGAGCTCTTCTTTATTGGTTGGTTGTTGACCCTACCTCTAAACTCACGTAGGTGATATCTTTCACCACGATATGGGGACAAAAATCCTGACATGTTTGTATACCCTGAATTCACATATAAGATACATTGTACGATTTGCATATGCATAAGTATTCTAAATTTATTGAACAGGCTTATCCCTGATAGTATTGGAAATTTGTTCGTTGGATTAGCAACACATTTAGCAAATAGTCTTGAATTATGAGCAGTTTTCTCCCACCCACCCATCATAAATATAAATCACATGTCATAGAAATATTCACACATTACATTTCGTGTTGGTACAACACACTTTCTACTATATAGTATCTATTTATCTGCCGGAACACGGGCATCAACATAGATTCCATTAATAGCGTCAACCCAATTCTTCATTGACAACAACAACATATCAATGACATTAAAATTGCCTAATGTTACAACATATATATAAAAATATTATCAATTACATTGCTTTATGTTTTCCTCCTCAACTAAAACCAAAGCACTAATCAAATCATTTGATACAATTTGGTAATGCTTTTTCAAAACAAAAATATAAATTTGACAAAATTTTAGGGTGCATTTAGTAACTTTTTGTTTTTGTGTTTCAAAAAATATACAAAATAAAAAAAAAATTTGTTTTTTTTTTTGATAAAAACAGAAAATAAAAAACATATTTGGGAGTTATTTATGTTTACCAAATTACGAAAACAAAAGAAAAAAAATATGTTTGATTGATCTTCAACATAATTGAATCACTTAGTTATTAAACATTGCAAATGTGCCCATTATTCAACATAGAAACTAATTTTCCACAACACCTCCAACCATTCAAACTTATAACCATTCAAAATTATAACCATCCAAACAACACAGTCCCAATTTTTTAGGTAGTAGGCAGCAGGCAGCACAGCAACAAGCAAAAACCAGCACCCAGCAGAAAAAAATACAACTACCAACACTGATTACAAAAAAACAAACAACTACCAGCACTTATCTTTAAAAAAAAAACAGAAAACTTTCCAAACACGTTTTTGTTTTCTTTATTACAAAAAGTGAAAACGAAAATAAAAAATACGAAACAAAAACATGAACCAAACGCACCCTTTCTTTTTGCTTAAATGCAAAGACATGTTTGATAAATATCTATGAAAAAATACTTTGAAATCCCCCCTATACACAATCTACACATACTAATCCACTAAAACACACACTCATAGACACACACACATTAATACATCAAAACACATACAGACATGCACATTCTCTCTAATATACCAAAACACACCCCCATACACTCACACACTAGCATACCAAAACATACACACACCTATATCCAAACACACTAACACACAAAAGTAATAATGTAGGGAGTTAACTGGGGTGTTATGAAAATTGTTTTAATAGGGTGAATAACTGTTTTTTAAGAGTGAGAGTTACTACTAGACTTGACCGTTGGTTTTCCAACTCTGTAAAAAGGACATCCAACAAGTCCTAGCGGAGAGCTAAAAAAGCTTCTTTTCTTTCACAGATTTTATCAACTTTAACTTTCATTCTTTATTTTTTTTAATTCCATATATTTTTATATTGGTATTTTTCGGGCAATTGGATTTGAGTCATGTTTACCCCCGTATTTCAGTATACATAAACCCTGAGAGCATATGACCCTGAGTCCGCATTAGATCTTAGAATCACTGATGTCCATTTGTACATTCACATGATGAGACACAACTATTTTAGGACAGTAATTACACACTTTTGAGCTCTTTCTATTTTATATTCTTAATCTTGTTGTGTTATAATTATTGATATTTTATTATATATTTGTTTGTGTTCTTATTTAATGTCTTGAAGTTAACTTGTTAATTGATATTTATAAAAATCTTGCTTATTTCCCCAACACGGTAATACTCCATAATACACAAGAACACACACAATTATAAAAAGGATTAGTGCATTAGTTTAGTGTATGTATTTTGGAGTAATAGTGTGTGTGGGTGTAAGGGTAATTTTTTTTTGTGTGTATTAGAATATATTGTATGTGTATGAGATTTTATTTTTTGGTGTATTATGTGTGCGTGTGTTTTGATGTATTAGTACGTATATATATTTTGTGTATTAGTGTATGTGTTTGGTAGATTAGTGTGTTTGTATGTCTTCATGTATTAGTGTGTGTGTGTGTGTGCGCGTGGTGTATTGGGGGGGAGTATTTTTTGGTGTATAAATGTGCGTGTTTTGTTATGTGTGTGTGTGTTTGGTATATCGGTGTGAATGTTTTGATATATTAGTGTCTGTATGTGTGTATATATTTTGATATATTAATGTGTATATTATTTGTGTAAAAATTGTTATTTGATTCAAAAGAAGTAATATTTTTTGCTTTTCGAAAAAAACACTATTTTTCTTATTTTGCGTTTTAAAATTTTTTTTGGGTACAAAATCATTTTTTTTTTTTTTGCTTTTTGTTGCAATAAAACAACAAAATCACTTTCAAAAAGCATTAAAAATGGTGCCTCAGTTTCATCTCTCTCTCTCTCTCTCCCCCCCCCCCCCCCAACCCAGCAGGTCACAAAACCCACATCACAAGACACATGTATATTAATCACCTATTCTATATCATATTTTTTTTATAAAATATTTTATCAATCTATCTATCTTGTTTTGATTTCTTCAATAGGTGGTACTCAGGAAATTAAAAACATCATATCTCAATTTTATAGACGTCGATGATGACTATAATTCTAGAACTTTTTTAATTTTCAATTTTAGTTTTTTATTTCCTTTCTATTTTGATAATATTTGTAATTATTTTTGCAATTGCATATTTTAAATAGACCTCCACTAATTAGAAGATAATGAAATTGTATAACAATATGATAACAATGAATTTTTTTTTAATCTTAGCAAAATTTGAATAAAAAAAACATAATTAGTAATTTTATATAAAAAAAGTAAGAAAAATAATTTTAAACAAATAAAAAAAAAAAGGATCCCATCAAAATTTACCACTTTAGGTCTCGAGTTGTCTCAAATCGCCCATGTCTAAATATCTATGTAATAAGGCATAGGTTTTCAACACAAAACACAATTGAGCTCACATCGTTTTGATTTGACAACTTATCTTACACTTTAATGTTAAATTTTTAACCACATTAAAACTATCTATTCAAAATTTAACTTTATGGAACGTTACATATGTAACCAAAATACCCTTATATTTTTTTTTGGTCAAGCAATTGAAATTATATTAAGTAGATACAAATCTTTCGATCTCATTCTTTAACCTCTTCCAACTCTCGTTTTTTAAGTTTAAGATATCATTTATGCTCTGTTTGGTACAATGAAAAAAATAGAAAGATGAAAAGTTAAATAGATACATAAAACATCATGTTTAGTAAAGAAGAAAAATAAGAAGGATGAAAAAATTGTTGAATTAACTTTCTTTTCAACTCATCAAAATTTATCTCTCTAAAATTGAGAGGAAAGTGGATGAAAAGTTAATTATATGTGTTGAAATGTATGTTATTTGTCTATATATAATTTGATAATTACATATATCATATTTATCAATTATATATTATGTATTTATATTTTTCATCATTCTATTTTTTCATTAATACCAAACACAAAAAATTAATCATTTTTACTTTCCATTCATCCTACTAAGCACAAAAAAAGAAATTATATTATTCATACTTTCTTTTTTTGAAGGATAGAAAATATATCATTCATATTTTCATCCCTCCTATTTTTCATCATTTATAGCAAACGGAGCATTAGATCCTTTGGTGGTGCAACCAGCCAGTATGGAGGGAGGGATCCCCTTTTAGCTTGGCTTGCAATACATGGGCTGCAAAATTTGCGGATCTCTGTATTGCCTTGAATTGTATTGCTGGGATTCTTTGAGCATACTCCAGAATATCCTGCTGAATAACCGTAACTTCCCTTTGGGTGTCTGCTACACCTCTATTAAGGAAGTTCATAAGAAGCTTAGAATCAGGTTCAATAATTACGGCTGGATATTGCTCTTGTAAAGCTAATATGCATGCCCTATGGACTGCCAAGGCCTTTGTAACTATGGGGGAGTTTGCTTCCATCACAACTGATACCCCGTTGATCAAATCATCATTATGGTTCTTGACAACCACACGATAAGCTTCTCTTTTCATTTCATCTACAAATGCCTCATCACAGTTGAGTTTAAACCAACCTTTAGGCGGTGGGGTCCATATCACTTAAGTCCTTCGTCTATTTTGTTGTACCCTTTGAGTCGCTGTGAATTGTTGGATCTCTATTGCTGTTATCAAAGCTTGATTGATCACTCTTTTATAGCAAGGTTGTCTATGGTTGAAAACCAATTCATTCAATTCCTTCTAGACAAACCAACACAAGTAAGCCAAAAAAAGATTGGCTTTCAAACTTAATAGTCACATTGTCCTTCATCTGCTTCAAAGTCTGGAGAAACCATATCTCCATTCGTCTAATTTCATACTTGTCAATTTCAACCTCCAAAGAGCACTTCCAAATCTGGGTACCCAAGGGCATAGCAAAACAAATGTTCAAGCATTTCGTCCTCCTCCCCACAAATGGGACACTTCGAATTTTGAACAAGTTTCCGCCTCCACAAAGATCATTTTGAAGCAAAAGCTCTATGAACAATTTTTTACAAAAAGTGCAAAATTTTTTTGCAGTACTTTAAGCTTCCATATACTCTTTCATAACACCTTTGGAACTTGAAATGAAGAAGAGGCTATTGTTGTTGGCGTGATGCTCATGGTCTAACACTACAGATGGTATCCACTTTTAATATAGTACTCCCCATTTGGTGTAAATTCCCAGCACATTAAGTCCTGCTATGGAGTTTTACTAATTGGAATAGTTAGAATCACTTTCGCGACATCTCATGAAAAAAGACCTTGCATCAGCTCCTTATTCCACCTCCCATGCGGCATTTGAATTAGTTGTTGAACATAGTTGATTCCACTCTGGGTGACATTGGGTATTTGCTTGTACCTCGGGACCCAGTGATCCTCCCAACACCTTATCTGATCCCCTTCTCCAACTTGCCATATTATCCCTTTAGCTAAAACCTCTCTGCCTTCCAGAATACTCCTCCAAATCCCTGAGCAATCCCTTTTAGCCTTTGCCTCCCAAAACGATTTCCCAGTGTAGTACTTAGCTTTAACACTTTGACCCACAGTGATTCAGGATTTCTTGCTATCCTCCAAGCTTGTTTTTCGAGTATTGCTTTGTTAAACCTCTCCAAATCTCTAAACCCCAGACCTCCTTCCTCCTTGCTTTTTGTGATTTGATCCCAACTTGTCCAGTGAATACCCCTTTCTCCTGAACTTTTGCTACATCAGAATTTCCTTATGCTTACAGTAAACTCTTGGCAAAAAGACTTTGGGAATTTGAAGATAGACATAACATAGGCTGGTATGGCTTGAACTACTGCTTTGAAAGTACTTCCTTGCCAACTTGATTTAACAGTTTCTCCTTCTATCCTTCTATCTTTGAAAGAATTCTCTCCTTTAGCCAATTTAAAACTTGTTTCTTAGACCTTCTCCACTCCATAGGTTGACCTAATTACTTCCTAGCTTTTTGCATTACTGGGATTATGAGGTATTGTGTTAACTCTTGTTGACGATAAAAAGGAGTATTGTTGCTAAACACCACTCTTGACTTGTTCAGATTGATGGCTTGGCCTGTTGCATAACAATATTTACTCAATATGTCCACGAGGACTTGACAATCTTGCTTGGTAGCTGCAGAAAAGAAAATAGAATCGTTATCGAATAAAAGGTGAGAGATATTAGGTGCAAACCTATTCAGCTGAAGCCCTTTCAAAGAGCCCTCGTCCATTGCTTTGTTAATCAAACGTGTAAGACATTCAGTAATTAGGATAAAAAGGTAAGGGGATAGGGGATCCCCTTGCCTTAATCCTCTAGTCGACCAGATCTCAACACATTGCATTACCAAAGTTACCCATTTACTGTCAAACCCTATTCACAACAAAAGAGCCCTCAAGAAATCCCATTTAACTCTATCATAAGCCTTAGCCATATCCAACTTAATTGCCATCTAAAATTTCCTGGTCCTTTTCCTCTTCTTGATTGAGCGCATGAGTTCTTGGGCTATCACTGTCCCAAAATTTGGTCAGTATAACATTACTGTATCTTGAGTTTTCCTTTTCCCCACAAAAGCCTCTTGATTTTAGAAACCAAACTATCCATAAAGGTTTTCAGCTTTAAAGGCATCAACTTAGCTATGATTTTATAAATAAAATTCTATACTCATCCACCTGCTTCGAATTTGGTACCTTTGGTATAAGAGTTATGTCGGCCTTAAAGGAGGAACTCAAATTGAAAAAAGCCCCCGAATAACATAAAAGACTTGGTTTTGTAGAGGAGTAATACTACACTAACCAAATTTTGAGATCAAATTTGGAGCTCAAATAACATGACAGTTGATTATTTGAAGTTTGACACCAATCAAAGAAGTCCAAGTCAAATGCCATGTCATTTTTACTCTAAATTTGATCCCAAAATTTAGTCAGTCTAGCATTACTGTTTATACAGTATCCCAACATTTATGGTAGAAAATTCCTGATAATCCATTTGGACCTGGGGCCTTTAAGGCTCCTAAATTGAAAGCTGTTGCTTTAACTTCTTCTCTGGTTGGTGACTTCATAATTGAAATATTCACTTGCTGAGAAGCAAATTGTGGAATGCTCTGCAAGATTGATTCATAGTCCTTCACCCCTTCAGTTGAGAAAATACTTTGATTATGTTGCTGGATCAAATCCAAAATCCTCTCTCTCAGCCATCCATTAGTCATTTGAATCTCTTAACATAACAATTTTGTTCCTCTAACATCTTTGAACAGTTGTCGCATGAAAAAAACCTTGTATTTTTATCTCCCCACTTGAGCCATTTCATTCTCGACCTTTGACCCCAGTACTTCTCCTCCCATTGCCATAGTTTTTCAATCTCTGCCTTAGTTCTCCCTACTTCTGCTTGAGAACCTTGCATGACTTTGCCATTCTTTAAATCAGTTAACTTCCCTTTTACTGTTGCAATCTGTTTTCTGCTGTTAACAAAAAATTTTGAGCGCCATCCTACTAGGTCTCTTCCACAATTCTTTAACTTTTTTGCAGTTGATACATTCTAGACCAACTCTTTTTAATAACCTCACCACATTGACCTTCATCAACCCAAAAAGCTTCAAACTTGAAAAACCTCTTTGGTCTTTGTCGATTTGGTATTGTATCTAGCATTAGAGGTGAATGATCTGAACCAATAGCTCGAAAAAGCTATAACTTCAGCACTTGGGTATTCCAACCTCCAACTAGGTGAGGTTACAACTTGATCCAACCTTTCCTTGACATTAGCTGACCCTTGTCTGTGTTGGGTTTCCCTCCTTTGTGGGACTCATCAATTTGCTAATTTTTTGGTGGCCTACCCGTGTAGGACTCTTATCCAAGACTTGGTTTGGAGTCTTCTAGTTAAAAAGGAATTTGGCAGCCACCAAAGACTATAAGTTTTGTCCTTTTCTTTGGTTTATCTTTTCTCGGTTGGTTTGGAAAGAAGATATTTTTTCGGCAGTCTTTGGTTCAACAAAAATTCAGCCTTCTTCTTCTCCTTTTTGGTGCCAGAAAAATCTGCAAATTTGTTCTTCAAGTGGGTAATATTTCTTCACTTGATATTTGGGTTTCTTGCGGTTTGTTCTTGGAGATTTTGTTCACTTATTTTGTGAGGTATTTTCCTCTTGTGATTTACGCCTTGGTGTGTTTGTAAGGCTTATGCCTTTTGGCCACTTTGTAATCTGATTTGGTGATAGTGGAAGAAACTGACCTATCGGTCGTCGTGGATGTACCTCAAGTTATTTGAGGGAACCACGTAAATCTTGTGTGCTTATTTATTTTCTGTTATTTTATTTATATTGCTTCCATTGATTTACACTTGTGGGAAAGCCTATTTTCCCAACATCTGGTATCAGAGCAATTGGTTAATTCGGTTCCGATTCGTTATATTTTTGTGTGTGAATTATGGACGGCAACGTTGGACGTATGGTTAGTTTCAATGGCACAAATTGGGTGACTTGGAAAACTAAAATGGAAGATCTTTTATTTTGTAAAGATTTGAATGGACCCATAGAGGGTGATAGTGGCAAACCGGAAGGGATGAAAGATGACGAGTGGAAAAAGCTAGACCGGAAAGCTGTCGGTTTTATTCGGCAATGGATTGATGATAGTGTCTTTCATCATGTCTCTACAGAAAAATCTGCACATGGTCTTTGGACCAAATTGGAGAGTTTGTATGATAGAAAGACGGCAGTGAATAAAGCCTTTTTATTTCGAAAGCTTGTGAACTCTAAATATAAGGAGGGTACTTCTATTGCAGAGCATTTGAATGAGATTAAGAGCATTGTGAATCAGTTGGCCGCCATGAAAATTACTTTTGATGATGAGTTGCAAGCTTTGTTACTTCTTAGTTCACTTCCCGAAAGCTGGAAAACTTTGGTGGTCACAGTTAGTAACTCCGCACCTGATGGAGTGGTAACAATGAGTCAAGTTACCAGCAGTTTGTTGAATGAAGAAACAAGAAGAAAATCATCAGGTTCTTCTTACTCCGAGGCACTTGTAATGGAAAACCGGGGGAGAGGCAGGAGTAAGAGTAGGGTTCCGCACAACCGTGATAAATCTAGAGGTCGTTCAAGCTCGATGTCAAAAAAGGATGTTGAATGCTATTATTGTCACAAGAAAGGGCACATGAAGCGGGAATGTAGAAAACTCAAGTTCAAGGAGCAGAACAAAGAGAAAAATTCAGAGAAAAAGCAAATTGATACAGCTGTAGTTACCGATGATGAACTCATGATTATCCGTGATGATGCTAGCGTTAATTTGATTGGCCAAGAGACGGATTGGGTAATTGATTCTGGAGCTTCATTTCATGTTACTTCGCGGGCTGATTTCTTTACTTCTTACTCACAAGGTGATTTTGGGAATGTCCGTATGGGAAATGAAGATGTGTCAAAAATTGTCGGCATGGGTGACATTTGCTTGGAAACAAATATTGGATGCAAATTGCTGCTTAGAGATGTGAGGCATGTACCAGATATTCGACTCAATTTAATCTCTGCTGGAAAGTTAGATGATGAAGGCTACATCAACAATTTCAGTAATGGAAAATGGAAGCTCTCCAAAGGTTCTCTAGTGGTAGCAAAAGGAAAGAAGACTTGTTCTCTTTACACTATGCAAACAAAAATCTGCAAGGGTGTTGTGAATACCTTAGAGAATGACTCATCCACTGATTTATGGCATAGAAGGCTTGGACATATGAGTGAAAAAGGATTGCAAGTTTTGTCCAAGAAAGAGCTTCTAGTGGGGATAAAAGGTACGCCTTTGAAAACTTGTGTTCATTGTTTCCATGGTAAACAAAACAGAATATCATTCCGTAGAAACATTGCATCTAGAAAATCTCATGTTTTAGATTTGGTACATTCTGATGTATGTGGTCCTTTGAAAGTTAGGACACTTGGTGGTGCTCTATACTTTGTCACTTTTATTGATGATCACTCTAGAAAAGTTTGGGCTTATACACTGAAAACTAAAGATCAAGTTCTAGATGTGTTTAAGATTTTTCAGGCCAAGGTTGAAAGAGAAACAGGTAGACAGTTGAAATGTGTTCGCTCGGATAATGGTGGTGAATATATTGGACCATTTGATCAGTATTGCACAAATCATGGTATCAGGCATGAAAAGACAGTTAAAAAGACACCTCAACAGAACGGGGTTGCAGAGAGAATGAATCGCACCATTCTTGAGAGAGTCAGATGTTTGCTCTCACATTCTAAATTGCCAAGATCCTTTTGGGGTGAGGCAATGAGGACCGCAGTTGATCTTATCAATTTGTCTCCTTCAGTTCCGTTGAATGGTGATGTGCCAGAGAAAGTTTGGACAGGGAAGGAAGTCTCCTATGATCACTTGAGGGTATTCGGCTGCAGAGCTTTTGTTCATATTCCAAAAGATGAAAGGTCCAAGCTTGATCCAAAAGCAAAGCAATGCATATTTCTTGGCTATGGGCATGAAGAATTTGGATACAGGTTGTATGATACAGTTGACAAGAAAGTTGTCAGAAGCCGAGATGTTGTTTTCTTGGAAGATCAGACTATTGAAGACATCGACAAGCTTGAGTCAGCTGAGTCTAGTACTGATGATCTTGTTGATTTAGATCCTCTCAATCCCTCTGTTGTTCATGATATTGATGAGGAAGTGCAAACACCTCATGATGATGCAGCAGAAGATGATGTTGAGCCAGAGATTGAGGGGGAGCAACCACCCCAAGAGCCACTACCACAGACACCGTTAAGGAGATCTACTAGAGAAAAACAGCCATCCAGAAAATATTCTTCAAATGAGTATGTGATGATATCAGATCAGGGGGAGCCAGGGACTTATCAAGAAGTCTTGAAGCATGAGAACAAAACTGAATGGTTCAAGGCAATGAAAGAGGAAATGAAGTCTTTGCATGAGAATCACACCTATGATTTGGTGAAGCCGCCTAAAGGGAAGAAAATTTTGAAAAATAAATGGGTCTTCAGACGAAAGAATGATGGGAACAGTTCTCAACCGAGATTCAAGGCACGACTTGTCGTGAAAGGTTTTGATCAGAGAAAGGGAGTTGATTTTGATGAGATCTTCTCACCAGTTGTGAAGATGTCCTCCATTCGAACTGTGCTTGGTATAGCTGCGAGTATGAATTTAGAAGTTGAGCAGCTTGATGTGAAGACCGCATTTTTGCATGGTGACTTAGAAGAGGAAATTTATATGGAGCAACCTGAGGGCTTCAAAGATAAGGGTAATGATCAGTTAGTTTGCAAATTGAAGAAGAGCTTGTATGGATTGAAGCAAGCACCGAGGCAGTGGTACAGAAAATTCGATGCTTTCATGAGTGAGAATGGGTATTCAAGAACCACTTCAGACCATTGTGTGTTTGTGAAGAAATATAAAGATGGTAATTTTATTATTCTCTTGCTTTACGTTGATGATATGCTTATTGTGGGCCAAGACACGAGTAAGATTAGCAAGTTGAAGTCAGAGTTGAGTAAGTCCTTTGCCATGAAGGATTTGGGTCCAGCAAAGCAAATTCTTGGGATGAGAATTGTTCGTGACAGATCACATGGGCTGATTTGGTTATCTCAAGAGAATTATATTAAAAAGGTTCTTGAGAGGTTCAATATGGACAAAGCAAAGCCTGTTAATTGTCCACTTGCAGGCCACTTCAAACTAAGCTCAAGTCAGTGTCCTACAAGTGATGAAAAGAGAAATGAGATGCAGAAAATTCCCTATGCTTCAGCAGTTGGTTCTTTGATGTACGCCATGGTTTGTACTCGACCGGATATTGCTCACGCAGTTGGGGTTGTCAGTCGATTTTTGTCTAATCCAGGGAAAGAACACTGGGCAGCAGTGAAATGGATTATGAGGTATCTTCAGGGCACTTCAAAGATGAGTTTGTGTTTTGGTAAAGGCGAGCCTATTCTTGATGGGTTCACAGATTCTGATATGGCTGGTGATGTTGATAGTCGAAAATCTACTTCTGGTTATTTGATTACTTTTGCAGGGGGAGCAGTGGCATGGCAATCAAGATTACAGAAATGTGTTGCTCTCTCCACCACAGAAGCTGAGTTCATCGCCATCACTGAAGCTTGCAAAGAATTATTGTGGTTGAAGGAATTCTTACAAGAGTTGGGTTTGAAACAAGAAAGGTATGTCCTTCATTGTGATAGTCAGAGTGCAATCCACTTGAGCAAGAATTCTTCATTTCATTCGAGATCGAAACATATTGATGTTATATATCATTGGATTCGTGATGTCTTGAATGATAAGTTGTTACAACTTGAAAAAATTCACACTGATGATAACACTTCGGATATGTTAACTAAGGCATTGACTAAGGACAAGCATGAGAAGTGTCGACTTTTGGCGGGAATGGTCGAATCCTCCACATAAGTCGGGAGGGGGAGAATTGTTGGGTTTCCCTCCTTTGTGGGACTCATCAATTTGCTAATTTTTTGGTGGCCTACCCGTGTAGGACTCTTATCCAAGACTTGGTTTGGAGTCTTCTAGTTAAAAAGGAATTTGGCAGCCACCAAAGACTATAAGTTTTGTCCTTTTCTTTGGTTTATCTTTTCTCGGTTGGTTTGGAAAGAAGATATTTTTTCGGCAGTCTTTGGTTCAACAAAAATTCAGCCTTCTTCTTCTCCTTTTTGGTGCCAGAAAAATCTGCAAATTTGTTCTTCAAGTGGGTAATATTTCTTCACTTGATATTTGAGTTTCTTGCGGTTTGTTCTTGGAGATTTTGTTCACTTATTTTGTGAGGTATTTTCCTCTTGTGATTTACGCCTTGGTGTGTTTGTAAGGCTTATGCCTTTTGGCCACTTTGTAATCTGATTTGGTGATAGTGGAAGAAACTGACCTACCGGTCGTCGTGGATGTACCTCAAGTTATTTGAGGGAACCACGTAAATCTTGTGTGCTTATTTATTTTCTGTTATTTTATTTATATTGCTTCCATTGATTTACACTTGTGGGAAAGCCTATTTTCCCAACAGTCTGTGATTATCCCAAGTAAATCTATACCTTTTGCTCTCCAAATCAATTAATCGACTATCATCCAAGAAATTCCTAAAACTTCTCATTTTCCTCGGTGCTCTTTCCTTTACTCCCTCTTTCTCCACCATAGATACAATGTCATTGAAATCCCCTATGCAAATCCAGGGATTCACTAAAATTTTCCCAAAAGTACTTAACCTTTCCCATTGTTTGCATCTTATCTCATAATCAAGATGCCCAAAAACAAAAGTTAAATGCTATAGGCCTTGTGCTCCTTGCCCCAAAAATGTCATATTCACATGATTCAAGCTATAGTCATCCACCACCAGCTTGAAATCCTTTTTCCACATAACACACAAACCTTCAAATATCCCATCGGTTCAACTGTCATCTTGTAATCAAAATTCAACTCCCTCACTTAGGCATACAACCTGGGGTTGGTGAAGGACACGAAGGTCCTTCAATGCAAGAACTGTCAAGGATGACCCAATCCTTGACACAGTTCCAGGCAACTAGCTTCATGATGAGGTTGAGAGCATGGTAAGGCCCACCTCTTCAGTCATAATTAAAATTTTCTCATTTCACTCAACAGATACCTCATGTAACTTTTCAGATATTTGCTTATGCTTTATTGATTTTTTCCCTTGCAACCTATAGTAGAAGTATGTCTATCCACTGAATTATCACCCCCTTGGCTTCCTTGCCCCTTTTTAGAACTTGCTTTAGAAAATTGGGAACTAGCTACCTCTATACTGTCAACACCCAACTCCTTATCATTCTTTTCCCACTTTTCAGACACTAATGGCTGTGACGTATAGGGTGACTCAACCAGTGACTGCTCAGAGACTGGCTCAACCCGAGGTTGTACAATTGTAATACGTCCATCTTTTTTCCTCTAAAATTTTACCACCTTCCTTTCTGTGACATCCTCTTGCAGACTTCTTTTCATTGATAATTTTTGAAACACAAAAACCATGTAGTTATCAACTATCAATTCTGTATTTGACACTAGAATCGATTCAATATTGCTCAGTAATGAGGATAGTGGCTGATATCTTGAGTTTGGTTCAATGGTTTAGACCTGCTATGAGATAGGTTTTTTACCTCAAGACTAGAAATTGTACAGTTTGGTTGGTTTTTGGGTTGTGGATTAGCAGTGGGCACCTTTGGGTAGACTATAAGATGGTTTTTTGACGGATTGGGCTTCCATAAGATGGCACATCTTTGGTCACAAAAGGTATGGGCTCTTCCTGGTATGGATTTGTTTCAATTAAAACATGGGCTTGATCATGTTGTCTTTGATCCTATTTAGGGTTTATGGTTTGGCTACAGGTGTTTGTTATGGGTTCACAAGAGGGATTAGGGCTTACTTCTGGATGAAGGTGGTCCAAACTGACAAGGCTGAGCATTTACCTGTTGCTTGTCATTCCTCTCCATTAACGGCTCAAGTTTCTTATTCTCTATAGTACTACCACATGTATCAATGGGTGAATGCATCTCATTCTTGTGGCCATGTATCGTTTCCTGCAATGAATCCTTGATTCCTTGGGGATTTTGGTGGTTTGTGGGTACTTGCCACACGCTCTTTGCATCCCCTTCTTCATGCGCTGAATGTTTCCCTTCCAATTGCTGTCCAATGGTGGCTCTCAAGTGAGGCCCATACTGTATTTGCTTGTCCTAGGGAGCTGGATTCTTACACTCCACTTGATTATGCCCTAACCATCCACATTGGTGACAAAAATCATTCAATCTCTCGCACTTTAGACAAAATTTTCTTATCTGGATCGCCTACTCTAGGAAGCCATAAGAAAGGTATAAGAGGCTTCGTCAGATCAACGAAGACTCTGGTTTGTAAATAATTCTTCCAAATAGACTTATGCACATTACCGCTTGTCTGGTCCATATGCTGTCCCAATGCTTGCGCAATACTAAGCACATTCTCTGGTGTTATCATATCAGGATGGAGACCATGGGCTTGAACCAAAAAATGTACTAAATTGATATCAATCTCAGAGACTAACATATCCAGTTGCCATTGCTTGAGGATGACCACTTGCCCTTTCATTGACCATGGGCTGAAATTGATTTCTCTTTGTTTAATTCATTCATCTTCAAAAATGAATATGTATGTATCCAGTTCCCCATCCGTGATTTCCACCTTATTTTCTGCCTTATGCTCTTGTGAGAATAACCTTTACCGCATTCCTGTTTATTAGTTTTTCTGAGAAAACTTTGCCAATAAGACATGAGTGTTGCACAAAATTTGCAATGGGTTCGTTAGACTAAAGTTGTATTGTGGAGGTTTGCTCAAACATGGGGTTCTTGCCTTTATCGGAGATCTGTATAGCTCTATAGGAGTAGGATGAGTCTTCCATTAATGGGGGTTTTTTTGCAGAGGATTGAGATACTAACAAAATAAACTAGGGCATGGATTTTGGTTGATGCTTGAAATTGATTAGAAAAAAGTTTTTGCTATAAGCTTGGAGAAGGCGAAACATCTGAAAGAATATAGGTTTCAAAGAAGAACAGTTAAAAGACTAGGGTAGGGTTTGCAATTTGGAGACCGATAGGATGTTTGTTTCTAGGTTCAGTGACGAATATTCAATATGTATTTGGATGTGAGGCAGGTATTTGGGTTTTAGAAGGATTACTTGATTGGATTTACAAATGGTTTTTGGATTGTAGGAAGACGAAGAATTGAAAGTTCTTGGGAAAAAAGAAGAATGGAGGTTACTAGGAAGATTATGAGGGGTTTCTTCTTTGGGTCATCTCTGAGATGGGGTGTCACGCCCCATCCCGATCTTTCAAGGATGAGACATGATTAGGTCTTTGATACACTTGTTTATATATATAATTTAGCTTAATAAAACACTAATTAATCTCACAGGTGCAAAAATATCATTCATCACCTTAGTTAATAAGCATGATGGTAAACTTGTCTTATAACCTGTATCAGTTGTTTGTTTCCAAGGTTATAGACAGATAAAAAATCTCATACCCGCATAGCATACATCACAAAGTATGCATGTCGAGTCTGTTTACAAATATATACTATTAACCTGCTATAATAATCTTTCATTTAATATAATATACAATCCAACAAATAATTATATAGTCCCTCAACCAGTATCATTTACTCATTTAAAACTAAACACATAACGAATTGAATATCATACTAATATTGTACTAAACTCAACCGATTTGACAGTGGACTGATCTGTGTCTCCCTCTCTTTGTACCTGAAAATGAGAAGCTATAGGGGTGTGAGTTAAACCATGCGCTCAGTGAATATACATGCTGTATATGAAATGAAAATAAAAATAATACACAAAAGTAGGCAAATACTATGTAAATACACGTATCAAACAGCAACATCAATCCAATTCCAATAATTTGCAAGCCATAACACATTCATACTACCCTTCATCGGATAATCGATCCTACATGGATCTGTGTCTCCCGAACCTCCCGGGAACACTATAGTGTTAGCACACCACTGCACGCCCAATGATCAGACATCGACGCTTCTGCCTCAAACAGTGCGCCACATTCCACAATACATAATATACAGTACAAAGTATCATCCAATCACATAAGCACATAACACATAATCCTGGAGAAATGCTATTAAATTCTATCATCTAATATCATCTGATAATAGCATTTTCAAAACATATAAAGATATACACCCACCTCAAATATACTGATCTACGGCCCTTCGGTTCTATCGGTGGATCCTTCCGGTGTTATTGTATTAGCTCCAACACCGAATTTTTCACCTGTTGCACCTAACACATTTCTAATTATAATATCAATATATTTATTACACTTAATAGTTAATCATGCACTAATGCATGCAAAATAATACACCCAAAGTGCCCCGGTAACCCCGATTATCGCATTATTCACTCACACACTAGCACATTAGATTTAGGGGTTATATTTCCTCTCTAAATCTTCAAAATCACTCACATTAATCACAATTAGGATTAAATAAGTCAAATACATTGACCGAGGGTCCATTTTTACATATTTCGATCCCAAATCCTAAAAATTGCACTTCCGACAATTCATACATTTCGCACCGGATATCATTTTCATTTGCATTCGAAAGTCACATTATCACATCAAGCATCATGTAAAAATGCAGCATGCAAAATTTCAGGTCATTCAGATTACAATTCACACATGTGATAATAATATTTAGAAATCAAGGTTTTTGCGTTACCGATACCTATTTTCAACCTCTATCCTCATTTCTTTTAAGACTGCTACACTTAAATTCACATATACCTTTAATCAATACAACCAGCCCCTAATTGAATCTTTATACCACCAATTTTACTACCATAATTTCGGTTTCATCCTAGCCCTAAAAAAAAACATACCTAACATCTCAAATAACCATTTTCACATTTTTCTCATCTTTAGTTTAATACCCATTTGGAATCTATCTTTAACAGCCCGTTAATTATGCTAAACATACTTAATTACACCCATACAAAATCTGTTTTGACATAAAATTAAATCAGTTCATGAAATTTAAATTAAAACATCTCATGTATTTATATTAACACAACCTACTAATTAAAAAATGCTAAAACAGCTCATATATATACAAATACGTACATACTAAAATTGATTACAACTCATGCTTAAACTTAATTCCACATATCTTCTTTTTTTCTTTCCTCTCTTCTTCCTTGCTTTTGGCTCAAAGGAACACACCTATTTATTTTTATTTTTTGTTCTTCCTCTCTTGCTCACCCTTACTCACGGTTTCTGTAATACTCACCCCCACTAAGGATTTCTGTAAAGAAACCAGACACACACACACACACATACTGTTCCATGAGTTAAACACACACACACCTATTCTACACTTTAACACACACACACACACACACACACTCGGCAGGCACACACACATGCATTGGATTTTAAAAAGGTGACCCCCCACCTTGTGTCTTGACACCTATCAAGATGGCTCACCTAACTTAATTAATTATACTTACCTCCCCCCAAGTTCTTAAATGATTTCACATCTACCCAACACTATTTTCATACACAAAAATTCCATCAAATAAATAATTTCACATAATTGTAATTAGTCCACATAATTATGCTAATATGTATGAAATGCATGATTGAGTCTCACATGGGGGATACAACCAAGGGGTAATAATGGAACATTGGAAACTAGCGAGTTGTTTGAGAAAGGAGATAAGAAAAAAATGGACTGAGAAAGATAGAGGAAAGAAGGATGAGAAACTTCACAAGGGAATCGCCATTACGGAGAGAGCGCTCCACAAAGAGGAGAAACCTATTATATTATTAAGTGTTTTAAAGTACCCTTATATGGAGGCTTACTTGCACCATGAATGTGTGTCTCTGTGTGTGTTGGGGGGGGGGGTGTTTGTGAGTTTAAAAGCAATGGAAAATGTAGCATTTGGACCACTTTGTCTTTGCCTCACCATGGCATCGCTCTGTTTTCACCCCCGCACCACCATTGCCACAATCACTACCACACAATCCCACTTCCCATTATTACCTTTATCATCTCTAAATACCACCCCACCATTAACATTACCCTCTCACCCCCACCATCCATACTACCGTACCAATCTGTAAGAGGCAAAAATTCGAGAACTCACGTGTTTTTGAACTTGATCTCCCAGTCTTCCTCTTCCTACAAAACGAACAAATTACCCAAGATCGATATGTTTCGATCGAAGGCTCTCCGATGCTTAAGTTAGTAAAGATAATGAAACGAATGGAAGAAGACCAAGAGAGTTCAGCGTACCTTTTACCTTGGATTCCTCCATTTTTTATAGATGGTCATCCCCTTAGGGTTTTCGTGATTTTTGATTCAAGGTGGCACACCTTCCTTCAATTCAGTGATTTGGTTTGGGAAATCGCTGATATTTCTCTATTATTTTCTCCTGATATCTTCAATTTCTCTGATTCGTTTATCTTATTGCCTAAGTTATAGGCGAATATTTATCTTTCTGTCTATCAATTGAAACAGCTCAGACATATCGAACACCGAGCACACTCGATGTTTGCTAAACAGGTTAAGGGACTTGGTTTGACACAAATCGATCTCTTCAATTGCTTTGTCGAATGCTGTAATGGACTCGGCTTGATACAAGACGAACTCTTTCCTTGCTTAACTGAACAAATTGACAAGCTCGGTCATAAAGAAAATCGAACTCTTTCTTTCTTTGTCGAACCTATCGATTAGCACGACTCAGTTTATAAGGCTGTGTGAAGGATTTCTCCGTCACGTGACCTGTCTTGTCAACCTCACGTGGGTTTCATTTAATGTCATTACATGTGTAATGATGAGGGCTAACCCCTTCATTTACCCCCAGAAAACGTTTGACAGACGTTTTTTTTTCTGTTAGCCATTTTCTTATCTCTTCATCATCATCACTTGTACTTTGTGAAATGCCCTTTCATTTTAGCGGCACATTCATGGTATTTAAATATTGCCCTTTAAAATTCCTCCTTTATAAACTGACTTTCTTCATATTTCATTCACTTCGCTTTTCTGCTTCAAGACTCTTAGACTTTTATCCTTTTCTTTCAGCGTTTTTCTTTCTCTGCACTTCATCTTCTTTATTGCTCATCTTACTCCTTCAGAAGTTCCTGCCTTCAAAATCAAGTACAACATCCCAGACGATATTGAGGTTAAGGTTGCTAGGAAGGATGAACCCTTAATTGGCACAAGAGAGAGAATCTCTATCCCTACTCGTGCCATCACTGAGGGCGGGATTCATTTTTCTCTTGGTCTTCTTCTTCTTTGGGTTTGAGTCTTGGGTTGTGGGAGAGGTTGTACTGCTATATTATCAAGGCCGCCGGAGATAGCTACTATCTATCGGTGAGGAAGAAGGAGAGGTATTTGGTAATCCACCTTCTAGATTCAAACAAGGGCCATGAGAATGACGTGGTGTTTGTCTCTGGCAACTAGGAATATGCTTCTAGTGTCATTCCATCCTATCGTTGCCCCTACGAAGAAGGCATGCCAGGTATTTGATATCTTTTGCCTTCTGTTTTAACTTTGGTTCTCTATTTTCCTAACTTTGGGTTTTCTTCTGCATAGGTGAAACTGAGAAGGGAAGAATTGTTGAGTCCTCGGTAAAAATGGATCAACTTCAGAAAGTTTGGGATTTCAACAAGACACTATTCTGTCGAGCCGCCCACACGCTGCTCGGGTACACTCATACTTACACTTCATTTATTGTCGTGCCGAATCGACCTAACGCCACTTTGGCCACAGATTGGGAGGCGATCCAGATTGCTCGAGCTCAGACTCCTCAAGCCATGAAGAAGTCTTCTCTTGTAGCTTCTGGGCGCAGGACGGTAAAGAATTTTCTTGATTTTTTATCAACCGTTGAACCGACTCTTTCCACCGAGCCTACTCCAACTACTTCAGTGATTCCAATTTCTGTTCATGACGAGCCAACTACCAAAGCTTTTCTCGAGGTGATTCTTTTTGAAGCCAATGATGCAGGTCTGCCTTTGAATGACCAAGCCGATTTGGCTCCAACTGCTGAAACTTTTGTTTATGTTAAGATAGATCCTCCAGAACCTGTTCCCTCCCCTTTTCAAGAAGATGACTCAATCTTTGACTCGTCAAAGACCCTGCCCCTAAAAGGAGGAGGACAGCCGAGTCCGAAGCGAGCTTTCCACCCGAGTCTTCTAACCCTCCCTTTCGACCAATTCTTAGGGCCAAAAAGAGGGCAATTACTGCCAAAGACTCTGCAATTGAAGATTTTAATGTTGCAGTGGGGATTGTCCAAGGAGTGATTCTACCTAGGGACCTGGCAATGAATGAGGCTCTTACTGTCGATGAAGTGTCTCGTCAAAAAATTTAATATATGGTCCTGGTAAGTCTTGATATTGACTTCCTTTAAATGTTTTACTCTTTCTAAAAAATTTTCTAAGTCTTTTCCTCCTTCATAATGGTCTGCAAAAAGTCCATGAGGTCAGAGCTCGAATAGCTAGAAAAGATAAGGCAATGACAAACTCGGGCATCTGTAAAAAGTCCATGAGGTCGGAGCTCGAATAGCTCGGAAAGATAAGGCAATGAAAGACGCCATCCATGCCTGAGCTTCGGCTCTGGCCAAAAAGGAGAGTGTAGATGAAGAGTATTCAAAGCTCTGCAAAGAAGTGAAGGTTCTGCAGGTTCAAAATCAAAGCCTGACAAAGAAGAACCAGAAGCTTTCTTCAGAGGTTGAGAAGCTCAAGGAGTCTGATCACGAAGTCAGCGTAGAACTTTCTCAATCCCAACTTGACTATTCCACCTTCCTTGAAGAATTTGATTAATACAAGTTTGAGGCAAAAGAGAAAGAAGATGCAGCTTACGATGAAGGAGTTGAGAAAGTGAAAAATGACCTTGCCTTGCAGATCCCTCAACTTTAAGATGCTTTTTTCAGCAAGGGATGACGTGTTGCGCTAGTTGCTGCAGGGGTCCCTTCTTCGTCTGAACTCTTTTCAAGATATTCAGCTCTGAGTTCCTCTGATCCTCGTGCTCCTTCAGACACTTAGAAGACTTTTTTAAAATTTCTAATGTATTTGCAATTTTTGATGTACCTGTTCAATGATCTTGACCTTGTAAAAATTTTGAAGTATGAATGCGAAATACCTTTTGGCCTTTTGCTTTCTATAATTTGTTATATGCTTTGAGAAAACATGAATTTTTGAAATCTAAGTCCTATTTGCTTTTCAACTCTTAAGTTATGACCTCTGGTCGGCCTTTCTTCGAAAAGCTTAGTCCCTTAGTAGGGATCCTTTATATTTGAAAAAAATTACTGTAACTCTAGAAGTTATGGCTTTGCTTGGCCTTTCCTCAAAGAGCTGAGTTTCTCAACAGGAACCTTTTTATACATAGGAAAAATTTCAAGTCCCTTTGAAGTCTTGGTCCTTGCTTGGCCCTTTTCAAAGAGCTCGGTTCCCCAAAAAGAACTTTTTTATACTTAGGAAAAGTTTCAAATCTCTTTGAAGTCTTGGCCCTTGCTCGACCTTTTTCAAAGAGCTCAGTTCCCCAACAGGAACTTTCTTATACTTAGGAAAAATTTCAAGTCTCTTTGGAGTCTTGGCCCTTACTCGGCCATTTTTCAAAGAGCTCGATTCCCCAACAAGAACCTTTTTATACTTAGGAAAAATTTCAAGTCCCTTTGAAGTTTTGGCTCTTGCTCGGCCCTTTTTAAAGAGTTCGGTTCCCTAACAGGAACCTTTTTATACTTAGGAAAAATTTCAAGTCTCTTTGAAGTCTTGAACTTGCTCGGCCCTTTTTTAAAAAACTCGGTTCCCCAACAGGAACCTTTTTATACTTAGGAAAAATTTTAAGTCTCTTTGAAGTCTTGACCCCTACTCGGCCCTTTTTCAAAGAGTTCGGTTCCTTAGTAGAGTTACTCAAAGCTTCCTTGAGATTTAAGAGTGTTTCTACTCCGCACCGACCCGCCAATCTGATTGGACCCAATCTCATCACTAGTCAGCTTACATCGTCATGCCTAGCTGAGGCTTGGGTTTGTTCGAGTAGCTGCGCCTGATTTAAGTTTTTGACTTCTATTAGGTTTTTTGGCATCCCTGCCTTAGCAGTAGGACGTATATAATGCAAAGCAAGTGTACGAAAAAGAATCCTCAAATTTTTTATTGATAACTTCGACTTGATACATTTGTTACTAATATATTATCGCTTAAGAGGCACCCTTAAATTCCCGAAGGCACTTCGAAGTTCTATTTAAAAATGTACTTTTTAGAAATAGAACTTTTTGAAGTTCAGAGTGTTTCAGAGGCGCAGTACTGCCTTATGATCCAAGGTCTCGAGTTCATAATACCCACTGCCCACAACTTTGACTATTTTATATGGATTTTTCTAGTTTGCTCTGAGCTTCCCATGGACTGGGTTCTTAGCCGATCCCAATATTCGCCTGAGTACTAGGTCTTCAAGTGTGAAAGACCGAGGGTTTACATTCTTGTTATAAGTTTGGGACATCTGATTTCGATATGAAGTCATTCTTATGGCGACCTGCTCTCTCTTTTCCTCTGTCAGATCAAGATCTCGTGTGATGACGGCGTCATTAATGCTACTTTCGACCAGCTTGGTTCTTAAGTTCGATAAGTCGATCTCCAACGGAATAACAACTTCTATCCCATATGTTAAGGCAAAGGGAGTCTCTCCAGTTGAGAGTCAAGGTGTGGTTTGATACGTCCACAGAACACTCGGCAGCTCCTCTACCCATCTTCTTTTGGCATCCTCCAGCCTCTTCTTGATTCCATTCAAGATTGTTTTGTTAGAGATCTCTGCTTGTCCATTACTTTGAGGGTATGCAGGGGTAGAATAATGATTCCGAATTTTGAAATGCTGACAGAAAATTTTGAAAGAATGACTATCGAACTGTGTGCCATTATCTGAAATGAGTGTATGTGGGATCCTGAATCTGGTAATGATGTATTTTCAGAAAAAATTTCTTGTATCAGTATCTCTATTGTTGGCTAGGGGCTCGACTTCCACCCACTTAAGGTACTTCTTGTTGCCTAGTGCCCGAGGAAATTGTCCCATTATGTCTAGTCCCTATTGAGCAAATGGCCATGGACTAGCCAATGGAAGCAGCTCCTGTGAAGGTTTTCTCGGTATCGGTAAGAATTTTTGACATTTCTTGCACAGTCTCACAAAATGTTGAGCATCCTTTTGCATATATGGCCACCAAAAATCCTGAGAGATGGCTTAGTGAGCCAAAGATCTCCCACCAGTGTGAGTTCTGCAGTTTTTTTCATGAATTTAAAATAAAAAGTCTGGGACTGTATTTGGGTGCACGCATTTAAGTACGAGCCTCCAAACGAGCGTCGATAAAGCTTAAGTTTTGGTGATAGCCAGAACCTAGCAGCTTTCAAACGTAGCTTATGAGCTTCCTTCTTGTCTTCGGACAACGTTCCATCCTTAAGAAGTTAACTATCGGGTCCATCCAGCTCGGCTCGGCTTCGATGCTTAGGGCTTCATTAGTAGCACTTGGTTGGATATTGGGTTCGGGCTGTAATTTCACAGTAAGAGTCCTTTCACTCTCAAGGTCAATGGCTGAGGCCAACGAAGCTAAAGCATTAGCGTGAGAATTCTTTACTCTTCCGACCTGCTGAATAGAATATTAAGGCATCTTGCTCAATTCTTTCTCTGCAATGGCATGATAGGCTATCATTCTTTCATCCTTTGTCGCATGCTCCCCTATTATCTGATTCACCACCAGTTGTGAATCAGAGAATATTTGGAGCTTTATTGCCCCCAGCTCGGCTGCCAACCTTACTCCAGCTATCAAGGCTTCGTACTCTACTTCGTTGTTGAGGCTTCAAATCCGATCCTGATGGCTTTTCTCCAAAGTACATCCGTCTGGACTTACTAGAACAATGACAATGCCAGCTCCCTTATGATTTGAGGATTCGTCGACAGATAGGGTCCAACCGCTGCCGAGCTTTGACTCTCGGTTGCAAGTAGTTTATTCCGTCCGGTCTGAGTTGCTTAGGTTGAAATTCTACGATAAAGTCTACCACAACTTGACCCTTTATCGCCTTTCTTGGTTCAAATCAAACGTCGAACTCCCCTAGCTTCACTGCCCATTTAGCAACACGTCTCGACAAATCGGCTTATGGAAAAGTGACTTCAATGGTTGGTCAGTAAGTATTGTGATTTGGTGGGCTTGGAAGTAATGTCTGAGCTTCCTAGCCAAACTAATCAGTGCTAGGGCAAGTTTTTCCAATAGAGTACACCTCGATTTTGCATCTAAGAGCATCTTACTCACATACAAGATGGGTTTTAGCTTTCCACAATCATTCCTCATCAATGCTCCACTTATTGCATGCTCTGATATAGCCAGATAAAGGTAAAGTCCTTCTTCGGGTGTCGGGGTTGATAGAATCGGTGGAGATGCTAAGTATGCCTTCAAATTTGTAAATGCTTCCTCACATTCCTGACTCCAAAATGCTTCATTCTTTATTTCGATTGACTGAAAGAAGGGTTCGCACTTATCAGATGCACGGGATATAAATCTCTCAAATGCTGCTGCTATTCTTGTTAGTCTCTATACTCTTTTACAGTTTTACAGTTCGACAATGGCCTTTACTTGCTCGGGATTCACCTCTATTCCTCGGTGAGTAACCAGAAATCTCAGGAATTTCCCCGAGCCGACCCCAAATGCACATTTTGAAGCGTTTAATTTCGTGTTGTACGTTCGCAGAACATCAAATGTGCTTTTGAGGTCGGCACAATGATTTGCTACTTTCTGACTCTTCACCACTATGTCATCAATGTAAACTTCTATTGTATTGCCTATCATATGTGAAAATATTTTATGCACCAACCTCTGATATGTTACTCCAGCATTCTTCAATCCGAATGGCATTACTGTATAACAGTACGTTCCATTCGGTGTTATGAAGACAGTCTTTTCTTGATCTTCTTCTACCAGGGGGATCTGATGGTATCCCTGTAGGCGTCTAGGAAACTCATATGCTCGTGTCCAGCAGTGGCATCTACCAACTAATCTATCTTTGGCAAGGGGAAGCTATTATTTGGACATGCTTTGTTTAGGTCGGTGAAGTCAACATAGACCCTCCACTTTCCATTTTTCTTCTTTACCACAATAGTGTTTGACAGTCAGGTCGGGTATTGTACTTCCTTAATTGTTCGAGACTCCAATAATCGTACTATTTCTTCCTTCACTGCCTCCTGATGTTGAGGCGCCGACCTCCTTAGTTTTTTTTCTGATTGACTTGAAGTTCAGGTCGATGTTTAATTGATGACATGCTACTTCAGACGGTACGTTGGGCATATCAGTAGTGGTCCATGCAAAAACGTCAACATATTCTCGTAAAAGAGTGACGAGCTCAGTTTTTTGCTTGGGACTCAGAGCAGTCCCTAACAAAAATTATTTTCGGGATCCCCATCTTTGCCTAAAGGTACTTTAGTCAAGTCTTCAATTGTTTGGTCCATAACTTCCTTTTCAGCACCTAAAGGTACTTTAGAGCCTTCCTGAACAGCTTGATCGGTTGGTTTAACTGAGCTGTAAAAGGTTAATTGTTATTTCGCCTCCTCAGACATTGAGTTCTTCTTGCGAGCTTCAACCCCTCCTTTGGGTTTGACCGAGGCTAACAAACAAGTTCTGGCACTGACTTGGTCTCCTCAGATATTGACTACTCCTTCAGCTGAAGGGAATCTCAGCATTTGGTGGTACGTTGAGGGTACCGCCTTCATTGTGTGTAGCCAGGACCGCTCCATTATCGCGTTATATGCCGAGACCGTATCCACTACCAGGACCTCATTCAGGATGCAAACTGGTTCTGTCTTTATAGGTAATGTGATCTTCCCCTAGGAAGAACTATTTTTCCACTAAAGACGATAAGTGGAGTATTTGAAGGCTTAAGATCCTCTTTCTTAAGTTCAAGTTTCTCAAATAGATCCAAATACATGATCTCTGACGAACTCCCCGGATCAATCAGCACCCTTTTCACATCAAAATTCACAATCTGAAGTGTAACGACTAGGGCGTCATTGTGCGGTTGGTGCACTCCGACCAAGTTCTGCTGGTGAAACAGATTGCTTCGGTTGACTCCTCTATCTTGATTCTTTTGTTGGTCACCTTTGGGGTCAATCGTAACTCATATACCTCTCTCTCATTGGCAGCCTTTTGGATATATGCCCAAACAGAATTATTTGTGGACATCTATGAGTTGGTGGCAGCATGGATCACATCAATCACTCCTACTGAAGTTTTGTGGTCCCTATTTGGTTTGGTCCTCCTTCCATCGGATTTTTGTTTACCTTCTATGAACTCGGCGAGATGTCCAACCTGGACCAGCTCCTCCAAATGCTGCTTCAAAGATCGACAGTTCTCAGTCATATGGCCCACATCTCTGTGATATGAACACCTGAAGTTTGGATTCCTTTTAGAAGGATCTCCTATTAACTTATTTTGCCATTTAAAAAATGGCTTTGTCTTGATCTGGCTTAGTATCTTATATATTGGTTCCTTGAACAATGTATTTATTCCTACAAATGGGGACTTTTGCGGATATCCATCTTTCTCATTCTTCCTTCCTCCCTCTCTGTTTGGCTCAGTGTACTTGTCTCTGTTGAACTGTCTCTTGCTCGGATGTTGTTTAACCCCGTCCCTGGATAAGTCGTCATCGACTTTGACATACTTTTCAATCCTAGACATCAGCTCTTCCAGATCCGTGGCTGGCCTTCTTATGAGCGACTAATATAGGAGGTTTTCCTTCGACAAATTGATCTTGAAGGATGCAACTATAATCTCTGGATTGCACCCTTCAACCTCGTTCATAGTTTTCCAATAACGATGAGCGTACTCTCGCAGGCTTTCATTATTCTTCTTCTTTAGCGTCAGTAGTGCTCCAACATCCTTTGACTGCTTACTACTCGTTATAAACCGAGTCGTGAACTGCTCGGCTAATTGAAATCACCCATCAATTATTTCCTTCGATAGGCTATCAAACCATTTCATGGCTGACTCCCCAAGACTGCTAGGGAAGATAGTACAGAGTAAGGGCTCGTTTTTCAATGAATGGTCAACAGTTGTCTATAATGTCTAATGTGCGAGGCTGGGCCGGTTTTCCCATCATATAGTTTGAAGTTCGGGATGGTGAATTTGCTCGGAATCCGTCCTTTTTAGATCCAAACTGTGAATGGAGATGACTCCGAACCATCTCCATATTCTCCTGTCGCTCTTTTGGCTAGGTCCCTAGCCGACCTTTGTTCTGGTCTCCTCAAGCAGTTGTTGAGTTCCTCGGTAATGTACTGTTTCCATGCAACCTCTTCCTGAACCCGAGGTTTCTTCTGCTGGTGACGATCTTCATTGTTGCTTCTGATTCTGTCGGGCTTCCTTTCAGGACTTTCCCAATGGTTTTCCCTCGCACGTTTCTCTTTCCTGGTTGTCTCTTTTATCCTGGTTTTTAGTTCTTTAGTTTCTTTGATCAGATCCTTTTCTCTGGCATAAGATTTCTTGAATAACTTGTCATGAGCGTCAAGTCTATCCTATAGGGATTGAACCAACTTTATTAGGGAGCGATTTTCCCCCTCAGCACGGAGGGAATCACCACGATCTTCAATTTGAAGGTTCTGATTCTTCGAAGGCTTGAAACTGGCAGAGGACATCTCTTCACCTTCATGGGATCTAGATGAGCTTCCTCTTGCCTGCAGCTGCATATTGCTACTAGGAGGGATGGATGCAAGATTAGAGTCTCCCAAGGCGAAACTGTATCTAGGTGAACCATTTGCGCTTCTGAGTTTAGACATTGTGGCTTCTTGTTTCGAAGAGATGAAAATCTACCCACAAACGGTGCCAAATGTAAGAGGCGAAAAATCGAGAACTCCTCCTACTGGAATTGAAATATTGATGTGTTTTTGAACTTGATCTTCCAGTCTTCCTCTTCCTACAAAACGAACAAACTATCTAAGATCAAAGTATTTCGATCGAAGGCACTCCGATGCTTAAGTCAGTAAAGATAATGAAATGAATGGAAGAAGACCAAGAGAGTTCAGCGTACCTTTTACCTTGGATTCCTTCGTTTTTTATAGATGGTCATCCCCTTAGGATTTCTGTGATTTTTGATTCAAGGTGGCACACCTTCCTTCAGTTTAGTGATTTGGTTTGGGAAGTTGCTGATATTTCTCTATTATTTTCTCATGATATTTTCAATTTCTATGATTCGTTTATCTGATTACCTAAGTTATAGACAAATCTTTATCTTTCTGTCTATCAATTGAGACAGCTTGGACATATCGAATGCCAAGCACACTCGATGTTTGCCGAATAAGTTAAGGGACTTGGTTTGACACAAATTGAAATCTTCAATTGCTTTGCCGAACGCTTTAACGGACTCGGCTTGATACAATCTGAACTCTTTCTTTGCTTAGCTGAACAGATTGACGAGTTCGGTCATAAAGAGAACCAAACTCTTTTTTTCTTTGTCGAACCTATCAATCAGCACGGCTCGATTTATAAGGCTGTGTGAAGAATTTATCCGTCACGTGACCTATCTTATCAACCTCACGTGAGTTTCATTTAATGTTATTACATGTGCAATGATGAGGGCTAACCCCTTCACAATACTTTTTTAACCACACCTTATCTCTCTCTCTCTCTCTAACGCCACCTCTCCAGCATATATAAACACACATACACAACACACACGCACACACACGCACACAAAACCCAAGTTAATTGCGAATTTGTATCACTCATCGATCATTCTCAATACATAGTCGTAGTACATCAACTCCACGTAAGCTCTCTTCCCTTTTTGAATTGTCTTTGTTCAGTTCTTGGAAATTAGAATCATAATGATAGGCTAGATTGGATTCCATTTACAATAAATTGAACTGAAAATTTCATTACTTATACAATTGCTACGTATACTAAATGCTTGACGCCATAAAAATCATATTACAAACTATTCTCATATGAATTTGTGTAATTGTGTCATCTATATGATTTATAGATATGGAACTACGGGAATTTGTTGTTATATGTATATTCTCAATTCTGGCTATTGATTTGAAATCAGGGTTTTCTTGGTTCAATACCTGGCAATCTCAGACTATAATTATTGGTTGAAATCCCAAAAACGACCAATGGTTAGAAAGAAGCCTAACGGCCGAGGTGACGAGAACTTAGCCGCTATGCAGGGCGGTGGTGGGAAGTCTAAAAAGAAAAGCATGCCAATAGACGATGATGAATACTCAATTGGGACTGAGTTATATGGAGAACTATCTTTTAGGAAGAGAAAGAGGTGCCAACTGGTAATAAAAAAGAAGGGTAAGAAGGGAAGCTTGAAGAGTTCAGGAACCAAAGAATAAAGATAATGACGATGTAGCGGTAAAGGATGTTGAAGACGGGCGAATCTACGGTGCTGCCCCCACTGCAATTTTGAAATCATGTAGGGTATATTTAGAAGTTCAAAAAATTTAAGACAATGCTCAGTGAAATATTTATCAAAGTTCATGGGTAAGTTTGTATTTTACAAACAAGTGTGACATTATTTGTCTTTTGACAGACATTTAGCTGTGGGACCATTTGTCCGCTGAGAACATTGGGATTTTTTATAAAAATAATAAAAAATTAGGGAGTGATCCCACTTATAAAAAAAAAATATGAAGTGATCTTGGCATACGTCAACACGAGTCAATTTAGATTACATTCAATTTCTTTTTTCCAAGGATGACAAAATTTATTTTAATTAGATAAATCTGAGATACTATTTTTTAAAATTTCATAATTGATCTTGAATTAAAATAATTGATTTTAATATTTATGATTGATTTTAAGTATCTGCAAAATTATAATTTGATCATAAAAAATTATAATTTATTCTTTCCGTTCCTAAATAGCTGTCGTTTTATACAATTTTTTTTGTTCTATAATATATGTTGTTTAATGAAACCAAAACATAATTAATATTTTTTCTTCCAATTTTACCCTTAACTTTTCAATGAATTAGATTAGGTAGAGATTAAGTGTCTTTCATATTCTTTTCCTTTCCAATACGTATTATATAAGAGTATTTTAATCTTGTGCAATTATTTTTTACTTATATTAGAGCTATTTAATAGTTTCTTTAATCTTTGTCTAAAACTTTAAACGACAGATATTTAAGAATGGAGGGAGTAAATCCTAAAAGTTGTAACATGACTCATAAAAGTTATAATTTTGTAGAATTTTTTTTTTGCTCTTTTTTGTAAAAAACCTCAAAAATTTATATAACAACTCACAAGACTTATAAACTCAACCACAGTAGCCCCTTTGATACCAAAGTTGAATTCCAACTCTAAATATTATGCATAAATATAACACAAAATTAACGACTAATTAAATTGCCCCCAGAACCAAAAAAGTCTGGCTTCACCCCAGTCGTTGGTTGAAGAAGAGGATGATGTTCTAGTGGCTCAATTTGGTGGTAGAAAGAAGGGTGGTTGTAATAATGTGTATAGTCCTTTGAATTCGGATAACTTGGAGAGGAGGACGAGGATGATGAAAGTTCCGGTTGGATTCAGTATAAGGATGATGAGGGTGTGCCTGGTGAGGAAGAGGGTGAGAGTTTAAGTCACTTTTACAGGAAAGTATATGCCATCAAAGTCGAAAAAAGGTGGTAGTGTATTTAGTGCATCAGTGTTTAATGCAAGTGATGACGATGATGAAGATGATGTGGTGGATAATTCGTAATCAGAACACCAGTTAGATGAGGATGATGAACCTGCTATTTCTTTTAGAGGGAAAAAGAAGCTGTCAAAATCGAGTAAGGACTTGATGATGGAGGGGAGGATAACGACGAAACTAAGTAGTATAACTCGGTGTTTTAATCTGTGCTTATTCTTGTAAGATATCTCATTCTTTACTCCTGCATTTATGCTCTATGATAAAAAAATAAAAAGATGAAAAATTAGAAAGACAAAAATTTAGAGAGATGTATAAAATATCATGTTTGGTAAGGAAAGAAAATAGGAAGGATGAAAAATTTGATAAATGAGCTTTCTTTCAAATTCACCAAAATCAATTCCTCTAAAATAGGAAGGAAAGTAGATGAAAAATTAATTATTTGTTTTGAAATGTATCTTATTTGTCTATATATCCTTTGATATATACATATATTATGTAAACATTAATTTTATATATGAATACAATGATAAAATATGTATTTATATTTTTTTTTAAAAAATAAAAATTTAAAATAAAAAAAATATTTTTTCCATCTTAATTAGGGGTGAAAATTTTTAACTCAACACGATGACACAACTCAAACTCGACACGAATTTGATTATAATTCCACACGAATTCAAAAATGACCTAACAGACGAATACAAAATATAAACGGCTCATACTCAGTTTAATCCATCAAACTCAAAATTGATACAATCAATCCGTTTATTTAAGAATAAACATTTTTTCTATTTTTTCGTTTATATGTTAACACAAAATTAACATGTTTAACTAGTATTATATACATAAAATGTTAATTATTTATTAAGTACTGATATAATTATTATATAAAAAAAGATATTTTTACTTATTATTATTATATTTATTTAAGTTAATTTTTAGTTTGTTAAAAAAGTATGAGCATTGATTCAATTAAATGAAAATAGAATATTAACGTTAAATTTGTATTCAAAGTTTATGTGGATCAATACGAATACTAACACGAACACAACACGAAAATAAACATGTCAATTCGACACAACACGATTAGTTAAATGAGTTGATTTAAGTTTGACTAATGTTCAACACGAATCTGTAATAATTCGACATGAACCTGACATGACACGACTCGATTGTCACCTTTAATCTTAACAAGCATAAAAAATTATAATTATTTTTATTTTTCATTCATTCTACCAAACAGAAAGGAAGAAAATTGTATCATTACTATTTTTTTTCCTTGAAAAATAGAAAATATATCCCCTTACTTTTCATCCTTCCTACTAAATTGAGTATTATATTAATTGGAACTCCAATTTGTATTCCTCGGAGGGAATTTATTGATATTGGGCGGATTGCATCCGTTGACAACAATCACAGGCCAGCTGATTATGCCAAGAAAGGCCACAAAATTGCTATTAAGGTATTAGTCCTGGACATCGAAACACCGTCCCTGGTATCTTTGTTGTCATTGTGCTCTTTGTATGTCCCTAAAACTTGGATCAACTTATTATATTTTCTCCCTCCTGAATCCACCTATGTACGCTTCATTTTGATCCCTATGCACTCGCACTGGCTCAAGTGTTATTGAGACGAATTCGGGCTCATGTTAGGTTATAGGGTGTGTTTGGGTAACGGAGTGGGATAGGGTAGGTTTTCTTATTTTATATCCTAATCAATTTAAGTCAAATTCACTCGTCCACTTTAAAACCTTAATCCAAGATTATATTCAATCCTAACCTTTGTTTGGGAAATAAATATATAATTTAGTGGGCCCCATAAATTACACAAATAATTTTATAATAATTTATCATTCTACCTATGACTATCCATTCAAATCCAAACCAATCCTATCCTATGTTTGGTTAACCCATCCAAACCTAATAAAATTATATATTTTTCACATATACATAAAAACAAATAAAAATAAGGAAAGTATATATATATATATATATATATATATTTGTATTTTTTTTCAAACAAATCAACACTTTATTTTATTTCTTAAAAATTGATTACAATAGGAGAAAGACAAACAACCTTGCCTTAATATGTTTCGACCGGTAGATTATTCTAATAAAATTATACATTTTTCACATATACTTAAAAACATATAAAAATTATATACGATTTAGACCCCTTGTTTAATTTTTTAGTTTTATTTTAATAGATAGTATAATTATATACTAATTACTATTTTTTAAGAAAAAATTAAATTTTTAATTTTAATTTTATTTCAATAAATAATATAATAAAATATGAATTTTGATTGTAAAATAATATTTGATCTTCTATCTTTGATTGAAATATTTTTTGTCTAAGTATAATATTTTAAATTTAAGGGGTCTGAGTATTATATACTTACTACAAACTTCAAAGAGATTTAAGTGTAATTTATTAACGAATATATTAATCTTGAGGGTCTAAGTATTACACGCATATAAACTTGAAAAAATTTGTGTTTAATATTTTAAATATTAGTGATTTGAATAATTCAATGACAAATTATAGGGGAACTAAGTGTAATTCTCCCTAGATAAATCTCTCAAACCCAGAAGTCAGATCCATCCGCCTGCCATTGATGTCTGCAACTCTCATATACATCCCACCACCACCGCAACCAGAACTCACCTCCCCATCTCTCCCACCACCTCCACCTCCAGTTCCATCTTTCTCCCCTGCAACAGAAACACCACCACCACAATAAAAACACTCACCACCACAATGAAAGCACCCATCACCACCACTACCTCCCTCCACAACAATTCAATGCTTCCTTCAATTTCAGATCGTACATGGAATCCCAAACAAGGGTTTCGTTCGACTAAGAGCCCTACCCAAACGTACTCAGATCTAAGCCTTGAGCTGGGCCTCCAATGGAACACACTCTGATTGACAAGAGAAGAGAGAGGGCAAGAGAGGAGGGGCAAAGATGTCTTGGATGGGGTTATCCTCTTGCCTAGGTTGGTAACCCGTGGGAGGGGTGGGTTAAGTGTAGCCGGTGTAAGAGGGTTAAGTGGAACTGTAAAAATCGGGTCAAGTCTTGACCCGAGATTTGTGTCCGATCTAAAAAAAGTTTCCCAAATAAAGGTTATCTAGACCCCACACCTATTTTATTCCATCCAACTAGTGGATAACCACCTTAATCCACTATCCAAACACCACCATTGTGGTGGGAAGCACGATGGGGATAAGGTACCACAAACACCAAATAACAAAGCGCTATGATTTTCTGTTGGAATCCACGTAGCTCAAATGTGGACATGGGATAACACGAAAACCAACAAGATATGTAAAAATGACTCGAATCGAATTTTAATATATAAAAAGAAAAAATAATTTTTAATTGACTCGAATTTTTATATATAAAAAATAAATTTTAATTAATTTAAATCAAATTTTAATTGGTCTGAATTTTAATACGTAAAAAATTTAAAAAACAAATGAGATTTCATTGAAAATATGTCTATCTAGAGGGAATGTGGATGAAGTTTCTCCCAAAATATATCGTGGATAATTTAGTAAAATTGTATTCTAGTTAACGTCATTAATGTGATAGGGGGTGTCAGTGATATTTCAAATAATAAATGAGGTCTCATTGAAGATATGTCTATCTAGAAGGAGTGTCGATGATAATTAAGGTACAACTTTTCACAATTACATTTGGATCAACATTCGTTGTATAACTTATGCAGATTCAATATTTTAGTTATCTAGACATGCAAAAGAAATAATAAAGTAGAATTACATTGATTATAATATTAGAAGTAAAAATGTAATTGTATCTTTATTAGAAGGATAAAATCGAAAATTATTATGCCATTTATAAAGTTTAGGATTTTATGGGAACAAATTAGGAAATGTAGAACTTAATGGTACAAACAAAAATATGATAGGACTTAGTGGTTTTTTTGTATAAAAAAGTAGGTTAAATTTTTTCCCTATAAATTCTCATTTTGTTTCTGATCCTGCCATTGAATTTGGTGCAGTACTTTGCAGAGTTTTCTCATAATAATTCCTACATAGGCCTTAGCAAGAACCAGTTGGTTTTTATAGGTAAGTATGAGCATTGGTTACTGGGAAATTGATTATATGTGAATTTACAGAGCCTATATTCTGTATAGCTGTTCAAAATCTAAATTATCTAATTGGTGCAAATTTATTGTTTTCTTATAAAAAAAAATAGCATGGATTATGGGAGAAATAATGAAGTGAGTGATAGCAAATATTACCACAAATTGCTTGAAGATGACTCACAAACAAGGATTATAACACCGTTTGAATGTTCACGTAAAAAAAAAAAAATACTTAAATAAAAAGTATTTTTATCAAAAAAGTGCATTTGAATTATCAATTAAAAAACACCACCTATCTATGTCTTAATTTTTAATATACGCTATATTAAAAATTGAGTGGTGATAGTGCTGGTAGCCGATAGCGGTGGTGGGTCATGGTGGTGATGTACAGTGGGATTATAGTGGTAAAACTGTTTTTGATTTTTTGAAAATAATTAAAATAAATTGGTCCAACCACTACTAAATATTTGCAATTCCCAAAGCAGGCTTGTTAGAGGGCTACTAAGTTCTTTATCCGGATTTAAAGTATCTTCAAATGCTAAATTACCTAATCTTCCTTTAACTGAAAAATCAGACTAGTGGAGTAGAAAAAGGAGAGATTAGCAATTAAAAACCTTATCATTTTTTTGAAAATTACTCATGAAAAAACCGCTGAGCGATCTCGCTTTCTCTCTCTCCGATCGGCATAATTGGTAAAAACTGCTAATCAACTTCATTATATATATATATATATAGTTTTCACAACTACCAATTATATAAGGTATAATTAAGGGTGTTAAAATATGATACGATCCGTTAACACGATCCAAAATTAGAATATTTTGGTCTTTTTTAAGTCACTTATTTAGTAAACGAGTGGACCCAACACGACTAATAAACAAATCGGATATAAGTGAAGTCAATCAGAAAACAGATATGACACGATTCGTTTATATACCAGTTATACACAGTTCATATACACTACAAATCTGATATGACACTATTCTTTGAACACGAATTAATAAATAAATCGGGTATAAGTAAAGTATTTTTTGACACGAATATACTACGGTCCGACACAAACCCACCTCACTCAACACGGTTCACAGACCTAAATATAATACAACTTATGATTCAAGTAGCTGGTTTAGATACACGGTTGTTTTTTTTTCCTTCCAAAAAAAAGAGAGTGAAACTATCCTTTAAGTAAAACAATAGTTGCGGTTCACTCCAATTGCAGCAATTAGATTAGTTGTAAGTTCTAAGATTCATAAAATTTACTTTTAATTAAATAGTTGTACTTGATTGAATTGTCAAATTTGATATAAATAACGTTTTTCATTTTTATTTGATACATAATATGTTACAAACAAAGATAGACATAGTTAATGTTAAACTTAACAACGACTCAATAAAACTTTGTTCCAACATTGTTGGTGTCGGCTTAAACTAAAATAGACATAGTTGATGTCCATTTGTCCAAAACAAAAGCAGGATAGAAGAGGGGTTTTTTTTTTTTTTCATAACACTTTACAGCCCACTGGAACCAATCAACTTGGTTAACGCAAATGTTATGGACATAGCCAGCCAACCTCCAACCAAAACCCTCACTGCAGACTTAACCGCTGGAGCTCTTCCTAGTGCAGCCCCTAACAACCCAAACACCACCAAAGCAAAGCTCACCGCCGCCACCATTACCCCTATTCTCACTTTGTACTCTCTTATAAACGATGCAGCCAGCAGTGGCACCATTGCGCCGACCGAAAACGCGAGAGCCGAGGCTGCGGCCGCCTGCAGTGGGTTCGGCAAATTCTCCTTCTCTCCATCTCCTTTCTCTTCCCTCACTCCATCACGTACCCTTCTCTGATCTCTCTTCATTTGAGCAACTTCTATATCGAGCTGCGAGTAAACAGAGACAAACTCCCCGATGGCCATGCTACAAGCTCCGGCCACTAGACCAGCAAACCCGGTCAAGATCATGACCCTAATGTCTTGCTTCACGGCTCCAACGCCCATCATTAGGGAGGCAGTGGAGACCAACCCGTCATTGGCTCCGAGGACTGCTGCTCGGAGCCATTGGGACCGTTTGGAGTAGTCGAAGTCGTTGTCTTCCATGCCTAGGGTTATTTGCTGCTCCAAGTCGTTGGCAGGGTGGGAAATTTTTGGATCCTGGAGAGAGGTTTGATTGGAAGCCATAAAATGGGAAGGAATGAAAATGATATGGTTTGATTAGCAAGAAGGAAGTAGTCACGAGGAGAGATAGGAGAATGTGGTGAACACACGCCTCCAAATTAGGGTATTTATAGTGAAACAAAGGTTACTTTTTGTGGGGTGCAGATGATGGTTGGGGCACCATTGAAGCAAAGTGCTTTGAGCAAAGCATATACATAAATATATATATGTGTGTGTGCATGCGCGTGTGTGATTGGACATAAACAATTGAAGTTGCTCTCTATGGTGAAGAGATTACAATGACATTGCCAAATAATTGAGTGAATAGATACAGAAATGTCTCAAGTATATGGAGCTATTGTGAGCCATGGAACATGTTAGATTATGCAGAAATTTAATTGTGCGAGTAAAAGATGCACTTTAGGTTATGTCAAGTGATTCACCATGTTGATTGTTGACTCTGCAAAATGTTTTGTGAGTTGGTTTAGTAATCAAACAATGACCGATATGAAGCTCGTACTTATTGAGTTCTAGTCCCAATTATTGATAAAACTTTTGTAAAACTTATGTTGTTAGTTTGCTGGTAATAACATGCATACGAAATTTACGTTGCAATGATGAATTTAAACGGCGCATGATTGGGATAATTCTGTGTCACTTAAAACAAAACTTATCAAGTGGAGTTCAAATGGCCAACACAATTATGCATCTTTCAGATGATTACGGACCCTTTTAACCAAGTTGAAAGCACAGACAAAGAATTTGTGCAGGTGATGAAGAAAACATACAGGAAAACATTATCTGCTTTACAAAAGAGGAAAGGATAGGAGATATAGCTTTGGGGCAGTTGTAACAGACCGATTTTTCATGAAGAAAGCATGACTTGAACAAGCCCAAACAGAAAAAAAGAAAAGAAAAGAAAACGAAGCAATGTGTGGTGTCGGTTTCTGCTCTTACGTGCATGACTTATTATTGAGATTATTAAGAATCACTATCACTATGGTTTATATAAACGTAAATTGATAATGTATATACATAACCAACACAATCCTGAATCCAGTAACTACATATTATGCGTATGTTGGATATACCTATGTAGGGAAATTCTACGGTATCAATTTTTTTTTTTTTTGGTATCGTATCGTTAGTTATCAATTTTTATAATAAAGTTATAATTTTCAAAGGAGAAGTTACAACTACTCAAGGAAAGATCATGATCGATTATGAACTCTCAGTTTCGATCTCAACTTTCTACGATTAATCATGTCCTTTAAAAATTGTAACTTACATTTCAAAAAATTATAATTTATTGTACATACCTGTGCGTGCAGGATCTTGCACAATATAAAAACAAGAACAGATCTCTCCCTTGGTGAACTCGAGTGAGTCAGTTGAGTGATCAACCACGCTGCTTGGGACAGCCTGTGAGGTCCGGTGGTAACCTGGAACGGTAACGGGAGACCCTCGTGAATTGAAGGAATGATCCAGTAAGGCTGGGGAAAAGTTCCTGGAACAAAGGAGAACAAGTTAGAAGGGCGCCAGAGTGTTTTTCGGCTTATCCCCTCCGACGATCAAGTCAGTTTTTGAAAGGGAGAGGAAGAAGAAAGCACTGAGTGTTTTTCGTAATTAAGAGTTTCTTGTTGCATACCTTTTTGCCTTTTTTGAGGAGTATTTATACCTCAAAAGCTCATGATTGTTGTCAGTGTTGTCAGTAGATGATCATTAGGTACAGGCAGTGTGCGCACTGATTCTGATGAGGAATGTCTTCCTTTCTTTAACTGCTCGGGATGCCGAACAATCAATGCTGTGTCATCGGGCTGCCGACTGTCTAATGATCTCCACTCGGGGAGGATGCAATAAATGCCCAGCCTTAGAGACATTTATTGCCTTTCAATTCCGAGCCTTACCGCATTGAATGTGGTCTCATCAAGGGAATGGTGTAATTAAATGTTTGCTTTCCCAAGTCGCGTGTCAGTAAGGGCATGCGGTCTTTCTGTCTCTGATGTGACACAATTTGCCACGCGTCCATCCCTTATTGGCTGTGGACCTTGCCTTCCTGTTCCTTCTGACACCAATTGTGTAAGACGAGACCATGATAGCTAACCTAGACTAGCCTAGGCTAATGACCTGTACATCAATAGCTTATACTGGAGCAGAGAAAAAGGCATCCTGGACGGGGGTACATCTCGGTACCGAGGATAGGCACATCTCGGTACCGAGGATAGGTACATCTCGAGCCGAGGGAAGCTGTACATGATGACCGAGGTACCATACCAGACCGAGGGATACGTGTCGGTTCGTAAAACGTACTCGACACGTGTCAAGTACCTCGGGGCGAGGGAGTTTGTAAAGCCGATGGTACGTGATCTCAGTTAACAGGATTTTTAGTGACGCCGAGGACACGTGTCTTCATCTTGGAGTATTTCAGAAAAGTCCCATCAACTGCCCCCCAGCCTTTGATCTTCTGACGCCGAGGACACGCGTCGTAAGGAGACGAAGGGTTTCCCAACAACCTCAACTGCTTCATCATTGCCTCTAGCCGCTTTCCCCTGCTTAGGGAGTCGTGCGCATTAAATGCGCCCTTTCGTGTTTCGCGCCCAATGATGAGACCGGTACTATATAAATGGGCTTCCTCCCTCTTTTTCTCATTTCGTCATTCTGAACTTTTCTTCCAGAGAGCCCTTGTCTGAATCTTCGCCGGAGACCTCTTCTCTTCTGTCTCTTAACTGCCCAACCTCTTCACTGAAGCTTTAAAGCTAGCAGACCCATCCTTTGTTTCTGAACATTCTGGGAAGGAATCGATTCAAGTTTTCCAGAAAATACCTCTTCTTACGCTCTGGTGAGTTCCAGTATCCTCCATTTCTTTGCTCTTCTGTCTCTTTTGGTTTTTCGATTACTAGAGGTATTTTCTGGTTGCCATCCAGCGATCAACCCCAGGGAAGCCTTCTTGGGGATCTTCGTGGAAAAACCCCCTCTATTTTTATCACTTCTTGAACATGCCTCGTCGTCGTTCTGCCCCCGAGAATCCTCAGGCTAGTACTTCAAGGCCAGGGAAGTATAAAGTAAAAGGTAGTGAACAAATTAATAGATTTAGGGTTAGGTACGACTTTCCACCGAATGTAGAGGTAGAGGATTATGACGCAGCTGTGCACCCTCGTACCCTCGGTATCGAGGATGCAATGCCTTTTTATATTAAAGCCATTATAGAAGGCGGAATTAGGTTCCCTTTGCCCCCTCTGCTTCTCCAGTTCCTCTCTCATTTCCACCTCTTTCCCGGGCAGTGTTGCCTTAATGTCTTTAGGATAATTATGGGGGTGCTAGAGCTCAATAGGCGTCTTGGGGTAAACGTCGGGCTGGACGATATCCTTTTTTGTTATTCCCTTTTGAGAGTTACGCCTCAACAACACTTCTACCTCAAAGCCAGGGACCCATCTATGTACCTCGTAACTCACCTTCCTGACTCGGACAAGGGGTACAAGGATGACCTACTCATCTTCAGGGGATCTTGGCAGAGAGGTGTCGGTCCCGAGTATGACGGCTTGTTATGTCCATTGGAATGGAGAACGACAAGTACGTCGGTTCCTTCGGGTCTTATTATTTTGTTTCTGAGATTTTCTACATGCTCATGACCCACTCCCCTCTTTTTTGCTTGTGCAGACATCTCCCCTCGGGAAACAGCACCTCCACCCCGATCGTCGGTGAACTTTGCTGACTTAATCACCGTTTGGAATTTTACTGGCGACGACGGGCTCGGCAGGGCTGCCCACATCCTCCTGAATTACACCCCCGGGTATAAAAAGTTTTCACAGCTTCCCCAGCCTTTCGAGCCTTCTCGGTGGTCTGAACTCTTTGATCAGGCGACGGGGCAAGAAGTCGAGGAGAACTTGGAAGAAGACCCTGATCGGGCCTCGGAGGCTGAAGTTGAGGGTGAAGCTGAAGAGCTCGGGGTCGGAGAGGACTTGGTTCCTTCGCACGCCGAGGTGGGGACTTCGGGGAGAGATTCCTGGCCGGACTTCCAAATCCTACAATCTCTCGACGTCGAGGACGCCCTTGAGGTAGCTATGTCCAGCGCGCCCCGTATTGATTTAGGGTTCCTTAGGCAGAGGCAAGCCCTCGCTACTGGGAGGGGACGAGGATCGACCGGTGGGACCCCATCTGCAGGGACCAGTGCCACCCCCTCCTCAAGAGTCGTCAGTCGGGGTCAGGTGCGTGACCGAGATCCTCAGATGGAGGAGGAGAGGAGGGTCAAACATAGGCACGACGACCTTGGGAGGGGATCCAGGGCCTCCCCCGCTCAGCAGCAAAGTGGGAGAGGCCGTGGGTTACCTCCTGCTCCTCAGCAACAACAACAGCAGCGACAACAGCAACAGCAACAACAACAGCAACAGCAACAGCGGCGATAGCAGACTCCTCCTCTTCTGCAGACAGTGGAAGCTGCGGAGTGGAACCCTCGAGCCACTGATCACATGGACCGAGTGATCAGGGTCGACAATTCCATTTTGCAGGACCCTCATGTCGCCAATGCAGTGAGTGAGACGCTGCATTTCGAGGCCGACATGGCGGCTCACAGGGGGCGATCAACAAACGTGTTGTTTCGCTCCATCATCCAAAATTCCTTGGTGGTAAGTTCATCTTTGCTTCAGTCTCTTTTAGCCCCAATTTTCCTTTTAGTGACATGCTCTTTCATTTGCAGGCCACCCAACAGATTTCCATAATAGCGGCGCGGTACCATGGGACTAGGATGGACCTTCAGCGGGTTCGAGAGTAGAAGGAAGAAGCCGAGGGAGCCCTTGCCAGTGCTAGGGAGGATGTCGCTGCAAGGGATTCCACCCTCGCGGGGCAGGCTGCTCAAATCGAGCAACTCCTCAAGGAGGCCGAGTTGGCGAAGGTCGGCGCTGAAAAGCTAAGTGCTGCCCTTGCCGACGCTGAGAGGAGGATAACTGAACAGACGCAGCGGCTCTCTGCGGCAGAGGAGAGGGCTGTTGGTTCAGAGGAAAGCTGCCTGGCTCTGACCCAGGAGCTGGACAGGATCAGGGATGAGGCACTGAATAGGAAGTCCGAGGAGCAACTCCGAGAAGAGTTCGCCGATGACGTGCTCCCTGCTCTTGAGGAAAACAGCAAGGAGTTCTTCAAGAGGGGGTGGGACGAGGCGCTCCAGTCTGCTGGAATCCCGTCAGACTCTCCGCTCTTCCAGATGCACAAGTACGTGCCCTCGGCGGAGATGGAACGGGCCGAAGCAGAGATTGCTGCCGAGGGCGAGATTCCAACGCCGGTGCAAGTTTCGGTGGATCTGCCTGAGGCGGTAATAGTGGATTTGTCTGATGAGGCCCTGCCGGACCGGGACCCGGACCATAATATTCCTCAGGATCCTTCTGTCGCCGAAGTACCTCCCGCTCCGCCTGCTCCCGAAGCTGCTCAACCTTTCTACGCCGATTCGCCATCGGCGGATGTTTTGGAGATGCCCGGGGCAAGATGAAAGCCCCCCTTTTTTTTTTTTAATTTGTACTTTTTCCCTTGTAGCTTTTGGGGACGCAAAGCCCCTCTTTTTGAACAAAGTTCTGTTTAAAGGTCTAATATCGGATAGAATGTGATTCATGATTCTGAATTCTTTCTTGCGTATACTTTCGTAGGAATCCTTGAACTGTCCTAGGAGGCTTGCTCCTGTGTTTGTTTCGGGGCCGAGAGTCTTTGTACTCTGTCCCCAGGGCCTTGCCCTTCCAGGAGGCTTGCTCCTGTGTTTGTTTCGGGGGCGAGAGTCTTTGTACTCTGTCCCCAGGGCCTTGCCCTTCCAGGAGGCTTGCTCCTGTGTTTGTTTCGGGGGCGAGAGTCTTTGTACTCTGTCCCCAGGGCCTTGCCCTTCCAGGAGGCTTGCTCCTGTGTTTGTTTCGGGGGCGAGAGTCTTTGTACTCTGTCCCCAGGGCCTTGCCCTTCCAGGAGGCTTGCTCCTGTGTTTGTTTCGGGGGCGAGAGTCTTTGTACTCTGTCCCCAGGGCCTTGCCCTTCCAGGAGGCTTGCTCCTGTGTTTGTTTCGGGGGCGAGAGTCTTTGTACTCTGTCCCCAGGGCCTTGCCCTTCCAGGAGGCTTGCTCCTGTGTTTGTTTCGGGGGCGAGAGTCTTTGTACTCTGTCCCCAGGGCCTTGCCCTTCCAGGAGGCTTGCTCCTGTGTTTGTTTCGGGGGCGAGAGTCTTTGTACTCTGTCCCCAGGGCCTTGCCCTTCCAGGAGGCTTGCTCCTGTGTTTGTTTCGGGGGCGAGAGTCTTTGTACTCTGTCCCCAGGGCCTTGCCCTTCCAGGAGGCTTGCTCCTGTGTTTGTTTCGGGGGCGAGAGTCTTTGTACTCTGTCCCCAGGGCCTTGCCCTTCCAGGAGGCTTGCTCCTGTGTTTGTTTCGGGGGCGAGAGTCTTTGTACTCTGTCCCCAGGGCCTTGCCCTTCCAGGAGGCTTGCTCCTGTGTTTGTTTCGGGGGCGAGAGTCTTTGTACTCTGTCCCCAGGGCCTTGCCCTTCCAGGAGGCTTGCTCCTGTGTTTGTTTCGGGGGCGAGAGTCTTTGTACTCTGTCCCCAGGGCCTTGCCCTTCCAGGAGGCTTGCTCCTGTGTTTGTTTCGGGGGCGAGAGTCTTTGTACTCTGTCCCCAGGGCCTTGCCCTTCCAGGAGGCTTGCTCCTGTGTTTGTTTCGGGGGCGAGAGTCTTTGTACTCTGTCCCCAGGGCCTTGCCCTTCCAGGAGGCTTGCTCCTGTGTTTGTTTCGGGGGCGAGAGTCTTTGTACTCTGTCCCCAGGGCCTTGCCCTTCCAGGAGGCTTGCTCCTGTGTTTGTTTCGGGGGCGAGAGTCTTTGTACTCTGTCCCCAGGGCCTTGCCCTTCCAGGAGGCTTGCTCCTGTGTTTGTTTCGGGGGCGAGAGTCTTTGTACTCTGTCCCCAGGGCCTTGCCCTTCCAGGAGGCTTGCTCCTGTGTTTGTTTCGGGGGCGAGAGTCTTTGTACTCTGTCCCCAGGGCCTTGCCCTTCCAGGAGGCTTGCTCCTGTGTTTGTTTCGGGGGCGAGAGTCTTTGTACTCTGTCCCCAGGGCCTTGCCCTTCCAGGAGGCTTGCTCCTGTGTTTGTTTCGGGGGCGAGAGTCTTTGTACTCTGTCCCCAGGGCCTTGCCCTTCCAGGAGGCTTGCTCCTGTGTTTGTTTCGGGGGCGAGAGTCTTTGTACTCTGTCCCCAGGGCCTTGCCCTTCCAGGAGGCTTGCTCCTGTGTTTGTTTCGGGGGCGAGAGTCTTTGTACTCTGTCCCCAGGGCCTTGCCCTTCCAGGAGGCTTGCTCCTGTGTTTGTTTCGGGGGCGAGAGTCTTTGTACTCTGTCCCCAGGGCCTTGCCCTTCCAGGAGGCTTGCTCCTGTGTTTGTTTCGGGGGCGAGAGTCTTTGTACTCTGTCCCCAGGGCCTTGCCCTTCCAGGAGGCTTGCTCCTGTGTTTGTTTCGGGGGCGAGAGTCTTTGTACTCTGTCCCCAGGGCCTTGCCCTTCCAGGAGGCTTGCTCCTGTGTTTGTTTCGGGGGCGAGAGTCTTTGTACTCTGTCCCCAGGGCCTTGCCCTTCCAGGAGGCTTGCTCCTGTGTTTGTTTCGGGGGCGAGAGTCTTTGTACTCTGTCCCCAGGGCCTTGCCCTTCCAGGAGGCTTGCTCCTGTGTTTGTTTCGGGGGCGAGAGTCTTTGTACTCTGTCCCCAGGGCCTTGCCCTTCCAGGAGGCTTGCTCCTGTGTTTGTTTCGGGGGCGAGAGTCTTTGTACTCTGTCCCCAGGGCCTTGCCCTTCCAGGAGGCTTGCTCCTGTGTTTGTTTCGGGGGCGAGAGTCTTTGTACTCTGTCCCCAGGGCCTTGCCCTTCCAGGAGGCTTGCTCCTGTGTTTGTTTCGGGGGCGAGAGTCTTTGTACTCTGTCCCCAGGGCCTTGCCCTTCCAGGAGGCTTGCTCCTGTGTTTGTTTCGGGGGCGAGAGTCTTTGTACTCTGTCCCCAGGGCCTTGCCCTTCCAGGAGGCTTGCTCCTGTGTTTGTTTCGGGGGCGAGAGTCTTTGTACTCTGTCCCCAGGGCCTTGCCCTTCCAGGAGGCTTGCTCCTGTGTTTGTTTCGGGGGCGAGAGTCTTTGTACTCTGTCCCCAGGGCCTTGCCCTTCCAGGAGGCTTGCTCCTGTGTTTGTTTCGGGGGCGAGAGTCTTTGTACTCTGTCCCCAGGGCCTTGCCCTTCCAGGAGGCTTGCTCCTGTGTTTGTTTCGGGGGCGAGAGTCTTTGTACTCTGTCCCCAGGGCCTTGCCCTTCCAGGAGGCTTGCTCCTGTGTTTGTTTCGGGGGCGAGAGTCTTTGTACTCTGTCCCCAGGGCCTTGCCCTTCCAGGAGGCTTGCTCCTGTGTTTGTTTCGGGGGCGAGAGTCTTTGTACTCTGTCCCCAGGGCCTTGCCCTTCCAGGAGGCTTGCTCCTGTGTTTGTTTCGGGGGCGAGAGTCTTTGTACTCTGTCCCCAGGGCCTTGCCCTTCCAGGAGGCTTGCTCCTGTGTTTGTTTCGGGGGCGAGAGTCTTTGTACTCTGTCCCCAGGGCCTTGCCCTTCCAGGAGGCTTGCTCCTGTGTTTGTTTCGGGGGCGAGAGTCTTTGTACTCTGTCCCCAGGGCCTTGCCCTTCCAGGAGGCTTGCTCCTGTGTTTGTTTCGGGGGCGAGAGTCTTTGTACTCTGTCCCCAGGGCCTTGCCCTTCCAGGAGGCTTGCTCCTGTGTTTGTTTCGGGGGCGAGAGTCTTTGTACTCTGTCCCCAGGGCCTTGCCCTTCCAGGAGGCTTGCTCCTGTGTTTGTTTCGGGGGCGAGAGTCTTTGTACTCTGTCCCCAGGGCCTTGCCCTTCCAGGAGGCTTGCTCCTGTGTTTGTTTCGGGGGCGAGAGTCTTTGTACTCTGTCCCCAGGGCCTTGCCCTTCCAGGAGGCTTGCTCCTGTGTTTGTTTCGGGGGCGAGAGTCTTTGTACTCTGTCCCCAGGGCCTTGCCCTTCCAGGAGGCTTGCTCCTGTGTTTGTTTCGGGGGCGAGAGTCTTTGTACTCTGTCCCCAGGGCCTTGCCCTTCCAGGAGGCTTGCTCCTGTGTTTGTTTCGGGGGCGAGAGTCTTTGTACTCTGTCCCCAGGGCCTTGCCCTTCCAGGAGGCTTGCTCCTGTGTTTGTTTCGGGGGCGAGAGTCTTTGTACTCTGTCCCCAGGGCCTTGCCCTTCCAGGAGGCTTGCTCCTGTGTTTGTTTCGGGGGCGAGAGTCTTTGTACTCTGTCCCCAGGGCCTTGCCCTTCCAGGAGGCTTGCTCCTGTGTTTGTTTCGGGGGCGAGAGTCTTTGTACTCTGTCCCCAGGGCCTTGCCCTTCCAGGAGGCTTGCTCCTGTGTTTGTTTCGGGGGCGAGAGTCTTTGTACTCTGTCCCCAGGGCCTTGCCCTTCCAGGAGGCTTGCTCCTGTGTTTGTTTCGGGGGCGAGAGTCTTTGTACTCTGTCCCCAGGGCCTTGCCCTTCCAGGAGGCTTGCTCCTGTGTTTGTTTCGGGGGCGAGAGTCTTTGTACTCTGTCCCCAGGGCCTTGCCCTTCCAGGAGGCTTGCTCCTGTGTTTGTTTCGGGGGCGAGAGTCTTTGTACTCTGTCCCCAGGGCCTTGCCCTTCCAGGAGGCTTGCTCCTGTGTTTGTTTCGGGGGCGAGAGTCTTTGTACTCTGTCCCCAGGGCCTTGCCCTTCCAGGAGGCTTGCTCCTGTGTTTGTTTCGGGGGCGAGAGTCTTTGTACTCTGTCCCCAGGGCCTTGCCCTTCCAGGAGGCTTGCTCCTGTGTTTGTTTCGGGGGCGAGAGTCTTTGTACTCTGTCCCCAGGGCCTTGCCCTTCCAGGAGGCTTGCTCCTGTGTTTGTTTCGGGGGCGAGAGTCTTTGTACTCTGTCCCCAGGGCCTTGCCCTTCCAGGAGGCTTGCTCCTGTGTTTGTTTCGGGGGCGAGAGTCTTTGTACTCTGTCCCCAGGGCCTTGCCCTTCCAGGAGGCTTGCTCCTGTGTTTGTTTCGGGGGCGAGAGTCTTTGTACTCTGTCCCCAGGGCCTTGCCCTTCCAGGAGGCTTGCTCCTGTGTTTGTTTCGGGGGCGAGAGTCTTTGTACTCTGTCCCCAGGGCCTTGCCCTTCCAGGAGGCTTGCTCCTGTGTTTGTTTCGGGGGCGAGAGTCTTTGTACTCTGTCCCCAGGGCCTTGCCCTTCCAGGAGGCTTGCTCCTGTGTTTGTTTCGGGGGCGAGAGTCTTTGTACTCTGTCCCCAGGGCCTTGCCCTTCCAGGAGGCTTGCTCCTGTGTTTGTTTCGGGGGCGAGAGTCTTTGTACTCTGTCCCCAGGGCCTTGCCCTTCCAGGAGGCTTGCTCCTGTGTTTGTTTCGGGGGCGAGAGTCTTTGTACTCTGTCCCCAGGGCCTTGCCCTTCCAGGAGGCTTGCTCCTGTGTTTGTTTCGGGGGCGAGAGTCTTTGTACTCTGTCCCCAGGGCCTTGCCCTTTATCTTTGTCGTTGGCAAGCACTGAGGTAGACAAATACTCAAAAATAGTATTTCTTTAGATTCATCACATTCCACGGTCGCGTTACAAGTTTTCCCTCCATATCTTCTAATCTGTATGACCCGGCGCCCCCGATAGATATCACTTTATAAGGCCCTTCCCAGTTAGGTCCCATTTTTCCTTCTGTTGGGTCACGGGTATTGGCCGTTACCCTTCTGAGGACCAGATCGCCGATTCAGAATTCTTGCGCCTTGACCTTTTTGTTGTACAGTTGGGAAATCTTTTCCTGGTACTTGGTTATTCTTAAGGCGGCTGTCTCTCTTTTTTCTTCCACCAGATCCAAATCAAGCCCCAGTTGACGGTCATTTCCCCCCGTGTCGAAAGCTTGGGTCCTTATTGTCGGGAGTCCTACCTCAAGAGGTATGATGGCTTCCATCCCGTAAGCCAGGGAGTATGGGGTTTCTCCTGTCGAGGACCGAGGGGTGGTCCTGTACACCCATAAAATGTTTAATAACTCATCTGCCCACTTTCCCTTGGCCTTCTCCAACCTCTTCTTGATTCCACTGATAATTGTTTTGTTGGAGGCCTCTGCCTGCCCGTTGGCTTGAGGGTAGGCAGGGGTGGAGTAGAAATTACGGATTCCGAGTTGCTCACAGAAAGACTTGAAACGCCCGCCGGTGAATTGAGTCCCGTTATCTGATACCAGTGCCCGGGGAATCCCGAATCTGACGACTATGTTCTCCCAGACGAACTTCTTAGCATCTATGTCGCGGATGTGAGTCAACGGCTCCGCTTCAACCCACTTGGTGAAATAATCTGTGGCCACAATGAGGAACTTCCTGTTTCCAGGAGCCTTGGGCAGGGGCCCAACTAAGTCGAGTCCCCACTGGGCGAATGACCAAGGGCTGGTCAGGGGGTGCAAGTCCCCCGCGGGTTGCCTGATTGCAGGGGAGAACCTCTGACATTGGTCGCATTTCTGGACGTATGTACGCGCATCCCTTTGCATCCGCGGCCACCAATATCCCTGAGACATGATGCGGTGTGCCATCGATCGCCCCCCAGAGTGCCCCCCGCATATTCCTTCGTGTACCTCATAGAGAAGGTCTTCCACCTGGTCTTCTTGGACGCATAACAAGTAAGGTCCTGAGAAAGACCTCCGATACAGCTTCTGATCCGGAGAGACCCAAAATCTCGGGGCTTTGAGTTTTATCTTCCTTGCCTCTTTTGAACACTCCGGGAGGTCTCCTGTTGTTAGGAACCTGAGAAAGGGATCAATCCAGCTGGGCGGCTTGTGTTCGTCCTGGACGGCCATTACCTCGGGAGCGTGGTCTATGCAGGATGCGGGAAGATATTCTATGGTGATCCTGCGTGACTGGGAGGAATCCACTGCCGAGGCTAGACAAGCCAGGGCGTCGGCATGCGTGTTCTTGTCTCGGGACACTTGTTTGATCTCAATCCTTCCGAATCTTCGGATCACAGTTGTTGCCTGGAGATGGTAAGCCTTCATCCTAGGATCCCTTGTCTCAAACTCTCCGTTAACTTGGTTGACCACCAGCATGGAATCGCAATGCACGATCAAGTCCGTAACTCTAGTTGCCTCAGCTAACCGAAGTCCTGAGATGAGGGCTTCGTATTCAGCCTCATTATTTGATGCTTTGAATCCCAGCCGAACGGCCTGCTCTGCGACAATCCCATCTGGAGAGATCAGCAAGATACCGATCCCGGACCCCTTACTATTTGACGAACCGTCCACACACAAAAGCCATGGCGATCCTTCACAACTCATTGGAGAGGCTATGTTGAGAGGAGGCGGTGTTTCTAGAACGGGGTGCTCCCCGGTAAACTCAGCTATGAAGTCCGCCAATACCTGACCCTTTACTGCAGTTCGAGGTTTGAAATGAATGTCGTGTTCCCCCAACTCCACTGCCCACTTGGAAATCCTCCCGGAGAGCTCCGCTTTCCTCAAAATGGCCTTTAAGGGCTGATCGGTAAGGACGGTAATTGGGTGTGCCTGGAAATAATGCCTCAGTTTTCTTGCAGTGGTGACCAGGGATAGAGCCAATTTCTCTAGGGGCAGGTATCTTGTCTCCGCGTCCAGGAGCGCCTTGCTTATGTAATAAATCGGCTTCTGGCGGTGCTCGTGCTCACGAATAAGTACCCCGCTTACCGCAAATTCAGACACGGCCAAGTACAAGAAGAGCATTTCCCCCTGGATGGGGACGGATAAGGTCGGGAGAGTCCTTAGGTATTCCTTGATTCCAGCCAGGGCGTCTTCGCACCCCTGGCTCCACATTTCCTTCCCAGCACTCTTGATTGCTCCGAAAAAGGGTTTGCATTTGTCTGAGGAGCGTGAGACGAAACGGTTAAGTGCTGCTAGCATCCCCGTGAGCTTTTGGACTTCTCGGACAGTTCGGGGGCTCCGGATGTCCAGGATCGCTTGAATCTGATCCGGGTTAGCTTCGATTCCTCGTTGGCTGACCAGATATCCGAGAAATTTACCCGATTCCACTCCGAAAACGCACTTTGCCGCGTTCAGCTTCAGCCCGTACTCCCTGAGGGTGGAGAAGGTATCGGCCAAATCTGCCAGATGATCACGACTTCGTTTGCTCTTTACCAGCATATCGTCAATGTAGACCTCCATGGTATTGCCGATCTGCTTTTTGAACATCCGGTTCATCAGTCTTTGGTACGTCGCCCCAGCGTTCTTTAGTCCAAACGGCATCACTTTGTAATAGTAAACTCCTTTCGGAGTGATAAACGCCATTTTTTCCTGATCTGGGGGATGGAGAGGGATCTGGTGATATCCCGCTCGGGCATCCAGGAAGTCCATGCGTTCATATCCGGCAGTGGCATCCACTAGCTGGTCCACCTTTGGTAGGGGGTAGTCATCCTTGGGACATGCCTTGTTTAGATCTGTGAAGTCCACGCAGACACGCCATTTTCCCCCCTTCTTCTTTGCGCAAACCGTATTAGATAGCCATTCTGGGAACTGTATCTCCCGAATGGCGTTGGCCTTCAGGAGTTTGTCGATTTCTTCGTTGACCGCGCAGGCATGATGCGGGGCCATGCGTCGTGGCTTTTGTTTGACTGGCTTGTGCGTTGGGTCAACATGCAGCTTGTGCGTGATTATCTCGGGGTCTACCCCCGTCATCTCCATTGCGTTCCAAGCGAACACGTCCGCATTTCCCCTTAGGAACTCAATCATCTCCTCCTGTTCGGCTGTGGGCATTGCAGTTCCAACTAAGAAATATCTTTCTTCTTCTCCCTCCATCAAGGGTACCTTCCGGAGGTCCTCTACCGACCGCTCAGTTGGGTCTATCCGGGGGTCATCCATTCCTGGACGCCCGGACTGTGATTGCTATTTTTCCATGATCTCTTCCGGTGCTCGTCCCTTTTCTTGGGTGAACGCCCCGGCTCTAACGGCTGAATAAAAACAATTTTTTGTGGACGCTTAGTCCCCCCGGATCTCCATGATACCTTATGGCGTGGCAAATTTTAGTTTCTAGTGGTAGGTGGAGTGCACAGCTCCCAACGCATGTAGCCATGTTCGCCCCATGATCACGTTGTAGGGAGAGTCTGTATCAATTACGACGAACTCGGTGTTGATGACGAAGGGACCCGTGACTACTAGCAATGTGATTTTGCCTATGGGTAGGGCGAACGAGCCGTTGAATCCGATGAGAGGTGTTCTGACCTTGGTGAGGTCCTTGAGGCCAAGACCCATCCGTTTTAAAGTCTCGGAGTACATCACTTCCGAGGAACTTCCAGAGTCTATCAACACCCTTTTGACGTCGAATTTTCCTATCTTCAGGGTCAAGACAAGGGCGTCGTTATGAGGAGTCACTACGCCTGTCAAGTCCGCGTCTGAGAACGTGATGCTTGACTCACCAGTCTTGGCCCTTTTACTGGGTGGCCCTCCATCATCCTCGGCCACCTTTCTTGTAAAAGCTACCCTCTTGAGGTCGGACTCGAGTTCCTTGGACGTGGGGCGATCCAGGGGACATACATGGATGACATCTATGACGTTGTCTGGTTCCTCGGTCGGGGCAATAGTGTGTCTCTCTTCTGGCCTGGGCTCTATGTATTCTTTCAAGTATCCGTCTCGGACCAATTTTTCCAAGAACGATTTGTACACCCTGCAGCTTTCGGTGCGATGTCCGAAATCCCGGTGATAGGAACACCTAACCCTTTGATCACGGGTGGAGGGATCGCTCTGCATCCTGGGCGGCCATTTGAAGAACGGCTCGTGCTTGATCTTATGGAGCAACTTGAAGATGGGTTCTTTGAACATAGTGTGAACTCCTTTGGACGAACCCCCTGGAGGGGGCAGCAACCCCTTTCGGGGAGTATCTTCCCGCTCCCTCTCTTTTCTTTTAGATTGCAGGGTTCGGCCTTTGCTGCTTCCTATCTCGTCTTCGATCCTTGAGTATTTGTTTATCCGAGCCATCAGTTCCCCCATATCCGAGGGAGTTTTCTTGGTCAGGGATCAGTACAGGTCCGTGTCCCTCGCCAGGCCAAGCCGGAAAGACGCCGCTGCCATGACTTCCGAGCAGCCTTCTACCTCATTAACCTCTTCCCAGTATCGGATGGCATACTGGCGAAGGGTCTCGGATTCCCTACGTCTGAGGGTCAGCAATGATCCAACGTCTTTGGGGCGCTTACTCCCCGTAATGAATCGAGCCAGGAACTGCCTCGTCAATTCCTTCCACGACCCAATACTGTTTGGGGGAAGCGCCTCGAACCACTTCATCGCAGAGTCCCCCAAGCTCATTGGAAACACTCGGCAGAGAAACCGTTGGTCCGAATGATAGAGGGACATCATCTGCTTGTATTGCCTGAGATGGGCTTCGGGATCGGACCGCCCGTCATAAGTTTTGAACCTCGGCACGATGAACTTTCTTGAAACCTCCATCTCTCCGATCTCCCTGGTGAAGGGTGTTTGTATGACCTCGTCTTCGACCTTATCCTGGACAGCCTTACTCTTTCTCTTGGATTCCAGCCGGGCTCTGAGATCAATTTCCTCCCTGACGGGATGTCTTCTGAAGTCCTTGAGTTCATCAATGGGCCCCTCATTTCCTGGGCGCCGTGCGGATAGGGAAGAATCCTCCTCGGACTCATCCCCCTCCCTTCGTCTAGACAATCCTCGCCGGAGGTCGTCCAGGGCTAATAGTCTTGCCTTCCTTGAATAGTCGTTAGGAAGGTGCTCGTTGGCTCTCGGTCGCTTTGGAGCCCGGGAGCTCTCTGCCTTGTTGTTCAGATGATTCCTTAGATCCTTCGTTTCCGCCTCCCGGGCGAGGAGCCCACGAGAGAGGAATGAGCCCCTCGACCCTTCGCCGGAGGCGGCAAATTCGTTGAGCCGGCTTAGGACGTTTACATTGTCCTTTTTCAGCTGTCGTAATCTATCGCCAAACTTTTCTTCGATCACCTCCGCCAGCTGACGAGCCAGGGGGGCTGACCCTCCTGACCTAATTCCCATACTGGTTTGAGGGGTAACCCCTCTTGACTGAGTGGAGGCATTTTTATTCCCGTCAGTGTGATCCCTTCCTCCGTGGTGACAGGGAGCTTGTAGTTCGAGACTTCTTTGGTGGGGACCTTTCCCTTTTTGTCGAGTGTTCACCATGGTCACTGTTCTTTATAGAGAAAAAACTAGGAAAACTAGTCGTTTCCCACAGACGGCGCCAGATTGTGCGTGCAGGATCTTGCACAATATAAAAAACGAGAACAGATCTCTCCCTTGGTGAACTCGAGTGAGTCAGTTGAGTGATCAACCACGCTGCTTGGGACAGCCTGTGAGGTCCGGTGGTAACCTGGAACGGCAACGGGAGACCCTCGTGAATTGAAGGAATGATCCAGTAAGGCTGGGGAAAGGTTCCTGGAACAAAGGAGAACAAGTTAGAAGGGCGCCGGAGTGTTTTCCGGCTTATCCCCTCCGACGATCAAGTCAGTTTTTGAAAGGGAGAGGAAGAAGAAAGCACTGAGTATATTTCGTAGTAAAGAGTTTCTTGTTGCATACCGTTTTGCCTTTTATGAGGAGTATTTATACCTCAAAAGCTCATGATTGTTGTCAGTGTTGTCAGTAGATGATCATTAGGTACAGGCAGTGTGCGCACTGATTCTGATGAGGAATGTCTTCCTTTCTTTAACTGCTCGGGGTGCCGAGCAATCAATGCTGTGTCATCGGGCTGCCGACTGTCTAATGATCTCCACTCGGGGAGGATGCAATAAATGCCCAGCCTTAGAGACATTTATTGCATTTCAATTCCGAGTCTTACCGCATTGAATGCGGTCTCATCAAGGGAATGGTGTAATTAAATGTTTGTTTTCCCAAGTCGCGTGTCAGTAAGGGCATGCAGTCTTTCTGTCTCTGATGTGACACAATTTGCCACGCGTCCATCCCTTATTGGCTGTGGACCCTGTCTTCCTGTTCCTTCTGACACCAATTGTGTAAGACGAGACCATGATAGCTAACCTAGACTAGCCTAGGCTAATGACCTGTACATCAATAGCTAATACTGGAGCAGAGGAAAAGGCATCCTGGACTGGGGTACATCTCGGTACCGAGGATAGGCACATCTCGGTACTGAGGATAGGTACATCTCGAACCGAGGGAAGCTGTACATGATGGCCGAGGTACCATACCAGACCGAGGGATACGTGTCGGTTCGTAAAATGTACTCGACACGTGTCAAGTACCTCGGGGACAAGAGAGTTGTAAGCCGATGGTACGTGATCTCAGTTAACAGGATTTTTAGTGACGCCAAGGACACGTGTCTTCATCTTGGAGTATTTCAGAAAAGTCTCATCAATACTGTACCATATCCTTTCCTTACATATGTAACTACATAGTATATATGGATATGTTTAAGTATATCATCTATCTATGGTGTCTTGTCGTTGATTCACGGTGATATCACTGTGGTACTAAATATAATCGTATGTTCTCTTGATTTAATAAATTTTGGAGGTATCATTGAGCTGCTTTATCAGATTTTGTCATGGGCTATTTCCATCCTTGAAAAGAACTTGGCCGAAAACTATAGTCTAACAAAATGGTAATTATAATTTCGATAATATTTAAAGATAAAATTATTATTTTTTAAAAAAAAAGTTACAATTCGTCGAGGTAATTTATGATCGATCAATATCACGAATTATTTGAATAAGTTGTAAATTTTTTTACGAATTATAACTTGACATTTAAAAGTTATAATTTTTACAATCGGCCATGATATTTTGTGATCAATCGTGTCTTTTACAATTATAACTTTATCTCAAAAAATTATATATTTTGGTACGTAGTCTTTCCCGTGACAAAATATGTGTGTGCCTCATTAATGTATGCTCATATAATAGATTTTGTACTCTAAGGCAACTAAGCCACACCAAGTAGTAGTTAAAGCATCTATATGGTCATCGCAGCCTCAATAAAGGGGTTGAGTCAAGGTTCTTTGTGCGCCATTAACTTTCAAATGGCATGGATTAACAATAAACAACAACAAATCCTTTGTTACCATTCAATACAATAAAGCCTTTGGATACTTTTGCTAAAAAAATCAGACATTATGGTATTGCATACTTGCAATCTGTCTAATTTGCTACTCCTGACTCTCCCGACGAAAAAGCCAATGTACGCGTCAATTTTAGTGAAAGTCCGTATTCATCCTTTTATATTCCTCCTTATGGGGGCTTTAGTCCACCCGTCCTTCGGGGTTTTCCTACTTTATTGTGATAGTGATTTATTTGGATTTCGTAGTAATTCATTGCTCTTATAGTAATAGTGATAAATTCTTTTGATTCTATATTGTAGGCCTTCTTTGTTTTGTAGGTCTACATTTTCATCATGAGAGTCTTGTGGTAATGCTTCAATCAAGCTTTTGGCCCCCAAAGGCCTACCCAATAAACTCTAATAAATGGATTGCTGAAGAGGATAGCAATAAGTGGTAAGAGGGGAAGAATGGGAAGGAGATAATATAAGTTAATGGGAGGGAGTGTGGATTCCACACGAATGCCACCATATCTAATTGTCTTATTCAATCCATGCACAAATGTTGGATGGATTGGGTTTCCTTTATCATCCTCCTTTCTTTTCAACTTTCCACTTAAAATATACCAGAAGTTGTGGCCTCCAGCCTCCCACCACTTGAAGAAAGAATGATTATGTTGGTCATCGTCTGGTTACAAGGTAAATGGTTGGTTAACCTGCACAGGTTGCTTAGTGATGGAATAAAAGACGAGAAATAAATTCGAGTATCCTTAATTTAAGTCTCTTATGGCATTATAATCTAAATCTAAATTTTGAGGGTGGTCACGGACCACCCTCAAAATTTTTTAATATAATCATACCTATATATATAAAAGTGAAAATTGAAAGTGAATCCCCCTAGATGTACTTGTTTGGAGATAAGTCATGCAAGGAAACTTATAAGGTGCTAAGTTCATGTTTAAAATTATAGGTAGTAACTTAAGTCCACTTTTTTTTTATCTAAAAAACATCCTTAACGGTGTTAATTTTGTTCAATTATGAAAAGTTATATATTACATGTTTGAGATATATATATATATATATATATATAGCAACAAAATGATCAGTTTTTTATGGAAACTGAATATATCATTTTATATTGCTTGAATTACGACAAAGTTTATGGTCTTTTAATTCAAATTCAGATCATAAGATTATATTAACAATTCAAATTCAAATTCAAAATCTGAATCACATAAAAATCGTTGGTTGTTATACAAGATGTTGAATCACAGTAATTTTGAACGTTTTTGAATTTTTCCAGGAAATAGCCGTTGTTCTACTTCTTCATATCATACGGTTACTTCAATTCGTGTTTGACAGGAGTTTTGAAGGTGATAGCAGGTGGAACTAGAGCTCAATTTTTTCTGTGGGCCCTGTCTAATCTATTGGTTCAGCTTTTTCTGAGGTATTTTTATTTTAATTGGCTTCCTGTACATAATATGATTAACAGTGATGTTTTCAAAATTTACGTAAATTGAAAGTTTACTACCGCAATTTCGGTATTACTCATCGAAATTTATATTTCAACGTTATTTATCGGATTTATCTTTTAGTTTGAATTTTGTCCTAAGTTTTATTTTTTCATGTTACTATTAGTGATTTTATTAGAATTACTATTGATTAATTTTCGTTTTTCCTTTGTCCTTGCCGAAATTCAGTGTTCCTTACCAGTGTTCGTATCGCGACGTTCTTCAACGGAATTTTTTTTTTTTTTTATGAAATTATGTTTTAATTTTATTTCTCATGTTACTGTTTGTGTTTTAATGAAATTAGAATTGTTTATGTTTGTTTTCCTATTTTCATTTTACATTTATATTGACTTGCTTGGTTTTAACAGATAAAAGATAACATATTGGTTTGTTGCAAGTATTGTTCTGAGACTGTTGTGCTAAGAATAACAATGAATTCCACAATTGATGATGTGTTACTTGGGGTGTGTGACAATTGGAATGGGTTGAGTTCCAATTGTGTTGCCCTGCCGTATGTTATTCCTGGACATCCGAATTGTGTTTTGTAAAATGATCATGATGTGAGAAACATGTTTTTAATTGCACGATCTGTTCAACTAAATGTTGTTGATGTTACAGTTGGTGTTAAAGGGAATGCGGTTCGTGATTTTGAGGGTGGGGAAGTAGTGAAAAATTCTGAATTTACTATTGAACTTGTTGGTCGTGAGGATGGTCTTTTCCCTTGTTTTTGTTCTCACAATGAAAAGGTTTTGTTGATTGATGGATGGTCTAATGGAATAGTAGAGGTTGGTCAGAAGTTTGAGGGAGGAGTAGTAGATTTTCGGAATACTTTATGCAAATATGCAATCGAGGTTGGTTTTCAGTTTAATTATGTGAATAATGAAAAAATAAGGGTGCAGGCTAAATGTATNGGGAGGAGTAGTAGATTTTCGGAATACTTTATGCAAATATGCAATCGAGGTTGGTTTTCAGTTTAATTATGTGAATAATGAAAAAATAAGGGTGAAGGCTGAATGTGTCATGAAATATTCTGTTGGGTGTGAGTGGTTTTTTATTGCTACACTTCAACGGATAAATGAATGGTTTTACATTAAGAAGTTAAACAATTAACACACGTATAGTGTGGCTACACGTACAACAAAGAACAAAAGATTGACTTCTAATTTGGTTGAAGATCTTACTGTTTACAATGGCCGGCAAAAACCTGACACACAACCAGTTGATGTGAAAAATATGTTTTATACAGATTATGGTTTGACCATATCGTATGATCAAGCTTGGATGGGTGTCGAAAAAACAAGGGGTATGCTGTTTGGGGATCATTCGTTGTCATGCCAACAATTACAATGGTATGTACAGGCTGCTAATGAAAGCAATCTAGGTAGTCATTCTGTCTTGGAAGGTGATTCAGACACGCAGCGTTTTAGTAAGTTGTTCATGTCATTTAAGGCATGTATACATGGATTTAACTATTGTCGACCCATATTATTCATTGATGGTACTTTTTTAAAGGGAATGTATAAAGATATTATTTTGTCTGCAACTGCAAAAGATGGCAACCAATGTGATTTTTTTGTTGGTTTAATTTGGTGTTACTGATTTTATTTTACTGTTACATTTTAATTTTTTGCTTGTATGTTACTGTATTTTGATGTTACAGTTTGTGTTGGTATATGTATTGTAGGTTTGTTCCCCTTGGCTTTTGCTGTTGTTGATTTGAAGAATGAGTGTAATTAGCATCGGTTTTTACAACAATTAGCTGAGATTGATGATAATACTAGGGATCTTACAATTATGTCCGATCGCAACGTTGGCTTGATGGCAGCAATGCCAAAGGTCTTCCTAACGGTGCACCATTCATTCTGCCTACAACACATAAAACAAAATCTGAGAGATAAGTATAGTGGGGGTCATTGTACCCATGTGTTTCGCGAGTGTATGATTTTTTTGTTTACGTTGTGTGCTTATGCTCTGACATAGGCATTTTTCAATGAAAAGCTGGATGCGTTTCGAAGGGGAAGGAGGAGTCGTTGCTGATAAGTTCTTGGAAAACCTTTCGTTTGAGAAATAGGCAATTACTTGTTGTAAGGGGAAACGTTATGAGGAGATGTCTTCAAATGCGGCTGAGTCGTTCAATGCTCGGATCACGAAGTCACGTCACCTGCCTATCACAAGTATGATTGACACAATAAGGGGGTAGATCATGAACCAAATGGATTGTCGCTTAAATATATTATCACAGTGGAACGACATTAATTGTCAAAATATTGAAGCCAAACTTTAATTTGTTTTCACTGAGTGTCGTTCCTGGTTTGTTAGGGTGTCATCAAGTCATCTTGTCAAGGTTAATTCACATCCTTCAATTACGGTTGACATTGATAATTACACGTGTTCATGCCACCAATTTCNGCTTGTGAGATTTATAACCAGCAGACTGCCTTCTTAGACAACGCCTGAACATAAGATACAACAAACATAACTTGTAATTCCCACCCAATATAAGGCAGCTTAGNGACAGATCAATGGTTTACCATGTGCCCATGTTGTGGCCGCAATTCAAAAGAGTGGTAGGAACATCAATGAGTTTGTTAATTATTTTTATCAGGTTACTACTTACAGATTGTGTTTTTCTGAGCCTATACACCCTATTCCAACACTTGGTCGACCTAACTTTTCAGCAGTTGATGTTGATATGTTGTCACCATTGTCAAAAAAACAATCAGGTCATCCTAGGAAGCGTAGATTTAGGTCTAGAGGTGAGCTTGTTAGGAAAATTCATTGTGCCCGTTTAAGTAGTCATAATAAAAAGACTTGTAACGAGCCATTGTAAAATTCTGTATGTTTTTTTGGAAGAAGATGTTACTTTTATTTTTTTCAGCTCTTGTGTTTGTCATGTTATACATTGGGAATACCATGAGTTATCCAGTGTGATAAGTTAATAGTCTAGTATTATTCTCGCATGGGTTATATGTCTTGTGTTACCGTTAATGTGACCCCAATATTACTATTTAATGCTCATGTTAGAGAGTAACCAATGTTACTATGTAAAACGGATTGTTTGTGATTGCTTTATTCAGAGGAAATTTAAATCATGTTACTTTGTTTGGGTAACCACGTATGAAAGAGTTTTCAATTGTTTTACCTAGAAATTATACAAACAATTTCCAGTCATGTGGCTAACAACATTTACATTCACTAACAACCTCATTTCATCATTCTAAAATCAAATAGGATATGTAATTTGGAACAATTCTTGAGCATATTACTGTTTGGGTTACTATTTAAATAACAATGTGGACAGAATTTCCTTTGTTCCACAAATATTCTATTACAATCAAATATCAACCTGCCAACAATTACAATCAATTTCTAACCAAATATCAATCACCCAACAATTACAACCAATTTCTAACCAAATATCAACCATCCAACAATTACATCCAATTTATAACCTATACAGCAATTAGCCTAACCAATTCTACAATTAGCCTAAAAATGAATAGCTACCCCAAACATTAGTATTGTCTATTTGTCTTGGTATCTCTTTCTCAATCTTGATCTTGTCCTGTAGTCTTCAATAGTCCATGCATGCCTATGGTTTATGAATGTAAACACCATTTCGATCCTTGGAGCAGTAAGTTACAGTGGTTTCAATTTCTCTTCTATTGGTTGTCTACGCCCAAGCTGCTATATTAAGTAACACACATACAATCCGCAGTCAACCCTGCAATCATGTATTTTTGTTAATGATATTTAATGTAATGTACTTAAAGATATACTATTTTATTATTTACGTACGTGTCAGCTTTTTGTTGAGGATATTTCTCTTATGAGTACATTGGACATTTGATGTCTTGTGTGCTGACAACAATTTCATCTTTTGTTTTCAATGACTTCCTTTGTCCTTCTTTGGATGCCATCTCCACGTATTCTTTCTGCCATAGTAAAATGTTGTTAATTTTGACTAAGGAAAATATATCAAACAATGTGAGTTGTTCACAATTTAGTAACTTACCAAAATTTTTGCATCCTCAAACCACTTGTCCACCATTCCACTGCGAGGTTTCAAAGAGTTGTAGTAGATCCATTCCCCTGCTTTGTATCCAGTACAAGCAAGGTCCAGTGGAATGATATGGGTTGACTGCGTTGCGTATCTAAATTCTTTGGGAACACAAGGAATGGTCAAATCTGTACCATGTTCAGATTGTTGTCTATCTCAACCTGCCGTGAGTGTTCTTGCCCCCAACCATTACGAATGTGTAGATGTTAATCAATAATAACCCATAAATTTTAAAGACTAAACAATGCCAATATAAAATAGTAACACAACTGTTATTTTATACAGTAACATTCATGTTACTATATTAACACCAAAACAACAGTGTTACAATAGTTCTATTCATGGTAACACGAATGTTACTGTATTTGTGTTACTATAGTAACATACATGTTACTATTTCAATAATCCAACAATCAATAATTCAACGTATATTACACAATCTCATTGAGCATAGATTGTTGATATTCATGTTACTATAGTAACACAAACACAGTAGTGTTACAATAGTTCTATTCATAGTAAAACGAATGTTATTGTATTTGTGTTACTATAGTAACTTGCATGTTACTATACTCATGTTACTATTTCAATAATCCAGCAATCAAGAATTCAACATAGATTACACAAACTCACCCAGCACAGACTGTTGAAAAAGAATTATTTGCAATTTGCTTCCTCTATCAGCATTTCTCTCCAACAATCAATCACATAAGTAATAACACGAATTTGTTAAATAACAAATATTCAAGTATTCCATAATTTGTTTAAATTGTCAAGACATGTGGTATATTACAATGTTGTGCAGCTCTTCCCCATCCATGAATTTCAACACATTATCAACATTAATGATATTTCCATACTTCTTTCCACTCCATAAAGTTGTCATTTTAATTAAAAATAGTCCATGTTAATAAAATAGAGTATAAACATTAATATATATATATATATATATATATATGGTGTTTCATAATGGGGCATTAAGTTACTTACTTTTTTCCCTTATGCATTTGAACCAATTTGTCATACACATCCAGTCCTAATTTCTCGCAAGTTTTCCATCTTCGAGCTTTAACTCTCTTACTTTCTAGCTTCTCACTTGACATTATAATATCCAAATCATCAACATCAATGCAGCTATTTGATATCTTCTCATTCCCTTTAATTTTGTCGACTTGTTCCTGAATTTCAACTTGTTTCAATTTTTTCTTTTCTCCATGTTTTTTCCTATTATACTCATAATCTTCATCTCTCTTTCTTTTTCTTTCTTTCCTTTTGATTTTTCTCACCATCGATGTTTGTTCTGCACCTTCGGTGGGCTGAGGTTTTGGTAGAGTTCGTGGGTACCTTTGTGTAACGGCATGCACAATCATATCAGCTACAACATCATAAAGAAAATTGTTCTCTTCTTCTAATTCGGACACCCTTGATATCAGTGTTTTAATTTGATCTTCTTGTATTTCTTTGTTTTTCTCCAAGAGATCAACTAAAACTTTCAATTCTGAAATTTGGTTGTCCCTGTCAACTAGTTTCATACATATATTTCAATCTCTTTCATATCTTCCTCCCTTTGGTTGCCCCCAATATTCTTGATGACCGTTCAAAGTGCTTCGTTCTCCACAGTCAGCATTTGGATAGTAAATTTTTGCACCTCATTTTCAACAATCAATCCAGACGAACTTTCATTGTCATGGAAAAGTTGTTGTGACTTTTCCTCTCGTGTTACCACTTCATCTAGTTCCATAAATGCAAATTCTCGAATAACCACATCGACAAACGCATCAAACTGTTGGACGTTTTGAGTCTCCTTTTGGACAAGATGATCGTTTGTAGGAACATGAACTACATCATCACTTTCATGGACATCTTCATTAACAAAAATATGATCATCAACAGCTAGATTAGGTGCATCACCTGTGTATTCCAATTTTGAATTTAAAGCAACCTTACTGACAACAGTGCTTTGTTGTGAAACCTCTAAACTAGCCAGCACATTCTTGGAATTTTTTCGAATTGCTTTCATTAAGGTCTTCTTACCAAATGTTTTCTTAAGAAATCTTTGGAAAACCTGACAACATGATTAGTATCGTGAAAAATATGTACCCAATAAATGCTCATTTCATTTGAATCTAATGACTGTGAATTACACAGTAACATCCACAGTAACATTAATTGCACAGTAACATCCACATTAACAACAATTTTCTATGGTGACATTGATCGCAAAATTAACATTGTCATGTAATTAACCAATTGTCATAATTAATAGAAATACGCTAAACCAAATTTTTTATAACACCTGATCATCTGCGATATTGAATAGTGTGTTTTGTGCGAGAGACATTCAAGGTTTTCTTAAATCCCATTTCATTTAACATGGGAAAGCATCGGCCTTGTCGGCTACAATAGGAGATGTTTGTTCACATATCCAATACTGCAAATTAGATTTAGTTACATTAGTTAGAACATATAATGTTTAATGATTATAAAAAAAATTCATAAAAATTATCAATAAAAAACTTATAGGTAATAGTAGTACACAACCGGTTACTGCACTCGATAAGTCAATCTTCAACCGTATAGAATTAATTATTGCATCAATTGTTGTTTGACACCGTCATATCTTTTGATTTTATCTAAATTTTCAATGTATGAGACATACCTTCATCCAATTGTTTGCCCCATATTTGTAATCAGTAATGTCACAAAGACATATAAAGAAAATAACCTAATAAAGTCTTCACAATCTTTCTTACCATCACCCATTGCAGCATCCTCCAACTTGTTTTTTATAATTAGTGCATTCAATCTTTGGGTGTTATTGAATCTCCTCCTTACAAAAGTTGACATTT